>CM029638.1:33280292-33720292 GCA_017311315.1 Dendrocalamus latiflorus
GAGACCTACAGCCAAGGGTCCTCGTCGAAGAAAAGATCCTCCGGGACTTCTTCAACGGGGAGACCTTCTCCTTCGTCTTGATCCTCTAAAGAAATGATTAAGCAAGCCGTGAGCCAAACAACCGGCTCAGCAAATCCCAAAGGGATCCTAACTTACTACATGCACGGAATAACAAGGGAAGGGAATATATTTGGTTTATTAACTTTGAGTGGATGCAGTTTTATTTGCAATCATTTTATCAAATGGACCCAAAACTACTTCTCAAGATCTCAGGGGTTTTTCATGAAAAGTTCATTAACCAACTAATCCAGTTAATGCATGTACAAAACTACTTAAGCTTTGCTGCTGGAATCACCCAAGTGACACAGCTCCAATAACCGGGAGCACGGCGTATTCGAATACCATTTATTTGACTCTGCAGAGTTTACTAAGCTTTACCCACACGATCTCTTAACTCCCGCTAAAGAGTTAAGAAGGCCAGGTCGTTTCACTGCTCAATTCTTTATATAGGCTCTACCCAGTAGAATCCACTCGGGTCTGGCTCACACACACACACACCCACAAGAAGAGAAAACCGACGTCCACTTCGAGTGAATTCTACCGTTGCTAGGCGCCCGCAGCACGGCCTGCCTAACCTCACTGCTAAACCTCCTGTAGAGTTTCAATCGAGTTGAGCAGTTACTAGACCAGTGTTGACAAGTCAACTCCTGTGGTTGAGCGATCACTGTGACATTTGCTTAGCGTAAGGGTTTTAGTCCTTATATTTTCACATGGCCCGCAACCTCACCAGGCCCGCGACCCAAACTAAGGTAAGCGGTGGGCGTAGACCGCCTCGCGATTTCCCACACACCCTTACCCTACTCCAAACCTAGGGTAAAAGATGGGCGAAGACCGTCTCGCGGTTTTCCCAACCCTTACCCTACCTTGTGCACGCCGGCACTCTCTCCGCTCTAAGATACGGTGTCCCATACCACCCTACCTTAGAGTCGGGTTTTCCGAATTCTATTGGCCCACAGCCACAACCTTATTAGTGTAACATTTTGCATGATAGTAATAACCTACAGTTATCTAGATTAACAGATAATTATGTCTAGGGTTACAAAGGCATGGCTACAAGTACGACAGGGCATTTATCGGTGGTAGGTTTATCTACATAACATGTCATTCTAAACATTTTATTTTATTTTCGAACTAACATTTCAGAACTAGCTCAATGCAAATAACATATTAACATAATTAAACATTATGGGATACAACATGATCAAAGGATTTGGGACTTGCCGTCAATCCGGATGATCTCAGCTAGCTCGAACGAAGAAACGCCTGGATCCTGAGCCTGCTATTGAACCTCCGGAATCTCCGACACTAGCGCAAACACATAAAATAAATTAAATCCAGCTTGAGACTAATCAAGCGAGGGAAAATAAACTAATTAAAAAGAAATAAAATGCATAAACACTCCAAATGGATTTTTAGGAATTTATCTGGGGAGAATATGTGGAAATGGAGTTCACCAGAGGGTCTGGAATAATATTTGGAGCAAAGTGGTGAAATTTGGGAATTTTTGGGATTTTTTGTGATTTTCTAGGATTTATTTGAGTTTTCTGGAATAATGAAAATTGGAAAATCCGGGGAAAAATCAAATGCACAGTAACGGCCCGCCCTGGCGCAACAGTGCAGCCCGGCCCGGTGGACGGCCCGCGCGGCCAACGCCAGCGCGGCCCACGGGGAAACGCGCGCGCGCGGAGGGGCGAGGCAGGCCGAGACTTCGGCCCACGTCCGCGCGCCCTCCTCGCTCGGATGAGCGACGCGTGTCTCGGCGGAGCGGCCCGGATGCGATGGGCGAAGCGGTACGGGGCGTGATCCAACGGAGGCGGAGCGGTACGGTTATGAAGATCGGACGGCTGAGATTCGAGGGGGCGGTTGAAACGGTACGGGGAGATGGATGGCGGAGATCAGAGGGCTTAAGGGGGATCCGACGACGGGGAGACGGCCACGTCGTCGTCGTCTTCCTCCGGCCGGGCGCGAGCAGCAGCGGGACGGAGGCGGCGGGGCAGTGGTGCTCCGGCGACGTCGACGGCTCCCAGGGGCAGAGAGGGGTACCGCCGGGTAGGGCTTGACTTGGGGAGCCCATTTCGGGGCTTGGGAGGGCGCGAGAGTTAGTGGAGACGGCGGAAGGAAGAAGGGAGTGGTTCGGGCATTTTGCGGTGGAGAGGGTTGCCGGCGGCGAGAGGGGCTAATCGGGGGTGGTTTCACCATCTGGGGGGTGAGGTGATTACACTGGCGGTGGCGGCGTGATCTGGGAAACTCCGAGGAGGGCTGGCCACGGGAAGGGGGTTCGGCCGGCGGGGTGCTTCGGCGCGGGGCTTCCTCGAGCGATCACCTGCCAGGGGGAGTTTACCAACATGGTCAGCACACCGAGGAGAAGCTCTGGGCGAATGTAATTGAAGGATGGGGGCGGAGAGAAGAAGATCCGCTTGCGGAGCTTGCCGGTGCAGGGGACGACGGTGGCGGAGTCTCGGGCGACGAGGCTCCAATCGGGCGCTCTGGGAGGTGGCTGAGGGTGTCGGGAGGGGATTGAAGGCGGTGGAGGAGCTTGGAAAGCAAAGGGAGAAGAGGGAGCCCGGGCGGGGTCTTTATAGCCGAGCGGGGGAGGAAAAAGCTTCGGGGAGAAGGCATGGCTCGGTCTCCGGGGTCGACAGGGAGACAAGGGGCAGTGATGGCTTCTCCTCCGCACAATGGAAGGGGCGGGGTGACGC
Organism: Dendrocalamus latiflorus; assembly: GCA_017311315.1. Lineage (NCBI taxonomy): Eukaryota > Viridiplantae > Streptophyta > Magnoliopsida > Poales > Poaceae > Dendrocalamus > Dendrocalamus latiflorus. The sequence goes on from CM029638.1 coordinate 33,283,052, forward strand.
GCGGCTCGGCGCAGCGGACTGGCGACGCGACGGGACAGGCGAGCTGTGCACGGGCGAGGGCGTGTCCGCGCACGGAAAGAGGGAAGGGGCGGCGGCTGCCAGGTGGGGCCGGAGCTGAGGTGGAGTGACGTGGCGCGAGGGCGTCCACGCACGCTGTCGGGGCGGTGCTGGCGCGAGAGGATCCCGGGCGGCGCGGAGACAACGCGGCCGCGGTCGCCGGGGCGGGGGGACAAGGCGCAGCGCGCGCGCGTGCGCGGGGCGAAGGCGGGGCCTGGCGCGGTGCCTGCGGGAGAGGGGCAGGGAGGCGCTGCGGGAGGGGAGAGGCGGCAGGGGGAGCGGCGCCAACGGGAGCGCGAGCGCGGGGCGCGCGAGAGCAGAGAAGGCGGAGAGGGATGCGGGGCGCCAACTGAGGGAGAAGACGGGATGGCCGAAAAGGGAAAGCGCATTCCGGGAAAACTTTCCCAAAAAGGAAAGTTTTCAAATTTCACTCAAAATGCAGCAAAAATTAAGGAAATTTTATTTTGAATTTTTCAGGGCTTTTCAACCTACCCCCCTTAAAAGAATCTCGACCCCGAGATTAACTTGGTCCAGGGAGTAAGTTGGGGAAATCTCGCTGCAAATCTGACTCTCTTTCCCAAGTTGACTCTTTAGGTGTATGATTCTTCCATTGTACTCTGCAAAACCTGACGTTCTTGTTTCTGAGCTGCCTCTCTGTCGTTTCAAGTATTTGTAGTGGTTCTTCAGCATATGTGCAGTCGTCTTGCAACTCAATATCTGACAATGGCACTTCATCTGTTGGTTGGCGTAGGCACTTCCGAAGCTGGGATACGTGGAACACGTTGTGAATTCTGGATAAGTTAGGCGGAAGCTGCACTTGATAAGCTACTTCCCCAACTCTTCCAATTATCTGAAACGGTCCCACATACCTTGGTGCTAATTTGCCTTTGACTTGAAATCTCTTGACTATTTTGAATGGGGTGACCTTGATGTAGACATAATCTCCAACTTCGAAACTCAAGTCATTTCTGCGGTTATCTGCATAGTTCTTCTGTCGGTCTTGTGCCATCTTCAGTCTGTCTCTGACAATCCTGACATGTGCTTCTGCATCTTGAGCAATCTGGGGACCAATGAGTTGTCGTTCTCCTGTTTCTGTCCAATTCAGTGGAGTCCTGCATTTTCTGCCATAAAGTGCTTCAAACGGGGCCATTTGGATACTGGCCTGGTAGCTATTGTTGTATGAGAACTGAGCGAACGGTAAGCAAGTATTCCAGGTTGCACCATACACAATTGCACAAGCTCTCAACATATCTTCCAAAATCTGATTTGTTCTCTCCGTCTGTCCATCTGTCTGTGGGTGATATGCTGTGCTGAAGTTTAAATCGGTGCCCATAGCTTCATGTAGTTTCTCCCAGAACTTGGATGTAAACTGCGCTCCTCTATCTGACACAATCTTCTTCGGAACTCCATGCAGTGTCACAATTCTGGTCAAATACAACTCGGCGAGTTTGTCCTTCCCATAGGTTTGCTTAATTGGAAGGAAATGTGCCACCTTGGTCAATCTATCAACAATGACCCAGATAGCATCATATCCCTCACGAGTCTTGGGAAGTCCAGTAATGAAGTCCATACCAATGCTATCCCATTTCCATTCAGGAATTGGCAAAGGCTGCAACAATCCCGATGGTTTTTGGTGGTCTATCTTGATTTGTTGACAGACATCACATTTAGCTACATATTCTGCCACTTCTTTCTTCATTTGGTTCCACCAATACCTCTTCTTCAAATCTTGATACATCTTTGTGCCTCCTGGATGAATTGAGAATTGAGAGGAGTGGGCTTCAGATAAAATTAACTCTCTCAACTCCTTCTTGTCGGGTATGCAATAGCGATCACGGAAGGTAAGGATTCCATGTTCGTCTATCGCATATTCCGATGAATTTTCTTCTTGAATATCCTTTTTCAGTTTCTGAGTCTCTTCATCTTCATCTTGGGCTGCTTTAATCTGATCTGTCAGTAGTGGCTGAATCTCTAACGCTGCTTCTTCACCTTGTTCTGTGATTACCAAGTTCAGCTGTAATATATCTCTTTGCAATTCTGGTGGGTATTCTGACCGACTGCCTTTGCTTGGACGAGCCTTGCGGCTAAGGGCATCGGCAACCACATTTGCCTTGCCCGGGTGATACTGGAGATCAACATCATAATCTTTAATCAGTTCTAGCCATCCGCGCTGTCTCATGTGCAATTCTGGCTGTGTGAACAGGTACTTCAGGCTTTTATGATCGGAGAATATCTCACAACGATTCCCTAGCAAGTAGTGCCGCCAAATTTTGAGTGCATGCACCACAGCTGCTAGTTCCAAATCGTGTGTGGGGTAATTCTCTTCATGTGGCTTCAACTGCCTTGAAGCGTAGGCAACAACTTTTCCGTCTTGCATAAGCACACAACCCAAACCTTGCTTTGAGGCATCGCAGTAAATCTGAAACTCCTTCTCTGGATTGGGTAAAATCAAGACTGGTGTGGTTGTCAACTTGGTCTTCAACATCTGAAAACTCTCTTCACAAGCATCTGTCCAGATGAAGGGCTTGTCCTTCTTCAACAGTTGAGTGAGTGGACGAGATATCTTCGAGAACCCTTCTATGAATCGGCGATAATAACCCGCCAATCCTAGGAAGCTTCTCACTTCAGTCACTGTCTTAGGCTGTTTCCATTCCATAACTGCTGAAATCTTTTCTGGATCAACTTTGACTCCATCTTCAGATATAATGTGACCCAAGAAAGCAACTTCCTTTAACCAGAAACTGCACTTGTCAAACTTTGCATACAATTGATGTTCTCTCAGCCTTGTCAATACCATATGCAAATGCTGTTTGTGTTCTTCTTCATCCTTGGAGTATATTAGAATATCATCAATGAAAACAATCACAAATCGATCCAATTGGTCCATATGCACCAGATTCATAAGATTCATGAAATAAGCTGGCGCATTGGTCAAACCAAAGGGTACGACCGTGAACTCAAACAGTCCATATCTGGTAATGAAGGTTGTCTTCTCTCGATCTTGCTCTCGGATCTTTAGCTGATGATAACCCGAGCGCAAGTCGATCTTGGAGAACACTTTGGCACCCTTGAGTTGATCAAACAGGTCATCAATCCTTGGAAGGGGATACTTGTTCTTGATTGTGACAGCATTTAAACCTCTGTAGTCGACACACATTCTTAAATCTCCATTCTTCTTCTTCACAAACAAAACTGGGGCTGACCACGGTGAAATACTTGGTCGAATGAATTCTTTCTCTTGTAGCTCATCTAACTGCTTCTTCAGTTCTTTCAGCTCGCTAGCTGACATTCGGTACTGGTGCTTGGCAATTGGCTTGGTACCAGGTACCAATTCTATGGCGAGTTCCAGTTGTCTGTCAGGGGGTCTTCCTGGCAATTCTTCTGGGAATACATCAGGGTACTCTTGTACTATTGGTACTTGGTCAGGTGTGGCTGCTAGCATGTTAATCATACGTTTCTTGGCATCTTTCAGCACTTTTCGGTCTGTTTCTACTACTATCCTCTGACCTTCAGGGTTAACCAATGACACTGTCTTGATCTCGCAATCTACCTTGCCTTTATTCCTGGCTAACCAGTTCATGCCCAAGATGGCATCTAATCCGGACATATCTAACTGCAATAAGTCCGCTCTAAAGTCTACCCCTTGGATTTTTATGTTAAGTCCCGCACACCCACGGTGGGACTCCATTCTAACCCCAGGGGTTTCAACCACATAAGGTCTTGGGAGTGAAACAGAAGGCAACTGATTTCTTGAGGCAAAACTCTTTGAAATAAATGAATGCGTTGCACCAGGGTCAAATAAAATCAATGTAGGTATGGAATTGATTGGGAACATACCAGCAATGATGTCACTTGCTCCAGCGGCATCCTCTGCAGATACATGATTCACTCTGGCATAAAAAGTAGGTCTGACATTGCTTCTGCCTCTGCCTGTAGCTGAGAAATTCACAGTGCCTGCAGGTGACTGAGGGCTGGCTGCTTTAATCTGCAGAAATCCTCCTTTGGGGGTACCGGGGGTTGCCTGTGACTTAACCTCTTGTTGCTGCTGATTTTGAACTTGTAGCTTGGCTGCATCTGATGGCAAGTTCTTCCTGGGACACTGGTCTCTGTAGTGCCCTATCTCACCGCAGTGGAAACATGCGTTTGACCTTCGCGGGCAGCTACTAGCCAGATGATTCCCACCACAAGTGGGACACTTGAGAGCCAATGGTAGAGGGGAAGTATAATGCTGAGTCTGACTAGACTGGTTCTTCGGCATCATCACATACTGCTGGGAGGATGGGGATCGATATGAAGAAGATCCTGCTGTCTTGGCTCGTTGTGCAGTATGGGAAGATGACTGCGATCTGTGTGCTGCCTTGCGTTTTCTATAGTCTTCCATCTCACTTCTGGCTTCTTCAGAGTTGATCAAGCCATCAACCATATCATTCAGATCTTTGAACTTCAAAGCTGAAATGTGGAATCTCAAGGACTGCTGCAAACCTGCACGAAACTTGTTCATTTTCTTGTCTTCATTGTCAACATCCTCAGGGGCAAATCTGGAGAGGTGGTTAAACTGGTGTAAATACTCCATTACTGTACGGCCACCTTGTTTAAGCGCCAAAAATTCCCGGCGCTTTGCTTCCATAATGCCGTCAGGGATGTGTGCCTTACGGAAGGCCTTGGAGAAATCTTCCCAACTAATCTCTCTGTTCTGGAGTGTGCGTTGGTAGTTGATCCACCAGGTCGCTGCTGCACCCTGTAACTGGTGGGATGCATATAACACCTTCTCTCTATCGTCACACTGTGCAGTTTGAAGTTTTCTCTCCACATCTGCCAGCCAATCTTCAGCAACCATAGGATCGGCGGTGGTGGAGAAAGTGGGTGGACGTGTTTTTAGAAAGTCATTCCACCGGGTGGTAATTGGAGCACCATCCCGTGGAATATTGCCTCCACCCTGTACTCCTGGAGATCTGGTGGCGAGCTGTTCAATCAATCTGGACTGTTGATCCAACATTCGCAGTATGTTCTGCTCTCCTTGATATCGATTCTGTTCTAACATTGCAATAACATTGGCGAGTGTGTTCTGGTCGGTGGCAGGTGCACCCTGCCTGCTGGTCTGACCCGTCTGCTCTGCCGGCTCCATCTGTTGATTGGGAACTTGAGGTTAGCTTTGCAGCGGCTTTGGCAATCAAGAACAGATAAGTAAGACTTTGAATTTTTCAAGGCAAGTATAGGACGAAATGGTAAGAACGAGAGCGAAAGGGGACAGGAGAAAGCTTTGAACTTAGGAAGAACATACTGATAATTAGGCAAACAACATAAAAGATTAATCAACATAAATTTACAATAAAGCAAGTGGTACGCAGACCACTTAGGGTTCGAGTTTGCACTTGCGCTACATAACAAAAGTACAGCTACTACAAAAGGTCGGGCTACCACTAGCGTACAGCGTCTACTCCTCGTCGTCCCCTGGTGCTGGGAGGGCAAGCGGGGCTGCCGGGCGGAACCGGGCACGGTACTCAACCGTGGTCATCAGCCGGCGCCTGCGCCTAGACTGCACCGTGGAGCACGAGGACTGGACGCTCGGCGCCTCACCACGATCCGAGGCCTCGTCGGCCTCGATCTCCTCAAAGCGGCGGAGAGAGGCTCTGAGCTGCTGAACCTGCTCGCGAGCCTCCCAGAGCTGCTCTTGGAACCTCCTGGACTCGGCGACGGCGCTGTCGTAGCGAACGACCTGCTGTGCCCAAAGGACGGCGATGCCCGCGAGGCGGGGATCGTCATCCTCACCGAACTGAGGCACGGCCAGACCTTCGCGACGCTGCTGCTGCACCAGGTCAAAGGGAGTGTAGGAGAGCTCGGGGCCGTAGTAGTCCCGCAAGTAGAGCGCAGCCTTCTGGGCCGCGTCCTGAACTGCGTCGTCTTTGTCCATCCTTCTGGCGATGAACTTGCGCTCCTGGTCGGGGCGGACAGGCAGGGGTGTAAGGACCACCCATGCCTTCCACTCGTAGAGCTGCTCTCCACGGGTGCGGCTCACTGCATGGAACACTGGGCTGCAGTGCTCCCTCGAACCAAGGTACCTCCTCATCTCCCACAGCTTCCGTGCCCAACCATCCATACGGTCAGGGCGGGAGAAGATGTGGTGCACCATCTGCCGGAAACGAAATTTTGAAGTTAGACAAGTAAAGCAGTAAACATTTTGCATAAATAAAACTTAAGCAAGATTAAACTAAGATAGAAAAGGTAGCACAAGAGAGGAAAAAGACAGCAATAATACTTATATTTTTTGTAAACCCTTTTTACAGCTTAAATTAAGTTTTGCGATAAAATCGCTTCCTAGACTGCCTTAGGTCTCAACCTACGGTCAAAGAGCCTGCTCTGATACCACTTCTTGTAACGCCCCCGTTTCCAGGGGCGCGTACGGACACGGCACACCGTAACTATTCACGCATGAACAGTTATGTAATGTCGCGCAAGAGTATACCATTGCATGCTTACAACAAAAGTCCAGCATATATTTCACATAAGGATTACTATCCAGGTTTTCACAGCGGGGCGTGCAAGCCCAAAGTATATTTACATTACAAAAGACTTCCAGAATCCGCTTCGAGCGCGGCGGAGACCTACAGCCAAGGGTCCTCGTCGAAGAAAAGATCCTCCGGGACTTCTTCAACGGGGAGACCTTCTCCTTCGTCTTGATCCTCTAAAGAAATGATTAAGCAAGCCGTGAGCCAAACAACCGGCTCAGCAAATCCCAAAGGGATCCTAACTTACTACATGCACAGAATAACAAGGGAAGGGAATATATTTGGTTTATTAACTTTGAGTGGATGCAGTTTTATTTGCAATCATTTTATCAAATGGACCCAAAACTACTTCTCAAGATCTCAGGGGTTTTTCATGAAAAGTTCATTAACCAACTAATCCAGTTAATGCATGTACAAAACTACTTAAGCTTTGCTGCTGGAATCACCCAAGTGACACAGCTCCAATAACCGGGAGCACGGCGTATTCGAATACCATTTATTTGACTCTGCAGAGTTTACTCAGCTTTACCCACACGATCCCTTAACTCCCGCTAAAGAGTTAAGAAGGCCAGGTCGTTTCACTGCTCAATTCTTTATATAGGCTCTACCCAGTAGAATCCACTCGGGTCTGGCTCACACACACACACACCCACAAGAAGAGAAAACCGACGTCCACTTCGAGTGAATTCTACCGTTGCTAGGCGCCCGCAGCACAGCCTGCCTAACCTCACTGCTAAACCTCCTGTAGAGTTTCAATCGAGTTGAGCAGTTACTAGACCAGTGTTGACAAGTCAACTCCTGTGGTTGAGCGATCACTGTGACATTTGCTCAGCGTAAGGGTTTTAGTCCTTATATTTTCACATGGCCCGCAACCTCACCAGGCCCGCGACCCAAACTAAGGTAAGCGGTGGGCATAGACCGCCTCGCGATTTCCCACACACCCTTACCCTACTCCAAACCTAGGGTAAAAGATGGGCGAAGACCGTCTCGCGGTTTTCCCAACCCTTACCCTACCTTGTGCACGTCGGCACTCTCTCCGCTTTAAGATACGGTGTCCCATACCACCCTACCTTAGAGTCGGGTTTTCCGAATTCTATTGGCCCACAGCCACAACCTTATTAGTGTAACATTTTGCATGATAGTAATAACCTACAGTTATCTAGAATAACAGATAATTATGTTTAGGGTTACAAAGGCATGGCTACAAGTACGACAGGGCATTTATCGGTGGTAGGTTTATCTACATAACATGTCATTCTAAACATTTTATTTTATTTTCGAACTAACATTTCAGAACTAGCTCAATGCAAATAACATATTAACATAATTAAACATTGTGGGATACAACATGATCAAAGGATTTGGGACTTGCCGTCAATCCGGATGATCTCAGCTAGCTCGAACGAAGAAACGCCTGGATCCTGAGCCTGCTCTTGAACCTCCGGAATCTCCGACACTAGCGCAAACACATAAAATAAATTAAATCCGGCTTGAGACTAATCAAGCGAGGGAAAATAAACTAATTAAAAAGAAATAAAATGCATAAACACTCCAAATGGATTTTTAGGAATTTATCTGGGGAGAATCTGTGGAAATGGAGTTCACCAGAGGGTCTGGAATAATATTTGTAGCAAAGTGGTGAAATTTGGGAATTTTTAGGATTTTCTGTGATTTTCTAGGATTTCTTTGAGTTTTCTGGAATAATGGAAATTGGAAAATCCGGGGAAAAATCAAATGGACAGTAACGGCCCGGCCTGGCGCAACAGTGCAGCCCGGCCCGGCGGACGGCCCGCGCGGCCAACGCCAGCGCGGCCCACGGGGAAACGCGCGCGCGCGGAAGGGCGAGGCAAGCCGAGACTTCGGCCCACGTCCGCGCGCCCTCCTCGCTCGGATGAGCGACGCGTGTCTCGGCGGAGCGGCCCGGATGCGATGGGCGAAGCGGTACGGGGAGTGATCCAACGGAGGCGGAGCGGTACGGTTATGAAGATCGGACGACTGAGATTCGAGGGGGCGGTTGAAACGGTACGGGGAGATGGATGGCGGAGATCAGAGGGCTTAAGGGGGATCCGACGACGGGGAGACGGCCACGTCGTCGTCGTCTTCCTCCGGCCGGGCGCGAGCAGCAGCGGGACGGAGGCGGCGGGGCAGTGGTGCTCCGGCGACGTCGACGGCTCCCAGGGGCAGAGAGGGGTACCGCCGGGTAGGGCTTGACTTGGGGAGCCCATTTCGGGGCTTGGGAGGGCGCGAGAGTTAGTGGAGACGGCGGAAGGAAGAAGGGAGTGGTTCGGGCATTTTGCGGTGGAGAGGGTTGCCGGCGGCGAGAGGGGCTAATCGGGGGTGGTTTCACCATCTGGGGGGTGAGGTGATTACACTGGCGGTGGCGGCGTGAGCTGGGAAACTCCGAGGAGGGCTGGCCACGGGAAGGGGGTTCGGCCGGCGGGGTGCTTCGGCGCGGGGCTTCCTCGAGCGATCACCTGCCAGGGGGAGTTTACCAACATGGTCAGCACACCGAGGAGAAGCTCTGGGCGAATGTAATTGAAGGATGGGGGCGGAGAGAAGAAGATCCGCTTGCGGAGCTTGCCGGTGCAGGGGACGACGGTGGCGGAGTCTCGGGCGACGAGGCTCCAATCGGGCGCTCTGGGAGGTGGCTGAGGGTGTCGGGAGGGGATTGAAGGCGGTGGAGGAGCTTGGAAAGCAAAGGGAGAAGAGGGAGCCGGGGCGGGGTCTTTATAGCCGAGCGGGGGAGGAAAAAGCTTCGGGGAGAAGGCATGGCTCGGTCTCCGGGGTCGACAGGGAGACAAGGGGCAGTGATGGCTTCTCCTCCGCACAGTGGAAGGTGCGGGGTGACGCGCGGCTCGGCGCAGCGGACTGGCGACGCGACGGGACAGGTGAGCTGTGCACGGGCGAGGGCGTGTCCGCGCACGGGGAGAGGGAAGGGGCGGCGGCTGCCAGGTGGGGCCGGATCTGAGGTGGAGTGACGTGGCGCGAGGGCGTCCACGCACGCTGTCGGGGCGGTGCTGGCGCGAGAGGATCCCGGGCGGCGCGGAGACAACGCGGCCGCGGGCGCCGGGGCGGGGGGGCAAGGCGCAGCGCGCGCGCGTGCGCGGGGCGAAGGCGGGGCCTGGCGCGGTGCCTGCGGAAGAGGGGCAGGGAGGCGCTGCGGGAGGGGAGAGGCGGCAGGGGGAGCGCCGCCAACGGGAGCGCGAGCGCGGGGCGCGCGAGAGCAGAGAAGGCGGAGAGGGATGCGGGGCGCCAACTGAGGGAGAAGACGGGATGGCCGAAAAGGGAAAGCGCATTCCGGGAAAACTTTCCCAAAAAGGAAAGTTTTCAAATTTCACTCAAAATGCAGCAAAAATTAAGGAAATTTTATTTTGAATTTTTCAGGGCTTTTCAACCTACCCCCCTTAAAAGAATCTCGACCCCGAGATTAACTTGGTCCAGGGAGTAAGTTGGGGAAATCTCGCTGCAAATCTGACTCTCTTTCCCAAGTTGACTCTTTAGGTGTATGATTCTTCCATTGTACTCTGCAAAACCTGACGTTCTTGTTTCTGAGCTGCCTCTCTGTCGTTTCAAGTATTTGTAGTGGTTCTTCAGCATATGTGCAGTCGTCTTGCAACTCAATATCTGACAATGGCACTTCATCTGTTGGTTGGCGTAGGCACTTCCGAAGCTGGGATACGTGGAACACGTTGTGAATTCTGGATAAGTTAGGCGGAAGCTGCACTTGATAAGCTACTTCCCCAACTCTTCCAATTATCTGAAACGGTCCCACATACCTTGGTGCTAATTTGCCTTTGACTTGAAATCTCTTGACTATTTTGAATGGGGTGACCTTGATGTAGACATAATCTCCAACTTCGAAACTCAAGTCATTTCTGCGGTTATCTGCATAGTTCTTCTGTCGGTCTTGTGCCATCTTCAGTCTGTCTCTGACAATCCTGACATGTGCTTCTGCATCTTGAGCAATCTGGGGACCAATGAGTTGTCGTTCTCCTGTTTCTGTCCAATTCAGTGGAGTCCTGCATTTTCTGCCATAAAGTGCTTCAAACGGGGCCATTTGGATACTGGCCTGGTAGCTATTGTTGTATGAGAACTGAGCGAACGGTAAGCAAGTATTCCAGGTTGCACCATACACAATTGCACAAGCTCTCAACATATCTTCCAAAATCTGATTTGTTCTCTCCGTCTGTCCATCTGTCTGTGGGTGATATGCTGTGCTGAAGTTTAAATCGGTGCCCATAGCTTCATGTAGTTTCTCCCAGAACTTGGATGTAAACTGCGCTCCTCTATCTGACACAATCTTCTTCGGAACTCCATGCAGTGTCACAATTCTGGTCAAATACAACTCGGCGAGTTTGTCCTTCCCATAGGTTTGCTTAATTGGAAGGAAATGTGCCACCTTGGTCAATCTATCAACAATGACCCAGATAGCATCATATCCCTCACGAGTCTTGGGAAGTCCAGTAATGAAGTCCATACCAATGCTATCCCATTTCCATTCAGGAATTGGCAAAGGCTGCAACAATCCCGATGGTTTTTGGTGGTCTATCTTGATTTGTTGACAGACATCACATTTAGCTACATATTCTGCCACTTCTTTCTTCATTTGGTTCCACCAATACCTCTTCTTCAAATCTTGATACATCTTTGTGCCTCCTGGATGAATTGAGAATTGAGAGGAGTGGGCTTCAGATAAAATTAACTCTCTCAACTCCTTCTTGTCGGGTATGCAATAGCGATCACGGAAGGTAAGGATTCCATGTTCGTCTATCGCATATTCCGATGAATTTTCTTCTTGAATATCCTTTTTCAGTTTCTGAGTCTCTTCATCTTCATCTTGGGCTGCTTTAATCTGATCTGTCAGTAGTGGCTGAATCTCTAACGCTGCTTCTTCACCTTGTTCTGTGATTACCAAGTTCAGCTGTAATATATCTCTTTGCAATTCTGGTGGGTATTCTGACCGACTGCCTTTGCTTGGACGAGCCTTGCGGCTAAGGGCATCGGCAACCACATTTGCCTTGCCCGGGTGATACTGGAGATCAACATCATAATCTTTAATCAGTTCTAGCCATCCGCGCTGTCTCATGTGCAATTCTGGCTGTGTGAACAGGTACTTCAGGCTTTTATGATCGGAGAATATCTCACAACGATTCCCTAGCAAGTAGTGCCGCCAAATTTTGAGTGCATGCACCACAGCTGCTAGTTCCAAATCGTGTGTGGGGTAATTCTCTTCATGTGGCTTCAACTGCCTTGAAGCGTAGGCAACAACTTTTCCGTCTTGCATAAGCACACAACCCAAACCTTGCTTTGAGGCATCGCAGTAAATCTGAAACTCCTTCTCTGGATTGGGTAAAATCAAGACTGGTGTGGTTGTCAACTTGGTCTTCAACATCTGAAAACTCTCTTCACAAGCATCTGTCCAGATGAAGGGCTTGTCCTTCTTCAACAGTTGAGTGAGTGGACGAGATATCTTCGAGAACCCTTCTATGAATCGGCGATAATAACCCGCCAATCCTAGGAAGCTTCTCACTTCAGTCACTGTCTTAGGCTGTTTCCATTCCATAACTGCTGAAATCTTTTCTGGATCAACTTTGACTCCATCTTCAGATATAATGTGACCCAAGAAAGCAACTTCCTTTAACCAGAAACTGCACTTGTCAAACTTTGCATACAATTGATGTTCTCTCAGCCTTGTCAATACCATATGCAAATGCTGTTTGTGTTCTTCTTCATCCTTGGAGTATATTAGAATATCATCAATGAAAACAATCACAAATCGATCCAATTGGTCCATATGCACCAGATTCATAAGATTCATGAAATAAGCTGGCGCATTGGTCAAACCAAAGGGTACGACCGTGAACTCAAACAGTCCATATCTGGTAATGAAGGTTGTCTTCTCTCGATCTTGCTCTCGGATCTTTAGCTGATGATAACCCGAGCGCAAGTCGATCTTGGAGAACACTTTGGCACCCTTGAGTTGATCAAACAGGTCATCAATCCTTGGAAGGGGATACTTGTTCTTGATTGTGACAGCATTTAAACCTCTGTAGTCGACACACATTCTTAAATCTCCATTCTTCTTCTTCACAAACAAAACTGGGGCTGACCACGGTGAAATACTTGGTCGAATGAATTCTTTCTCTTGTAGCTCATCTAACTGCTTCTTCAGTTCTTTCAGCTCGCTAGCTGACATTCGGTACTGGTGCTTGGCAATTGGCTTGGTACCAGGTACCAATTCTATGGCGAGTTCCAGTTGTCTGTCAGGGGGTCTTCCTGGCAATTCTTCTGGGAATACATCAGGGTACTCTTGTACTATTGGTACTTGGTCAGGTGTGGCTGCTAGCATGTTAATCATACGTTTCTTGGCATCTTTCAGCACTTTTCGGTCTGTTTCTACTACTATCCTCTGACCTTCAGGGTTAACCAATGACACTGTCTTGATCTCGCAATCTACCTTGCCTTTATTCCTGGCTAACCAGTTCATGCCCAAGATGGCATCTAATCCGGACATATCTAACTGCAATAAGTCCGCTCTAAAGTCTACCCCTTGGATTTTTATGTTAAGTCCCGCACACCCACGGTGGGACTCCATTCTAACCCCAGGGGTTTCAACCACATAAGGTCTTGGGAGTGAAACAGAAGGCAACTGATTTCTTGAGGCAAAACTCTTTGAAATAAATGAATGCGTTGCACCAGGGTCAAATAAAATCAATGTAGGTATGGAATTGATTGGGAACATACCAGCAATGATGTCACTTGCTCCAGCGGCATCCTCTGCAGATACATGATTCACTCTGGCATAAAAAGTAGGTCTGACATTGCTTCTGCCTCTGCCTGTAGCTGAGAAATTCACAGTGCCTGCAGGTGACTGAGGGCTGGCTGCTTTAATCTGCAGAAATCCTCCTTTGGGGGTACCGGGGGTTGCCTGTGACTTAACCTCTTGTTGCTGCTGATTTTGAACTTGTAGCTTGGCTGCATCTGATGGCAAGTTCTTCCTGGGACACTGGTCTCTGTAGTGCCCTATCTCACCGCAGTGGAAACATGCGTTTGACCTTCGCGGGCAGCTACTAGCCAGATGATTCCCACCACAAGTGGGACACTTGAGAGCCAATGGTAGAGGGGAAGTATAATGCTGAGTCTGACTAGACTGGTTCTTCGGCATCATCACATACTGCTGGGAGGATGGGGATCGATATGAAGAAGATCCTGCTGTCTTGGCTCGTTGTGCAGTATGGGAAGATGACTGCGATCTGTGTGCTGCCTTGCGTTTTCTATAGTCTTCCATCTCACTTCTGGCTTCTTCAGAGTTGATCAAGCCATCAACCATATCATTCAGATCTTTGAACTTCAAAGCTGAAATGTGGAATCTCAAGGACTGCTGCAAACCTGCACGAGACTTGTTCATTTTCTTGTCTTCATTGTCAACATCCTCAGGGGCAAATCTGGAGAGGTGGTTAAACTGGTGTAAATACTCCATTACTGTACGGCCACCTTGTTTAAGCGCCAAAAATTCCCGGCGCTTTGCTTCCATAATGCCGTCAGGGATGTGTGCCTTACGGAAGGCCTTGGAGAAATCTTCCCAACTAATATCTCTGTTCTGGAGTGTGCGCTGGTAGTTGATCCACCAGGTCGCTGCTGCACCCTGTAACTGGTGGGATGCATATAACACCTTCTCTCTATCGTCACACTGTGCAGTTTGAAGTTTTCTCTCCACATCTGCCAGCCAATCTTCAGCAACCATAGGATCGGCGGTGGTGGAGAAAGTGGGTGGACGTGTTTTTAGAAAGTCATTCCACCGGGTGGTAATTGGAGCACCATCCCGTGGAATATTGCCTCCACCCTGTACTCCTGGAGATCTGGTGGCGAGCTGTTCAATCAATCTGGACTGTTGATCCAACATTCGCAGTATGTTCTGCTCTCCTTGATATCGATTCTGTTCTAACATTGCAATAACATTGGCGAGTGTGTTCTGGTCGGTGGCAGGTGCACCCTGCCTGCTGGTCTGACCCGTCTGCTCTGCCGGCTCCATCTGTTGATTGGGAACTTGAGGTTAGCTTTGCAGCGGCTTTGGCAATCAAGAACAGATAAGTAAGACTTTGAATTTTTCAAGGCAAGTATAGGACGAAATGGTAAGAACGAGAGCGAAAGGGGACAGGAGAAAGCTTTGAACTTAGGAAGAACATACTGATAATTAGGCAAACAACATAAAAGATTAATCAACATAAATTTACAATAAAGCAAGTGGTACGCAGACCACTTAGGGTTCGAGTTTGCACTTGCGCTACATAACAAAAGTACAGCTACTACAAAAGGTCGGGCTACCACTAGCGTACAGCGTCTACTCCTCGTCGTCCCCTGGTGCTGGGAGGGCAAGCGAGGCTGCCGGGCGGAACCGGGCACGGTACTCAACCGTGGTCATCAGCCGGCGCCTGCGCCTAGACTGCACCGTGGAGCACGAGGACTGGACGCTCGGCGCCTCACCACGATCCGAGGCCTCGTCGGCCTCGATCTCCTCAAAGCGGCGGAGAGAGGCTCTGAGCTGCTGAACCTGCTCGCGAGCCTCCCAGAGCTGCTCCTGGAACCTCCTGGACTCGGCGACGGCGCTGTCGTAGCGAACGACCTGCTGTGCCCAAAGGACGGCGATGCCCGCGAGGCGGGGATCGTCATCCTCACCGAACTGATACCACTTCTTGTAACGCCCCCGTTTCCAGGGGCGCGTACGGACACGGCACACCGTAACTATTCACGCATGAACAGTTATGGAATGTCGCGCAAGAGTGTACCATTGCATGCTTACAACAAAAGTCCAGCATATATTTCACATAAGGATTACTATCCAGGTTTTCACAGCGGGGCGTGCAAGCCCAAAGTATATTTACATTACAAAAGACTTCCAGAATCCGCTTCGAGCGCGGCGGAGACCTACAGCCAAGGGTCCTCGTCGAAGAAAAGATCCTCCGGGACTTCTTCAACGGGGAGACCTTCTCCTTCGTCTTGATCCTCTAAAGAAATGATTAAGCAAGCCGTGAGCCAAACAACCGGCTCAGCAAATCCCAAAGGGATCCTAACTTACTACATGCACGGAATAACAAGGGAAGGGAATATATTTGGTTTATTAACTTTGAGTGGATGCAGTTTTATTTGCAATCATTTTATCAAATGGACCCAAAACTACTTCTCAAGATCTCAGGGGTTTTTCATGAAAAGTTCATTAACCAACTAATCCAGTTAATGCATGTACAAAACTACTTAAGCTTTGCTGCTGGAATCACCCAAGTGACACAGCTCCAATAACCGGGAGCACGGCGTATTCGAATACCATTTATTTGACTCTGCAGAGTTTACTCAGCTTTACCCACACGATCCCTTAACTTCCGCTAAAGAGTTAAGAAGGCCAGGTCGTTTCACTGCTCAATTCTTTATATAGGCTCTACCCAGTAGAATCCACTCGGGTCTGGCTCACACACACACACACCCACAAGAAGAGAAAACCGACGTCCACTTCGAGTGAATTCTACCGTTGCTAGGCGCCCGCAGCACGGCCTGCCTAACCTCACTGCTAAACCTCCTGTAGAGTTTCAATCGAGTTGAGCAGTTACTAGACCAGTGTTGACAAGTCAACTCCTGTGGTTGAGCGATCACTGTGACATTTGCTCAGCGTAAGGGTTTTAGTCCTTATATTTTCACATGGCCCGCAACCTCACCAGGCCCGCGACCCAAACTAAGGTAAGCGGTGGGCGTAGACCGCCTCGCGATTTCCCACACACCCTTACCCTACTCCAAACCTAGGGTAAAAGATGGGCGAAGACCGTCTCGCGGTTTTCCCAACCCTTACCCTACCTTGTGCACGCCGGCACTCTCTCCGCTTTAAGATACGGTGTCCCATACCACCCTACCTTAGAGTCGGGTTTTCCGAATTCTATTGGCCCACAGCCACAACCTTATTAGTGTAACATTTTGCATGATAGTAATAACCTACAGTTATCTAGATTAACAGATAATTATGTTTAGGGTTACAAAGGCATGGCTACAAGTACGACAAGGCATTTATCGGTGGTAGGTTTATCTACATAACATGTCATTCTAAACATTTTATTTTATTTTCGAACTAACATTTCAGAACTAGCTCAATGCAAATAACATATTAACATAATTAAACATTATGGGATACAACATGATCAAAGGATTTGGGACTTGCCGTCAATCCGGATGATCTCAGCTAGCTCGAACGAAGAAACGCCTGGATCCTGAGCCTGCTCTTGAACCTCCGGAATCTCCGACACTAGCGCAAACACATAAAATAAATTAAATCCAGCTTGAGACTAATCAAGCGAGGGAAAATAAACTAATTAAAAAGAAATAAAATGCATAAACACTCCAAATGGATTTTTAGGAATTTTATCTGGGGAGAATCTGTGGAAATGGAGTTCACCAGAGGGTCTGGAATAATATTTGGAGCAAAGTGGTGAAATTTGGGAATTTTTGGGATTTTCTGTGATTTTCTAGGATTTATTTGAGTTTTCTGGAATAATGGAAATTGGAAAATCCGGGGAAAAATCAAATGCACAGTAACGGCCCGGCCTGGCGCAACAGTGCAGCCCGGCCCGGCGGACGGCCCGCGCGGCCAACGCCAGCGCGGCCCACGGAGAAACGCGCGCGCGCGGAGGGGCGAGGCAGGCCGAGACTTCGGCCCACGTCCGCGCGCCCTCCTCGCTCGGATGAGCGACGCGTGTCTCGGCGGAGCGGCCCGGATGCGATGGGCGAAGCGGTACGGGGCGTGATCCAACGGAGGCGGAGCGGTACGGTTATGAAGATCGGACGGCTGAGATTCGAGGGGGCGGTTGAAACGGTACGGGGAGATGGATGGCGGAGATCAGAGGGCTTAAGGGGGATCCGACGACGGGGAGACGGCCACATCGTCGTCGTCTTCCTCCGGCCGGGCGCGAGCAGCAGCGGGACGGAGGCGGCGGGGCAGTGGTGCTCCGGCGACGTCGACGGCTCCCAGGGGCAGAGAGGGGTACCGCCGGGTAGGGCTTGACTTGGGGAGCCCATTTCGGGGCTTGGGAGGGCGCGAGAGTTAGTGGAGACGGCGGAAGGAAGAAGGGAGTGGTTCGGGCATTTTGCGGTGGAGAGGGTTGCCGGCGGCGAGAGGGGCTAATCGGGGGTGGTTTCACCATCTGGGGGTGAGGTGATTACACTGGCGGTGGCGGCGTGAGCTGGGAAACTCCGAGGAGGGCTGGCCACGGGAAGGGGGTTCGGCCGGCGGGGTGCTTCGGCGCGGGGCTTCCTCCAGCGATCACCTGCCAGGGGGAGTTTACCAACATGGTCAGCACACCGAGGAGAAGCTCTGGGCGAATGTAATTGAAGGATGGGGGCGGAGAGAAGAAGATCCGCTTGCGGAGCTTGCCGGTGCAGGGGACGACGGTGGCGGAGTCTCGGGCGACGAGGCTCCAATCAGGCGCTCTGGGAGGTGGCTGAGGGTGTCGGGAGGGGATTGAAGGCGGTGGAGGAGCTTGGAAAGCAAAGGGAGAAGAGGGAGCCGGGGCGGGGTCTTTATAGCCGAGCGGGGGAGGAAAAAGCTTCGGGGAGAAGGCATGGCTCGGTCTCCGGGGTCGACAGGGAGACAAGGGGCAGTGATGGCTTCTCCTCCGCACAGTGGAAGGGGCGGGGTGACGCGCGGCTCGGCGCAGCGGACTGGCGACGCGACGGGATAGGCGAGCTGTGCACGGGCGAGGGCGTGTCCGCGCACGGGGAGAGGGAAGGGGCGGCGGCTGCCAGGTGGGGCCGGAGCTGAGGTGGAGTGACGTGGCGCGAGGGCGTCCACGCACGCTGTCGGGGCGGTGCTGGCGCGAGAGGATCCCGGGCGGCGCGGAGACAACGCGGCCGCGGGCGCCGGGGCGGGGCGGCGAGGCGCAGCGCGCGCGTGCGCGGGGCGAAGGCGGGGGCTGGCGCGGTTCCTGCGGGAGAGGGGCAGGGAGGCGCTGCGGGAGGGGAGAGGCGGCAGGGGGAGCGGCGCCAACAGGAGCGCGAGCGCGGGGCGCGCGAGAGCAGAGAAGGCGGAGAGGGATGCGGGGCGCCAACTGAGGGAGAAGACGGGATGGCCGAAAAGGGAAAGCGCATTCCGGGAAAACTTTCCCAAAAAGGAAAGTTTTCAAATTTCACTCAAAATGCAGCAAAAATTAAGGAAATTTTATTTTGAATTTTTCAGGGCTTTTCAGAACCTATTTCTGCAGACTACAGCAATCCTGAAAAGGTGTGAATGTGAAACGTAGGAAGTGCATTTCTATTCTAGCAACTCAGCAAATGCAAATGACTAGTGTAACCGAGGGGCTCATCAGTCAGCTGCTCTCAACATGTTTATCTTCCCTGTTTGATTCTGTTATGGAAGGGATGCATTTTGTATTGCTGGAAAGTCTCCAGAAAATGAAGTATTGTACAATGCCGACAAATTTTTTTTTCCTCCGGATGCTATGTAGTTTAATCTTGCTCAATCATTTCTTGCGGTGTAGAACGCACGCCATGGTACCCAGGTGGAAATATGATTGGGCTACAAGAACATGCATGTCTTATCATCATGAATTTTCTTTCACCCATTTAGTCCAACAAATCCAACGTAATTGCAAAGGGCATAGAAGTCAGTTGATTCAGTAGATGTTATGATACTAAAATGCGATCGACAAGAATCCCAATCATCCCAGATTTAATATCATTCTCAGTGCGCGTTTCACCATGCCAGAGGTAACTTTAAACTGGGGGGCGTTCGTTGATGAAGAGTGTTCTCGGTTTTATGAGATACCACGCCATCACAGAAGATAGAGGAGCCGAGGGCGTGCCTGAACCGTGGAGTAGAAAAGAGAGCAGCAACAGCAACACAGGAGAGGCATCGGCCTTCTCCTCCTCCTCCTCCTCTCCCCCGAATTCTTCTTCTCCCTTCCCAGACTATTACACTGCTCTTCGCAGTCTCCACTTCCACTTCTCCCAATTTGTATCACCAAGCTCTTGTATCATGCGTTGCTACGTGACGTTTGTATTTGAATCGACTGAATCCTCAGTTCGTGACTGATGACATAATTGCTTCCCAGTTCGTGAGTGATGTGTTGCTCCCCAGTTCATTATGGTTTTCTTTACGGAATCAAGTTAGTTTGGAGCAAGTTTTCTTCCTTCACACTGTTTTGCTGCAGTTAGTCTGCTAGCCTTGGAATAATGCTCATAGCTACTGAACTTGTGGCTGGTTTCTTCATGTTGTGGTAGCTGCAGTTAGGCCTGTAATATCCTCTTCAACTCTGAAAAAAATTGTTCATATTAAATCTGCTACGCAGTATATAATGGCAGTAAAATGAATACATGCATGTATTTTCTTCCATGTCCAGAATAGCGGGGCTTGGGTCGCAGATATCATGGGCCTTGGGCCTCTCTGCCTCTTCAAACTCTAGTACTGGAGCGATCCAGCCCAGCCCATAGGTCTTAGCCCAATAGACCGACACCCGCATCCGATAAGCTAAGCCCCCTCTCCTCTCCAATCCCGCAACCCGCACCCGCTTCCGCCGCCAAACCCCAGCCCAGCCCGGCAAGCTCTTCGTCGGCGGCGAGGCTGCGCCATGGATGAGGGGGAAGATCTTCTCCTGCGCCGACGACGACGAGGTGAGAGCCTCAGCCAATGCCACTGTTTCTCCACGATCTCCTTTCCCTCTTGCCTGTATAAAGTCGTCCGGTTGTACATTATTGGTTGGCGTTTTAGGCTGCGCTTGGACTTGGACTGCAATTGTGATCTTAATCGCAAAGGTAGTGTATACTGGAGAGTGTGTTGATCAAAAGCCCCAATGCCGCGGATTTATTAACTGCTACGCGAAAGTACATCTCTTTCTTGTGCTGTAGGAACGCATATCTGCAGCAATGGGTGGATGGGAAATGTGGGGACTAGGGAGGATACTTAGGGCTCACCTGTTAGGTATGTGGTGATATATTTCTATTCGGTCGTGTTATGGAAGAGGCGACAATATTGTATTGTAGGAATGACAAATTGACTGTAGGAATGACAAATTGACAACTGCCATGTGATTAATTTAGATGGTATCACAATGTGGTACCATCTGAATTTTCCATCGCCTATTCGGTCCTTTTTCTGCGAGTTAAGTATCAACTATGATCGCTTCTTAAAAAAAATGTTCTCTGCATGTCAGTTAAATTGAAGGCATCAAATGTATGGAAACAGTAAAGGACATACACGTTTTTTCCCCTGGAAATCATCATTCCTAGTCTACCCTAACTTGTTTGGGATAAAAGGTTTTGTTGTTGTTGTTGTAAATCATCTATAGAGATATTCTAGTCTGATAATAAGGTTCACATTCCGTACCAAATTCTTTGCTTAATGATGTCACAGATCTTTTTTGGGGCTCATTAAGCTATAGGTATCTGCAAATGCTTACCAAATTCTTTTAGGTATTAGGGAACATGATAAGAACTTTTGCTGCACCACATGAAGCTTGAAAAATCTATATGTAGCTTTTTTACAGCAAGGCATCACATCACTTGTATTTCCAGATTGACGTTGGTTGGTTACATTGGAAGGTTGCTTGTCGTGTTTATGATTTCACGTTACTATGTGTTTTATGATTGAGTTTTCAACTTTAATTGTTAAAAATGGGTACCAATGAATTTGCATCTTGTCTAGTTTGCTACGTAAGGGTTTGGAGGGAAGTGTTCTTATTTATAATGCATATGTCTATTTTATCTAAACAAAAGGATGGAACTTTGATTTGTTGTCTACTTGCTTCTATGAAGGCTTTCCAAATGCTGAATGGATTCTTCTAGCCTCTGCTGGGTGAGTTCTCCCTTGTGTATTATTCTATGCCTGCATCTTATCCGTTAATTTCCATCTCCTTTAATGACCTAGTAACATTTTAGATTTTGCTAGTGAACTGTCATTGCACAATCAGATCTTGTGATCCCTTTAGTCTTTAGAATTCTTCGTATCCATATCAAAGTTTCCTCCAGTTTTCAGTGATATGGGGGCAACATTCGTATCCAGTTTTCACAATGTGATACCATCTAAATTTTCCATCGCCTATTCGGTCCTTTTTCTGTGAGTTAAGTATCAACTATGATCGCTTCTTAAAAAAATATGTTCTCTGCACATCAGTTAAATTGAAGGCATCCAATGTATGCAAGCAGTAAAGGACATACAATTTTTTTCGGAAATTATCTATAGAGAGATTCTAGTCTGATAATAAAGTTCACATTCCATACCAAATTCTCTGCTTAATGATATCACAGATTTTTGTTTGGGGTCATTAAGCTATAGGTATCTGCAAATGCTTACCAAATTATTTTAGGTATTGGGGTACATGCTTACCAATTCATCGCGCAGCCTCGGCGACGCCGATGATTTGGAGAGTGGGGGAGGGGGGGGGGCAAGGGCTGGGGTTTGATGAGTTTTGGTGGGCGTGTCAGTGAGAATTCTGACATCTGGATGTGGATGAGGCTGTCGATCGATTGGCCTATGGGCTGGATTCCTCAAGTGGTATGCATGCCTGCGATTCTACGATCTTGTTGCTCTTTTAGGAGGTCCAATTGCAGCCCAATGCAGCCGGATGAGATGAGCAGCTGCGTGGTGAGCAAAAAGAGAACTACTTAGTTCGCTTTTTATACTACTATTTTCTTGAGAATGATTTGTTGTTCTCATTTTGCCCTGAAGAGAAACGTATCATCTGTGAAGAAGATGCTGCTCTTGCAGCGTGGCAAGGATATTAACTAATTAATTAGATACAAGCATTTTTAAGCAAACATATCTCACGCAGTCTCCCTGAAGAGAACATTACTAGTTGAAAACTCTAGTACTCCTATTACAGGACATTGAATTAATAAACCGACCAGATCAGCTCACTGCATGCGTGTCATACCACTTGAACTGACATGCAGAACAATGCTCCACTTGAACAAGGGAATAAAGGAAACAAAGAGTATCGGTACAACTAAAAGTGAAACTTCAGAAGGTACAGGCTGAATGCGACCTTTAGTATATATGTTGGTTTTGTAGAATTAATTAAAGCAGGCATGCATGGCTAGTGTAGTGCTCTTGAGTCTTGACTGTCTTGCTAATTGGAGGCAACAGGGGAGCTAGGCTTGCACGATTGAGCCGATCGATGCCGACGAAATTACCACCTTCTCTGCTTGTATAGCTGCAATGGCGTGTGGCTTAGTTAGTTTAAATGGTACTGGAAAACATAGTTCATCCAACTAGCTAGTATATGATAGCCTGAGAAATGGCTCAACCAGCGACAGAACGTGGAATCGATGGCCCGTGCATGCATGTGAGTTGAGAAGGAGCCTATGTAACCATCCCATCCAGAGTTCCAGGCTGCATCGATGGATCCTCCGATCTAGTATTAATGTCACACCGTCTACTAATCTGGATCACATCACATATAATTCATATGAACTAGCCGACTGCTCGTGCAATTGAAAGGTGTAGTATGGTATCTATCTATCTATCTTCTATATATTATATTATTAATCTCATACCGTCTGCTAACCAGGATCACGTCATACTAGGTGACTAGCATAAACAAATAACATATAATTCGTACGGATTGATATCCTTCCTACGTCCAACCCGAAGGAATGATTGGACGCCTCACTCCACTCCAGCGCTCAACACACACCTATTCTTTCCCAACTTCCACTCTCTTCCTCATGCATAGATGTGCTGCTCCTTCTCGCCATCCCCGATGACCCTTTTTCCCTCCTCTGCTCTCCCAAGGCACTCCTCCTAGGTGTTGCTACTCCTGGCGCCTCCCCAACCCTGACTCTCATCCCGGTGACCCCTTTCCCAGGCACCACCGTACCATCGGATCTGGCCGCCGCCATTGATTTCCTCTTCGGTTGTCCTCGAGTGCGGCGCCACCAGATTCAGTCGTCCTCAAGCGCGGCGCCACCAGATTCAGCCGTCCTCAAGCGCAACGCTGCCAAATCCGACCGCCGTTGTCGACTTCCTCTTCGGAGGTAGGTGTTTATTTATGCAACATTTCATTTTTATCCGTGCAAAAATCAGTTCAATCAATGCAATATCGAGATTTTTATGAAAATATTTTATTGTATGTGGTGGTTAATTTTGTTGCACACACTATCTATGAATGTTGCATCTCCCATCGTTTTTTTTGTTGCATATATGGGCGAGGAATGTTGCATACATGGTCTCAAAATGTTTCTACTGAGCATACAGAGCTAGCGTCCGAATCAAACGTCCAGGCACTAGCAAATCCCTAATTCATATGAACTAACCGACTGTCCGTGCAATTGAGCAGTGTAGTGTGGTATTCTATAATATAACATATAAATTTTCTAGCCCTTGAGATTGAGACATGGTGGTTTCTTGTAACTTTTTTAATCTACATAATATATCAGAATAATTTTTTAAGTTATCAATTTTTATTGATTGCTATTTTTCATTCTATAGGAGTGGAGAATTGGAAATATTGAAATTCAGAATTCTCCAAAATTGCCAAAACTCCGAGTAATTGTAACTAATACTATAGTGGCTATTCCAGACATCCAGAAAGAGAGGTCCCTTTTTTAGATCATCCAAAAACAGAGTCCATCAACTGTCCGATTTAATTGTTAAAATGGGAAAATATTTACTTTTAAGGGTCCACTGTTTAATTTTTCCACGTGGCCAGGTGGAACTAGGTGCATACATACACACATCGAACTGCGGGCGAAATTGCGTCTATAGTAGAGTAGGCTTTAGCTTAAGGTAACCTATGCCGCCCCCTCCCGGCCACACATACATACACACATCGGACCTATGCTGCCCCCTCCCAGCCAGCACCGCCCTCCCCTCCGACCCTCCCTGCGCCGCCCCCCTCCGGCCCTCCCTGCGTCGCCCTCCCTCTCTGTTGGAGATGTCAGATCGGCTCAACTGGCTACTACTGAGGTAAGTTTACTTGGTCTTTGCCATGTTTTATGCTTCTCTTGAAGTTTCTCTGTGTTAAGGCATTTGTTCCTTTTATAGGTGCATATACATAATTTGGTGATTGAGCAGTATCTAGTAAACCGGTCAACTGAATTTGAAGATGCTATACAGAATGGGGACAAAAGTTCACTGCGTGCTGTGTGTGGCAAAAAATCACAAGAATCTTTGTATGTTCTTTGCCATGAGTGGAACATTTCCTAATTTTTGCCTGCCAACTAACTCTATGCTACTAATGTTTGAATAGATCTGACGAGGAGAGATAAACATGGGTCTTCTTAAGGGTTATGTTCAAGAATGGGGATTTTGCCCGGACAAAATTGCTTGCTCATCTTGGCTTCAATCCACCTCAAGAACCGACTGTGAATTCAACCGATGAACTGAGCAAATCATTGGCAGACACACTTAATCTTGATCATGGCACAGTGACTGATAATTCGGATGCTCAATTTCATGTTGATAACGGGGATGATTTTTTCAACAATCCTCAACGTTCAGAGACTAGTTTGGCTGAGGAATCAATATCTACAAATGGTCAACAGATAGAGTAGGAAATGCCTGGAAATGTTGTGCCATCTGATCCATCCATTGACAAAAGTATTCTTTATTCAACATGCATTGGTAGCTGGAGACTACAAAGGGGCAGTTAATCAGCGCCTTGCTGCAAATCGTATTGCTGATGCTCTGGTTATAGCCCATGCTGGTGGTTCTGCTCTATTTGAAAGCACATTAATTCATTATCTTAAGAATAGTATCTCACCCTATCTAAAGGTATTCTTGTCTTCTCGGTTTATTGAATATCTCTGCTTTATTATTTCTGACTACAATATTTCTGCTTGTATTACCATGATTTATCTTTCCGTTGGTTCAAACTCAGGTTGTTTCTGCTATGGTGGGCAATGATTTAATGAGTTTTGTGAGTACTTGGCCACTAAATGAATGGAAGGAAACACTTGCACTACTGTGCACAGTAAGTGTGTTCGTTACATTATGTATAATACAACTAAATTACTAAATTACTTATCCATTGAGTACTTTGGAAAGACGGTAAAAGAAAGAACGAAAGAAAGAAATATGAGCAAAAGAGACAAAATAGCATGCACACATGATTTGCAACAAAGTTGTAAAACACGCAGGCCGAGGGAATATAAACGAACGTGATGATTGGTGCTAAAGATCGATGAATTTAGCGGCATTGATGTCATGCAGCGCGGGTAAACAGGCCCAGCATGCAAAATTCAAATGGATCTAAATGTAGCGGACTGTCGGTACCTGCAGGCTAGCACTACCTCGTTAAATAGCAATACCTCTCCTCAAAATCCTATAATATCAAATAAACAAGTACATTTTTTTTACCCGGATAACATCAACTAGAAAATGAACAAGGCAGCAGTGATTAAAAAACTAGGAGCAGCAAAGGATCGATTGAGTAATAGTACGGATAATATATGTGAATTACTAACTCCAACCCGGCCAGTAGCTATGGGTTAATCTAAGCAAAATTGAGACCATGGCAAGAAAGAAAATCGAGCAGTGGTAGTTAATTACTGGAACAGAGGAAGAGAATCATTAATTAATTGATTAGAAGTAACTAGCAATGGAAGCGATGAACCGATGTGAGTACGTCGTACCTCCTGGTCTTGTTCTTGATGAGATGAGAGCATCTCATCTTCATTTAGCCTTCATAGGTTGAAGGGTAGGACGGTTGGGATGGACGGCGGCTGCGTGCCTCAATGCTGCCTCTACTTCCTCCACCTCCGCAGCACGGGCATACCGACACCTGATTCCAACACTGACTCTCTCAATCGAAGGGAGGCTCCCCAAGCCAAGGTTGTCAAAACCAAGGTTGGCATCCTTCATGAACCGCACATCGACATCAAAGTAAAGGGCTTTAAGGCTTGGCATAATAGGAGCCATGCTACACTCGTCGTGCACAAACCGGACAGACGAAGTGACCATCGTGAAGAATCTCAACTTGTGGAACAACTGCCCATCCCCACCAATAATGCTTACTGCTCGGGTGTACTCCACCCACAATCTGAGGCCACGGAGCAGTGGCAACCTTGCAAGGGTTTCCATGTCTTGCTCTTGCACAACCTGCACTTTCATGCATAAGTAGCAGAGGTTCAGAAGAAGCGACGAATTAATCCACGCCGGTAGTCTAGTGAACGCCAAGCATTCTAAATCCAAGAAGCGGAGAAGTCGAGGGGAGACAGGCCCTGCTTCCCACGTGGCACCCTTCCCAAATCATCTTAGGTTTAGTCGAAATGAGGTATTGGATGCTACTTAGTGGCCACACCTGCTTCTACCTACTTACCCTGGTTTTTAGGGGGGGTTTATGTTTGTGCTGCCTCAGGATTAGTCGTGGAGAATTGATATCTCCATTGCAGGTTTTATCTTGCATAATATTTACCATTTTATTTCTATGTCCAGGATGAGCATTCGTTGGAAAATTTTATAATTATTTACCGAATTAGCAAATGGTTTACCGAATTACATATAAAATTTTTGATGCGGCATACTTTTTGGTAAAATCCTGGGTCCGCCACTAGTGCCACTGCCCGCTTGCCCGTGACACCTCTCTGCTTGCCCGCACTGCCACACGCTCACCTTGCACCACGCGCCACCTCACGCATGATTGTCGTCACATCATGGTACCACGTCCGCCGGTCGTTACTCGCCTCTAGCCTGCACCTCCATCTGCTCGCCACTCGAAGGCCGAAGCCGCCTCCCACACAGACAACCACAAGATGAGAAATGGAACAAATGACAGGTACTCTTCTTCCCGTTGTCTGCGATGCGCGTGCAACTGTGAGTCTGTGACATACCTTGTAAACTTACGTGCTAAGATGTTGAGATATGGTTCTTATGATAGTATTTTTCCAGTGGAAATGTGATGTTCTTGCATTGGTTCATGCTCGTGGATGATAGAATCTTAAGTTTGAGTTAATTTTTGGCTGTCGGGAGGGGAAAATCTTTCTAATATCATGCGACACCTACCAATAAGCAAATGCCATGTAATAGATCTATGGGGCATAATGTTGTAACTTGTATCTCTGTCTGGAGAGCTGGGCTTACTGAATGGTGTTAATATTTATGGTACGGAGCCAGTTACAGTTAGTTATCTGGACTAAATTATCTGTCGCAATGTTTAATTCAGGTCAAGGAGAAACTGTCTCACTATTCAAGCAACTACAAGCAATCTGGTATTATTCCGTTGCTTGATCTTGCGCAGCAGCAGCATGGTGGATGGGTGCCAGTTGCAGCAACGAATTTTGTAGGTTCAGATTTGTGTATTAAATTGTGATGATTACCTATTTTCCACCTTTGATATGTCATATGTTCCATTTTGAAAAAAAAAATGGCGCACTTGTAAACTCGTCATAACTCACACTAAGAGCATGCACAATGCAGACGCTTAGAAAGATGATTAGTAATAAAAAACTGATTTTTCTTGCCACATAGGATAGATAAGGTGCTTATTTTGAAGCATCGATGTTTAAATAAACACCGGTGCTTAGCAGGTGGTTATGTGTATAACTATATCTAATTAATAGATAATATAGTATCTAAGCACCCATAGAAGAGATGCTTGCATTGGAGGAAACAACTTTTGCATAGGTGCTTAATAATGTAGCTATATTCTCTCTTTTTAAGCATTCATATATAAGCATCTTGTATTGTACATTCTCTAACATACCTATAGCTAGTGTGGATGTTGTCACTGCAAATGAAAATACTTTGAAGCCTGTTGGATCTTTGAGTGTTGGGTGACTTGTATCCTAATTCTATTAGAAAGTGGAGAGGAGTGCTAATAAAAAAAATCTAGACTAATTTTAACAGGATTAGAATCCCTACTATCTCTTCGGAAGAGTACAAGAGGACTATGTAAGTGGCGTTGGAGACTCCAACCCAAGCAATCAAGCAAGAGAACTCATACGAAGTGTACAAACTAACGAGAGGAGTAAAGGCTAGTTTATTCTCTAGTTCTATATTTTTATATAGGGCAAAAGATTCAAGAGGATTGTAAGAGAATGATAATTATTTGTGCTCTTTTGATGTTATACTTAAAGAATTTACGGTCAGTTTCAATAAATCTTTTTTTCTCTTTTCTTGATTATTTTGTCGCCGCTATTTCGGTTATCTCTATATGATTCATTTACTCTTTTTTTTATATCATGCGCGTTCATGCCATATCTCAATATCTAATATGATCGGAAGCTGTTGGACATAAGAAAAGGTATTCGAGGATAATGTGGAATTTTCACTTATTTTTGTTGGCGAAGCAAGATATGTAGTATGTGACGGACTAGTTAGGTCATCTACAATGTAGGTGGTGCCAGATTTATCATCTTATTGTCATATCATACTCTGCTAGATTTTTTTTTCTCATAGTGTTTAGCACATCTATCTCTCTCCAAGATGAAACCCATAACTAAATAAAATATCACTTCTTTTTCTCCACCACATATTTTCTCTTTCATTCTGGTTACAAGTAGATACGTATACTTTTTTTATTGAGCTAGCACTAGCACATCTACATGCACTGGTGATGGGAAAAAAGCAAGCTAGCACCATTCGTTGTACATGGCCTTACAGTTACATATCGATGACTTAAGAGACTTCTTCGTGTGTGGATATGGATTGAACCTCGACCGGCTAAAACCAACCAACCAATTAAGCGAGACTTCTTATATCAAGTCAATGGCAAAAGCATTGAGCTAGTTCGTGTTGTTTCCTTGAGGGAGGAAACTAGTTAAACCAAGTTTTTAACTACAACAAAATTGCTCACTAAGTGGTAGATGACAAGCTGATGGGCAGTTGAAAAAATATTATGAAAAGGTTATCGGCATCGATAGTGTTGAGAAACTGAGCCCAGGACCAAGAGTCCTGGCCCAATATGGGCACTCCACCGTAGGCTATAAATAGGAACATATACCTCTCATTATGTACACCTGATGCAATTGAAAGCAATAAAAAATACCAGGAGTTCTCTCTATCCCTCTGTGTTCAATCTCTTATTCTGTGATTCTGTAATTGATTTGTTCTTGTTCTAAGCAGAGAAATCGCTCGGACTGGTCGTCAGTGACGGTTCCTCAACAGATAGTACCGACGGCAAAGATAAATCGCCGAAAACAAAATTGCCGAGAAGATGGTAGATGACAAGATAATGGACGGTTGAAAAAATATTACGGAAGGGTTATCACGGTCGACAGTATACTAATAACCGTCATGAATAGTTATACATCTTGTATTGGTTGCAGTTGGGTTGATATATAAATCTCCTAACGAACATGCTATTCTTCCAAAAGAAAAAGGTTTATGGAAAGTACGTTGTAACTGGTAACCAGGAGTACTTCTAGGTATCGAGGAGAGAATGAAGAGGTACTCTTCTTCCCGTTGTCTGCGATGCGCGTGCAGGGGAGGATTGGATCAGTTGGCTACATTTGGAGTAACTGTGAGTCTGTGACTGACCTTGTAAACTTGCGTGCTAAGATGTCGAGATATGCTTCTTATGATAGTATTTTCCCAGTGGAAATGTGATGTTCTTGCTTTGGTTGATGCTCGTGGATGATAGAATCTTAAGTCTTGATTTAACTACATACACACACTAGGTATCTCTATGATGAAGTCGCCTGAAATAAACACAACTGTGAGATGCAGTCTAATTTACCACTGATAATTGTAAACAGGCACATGATTCAAGGAACAAAATTTCTGCTCAAGATCGTTCTTTGATTGCAAAGTTGCGTTATTTATATCAATCAGAAGTAGTACATCCAGATGGAAAACAAGGGAGCTGCATAGCATAATTCACTGGTAGACTGCTAGCATGATGATTCAAAAATGTTCAGTCCTCAGCTGCAAAGCCTGAACTGCAAACAGCACATGCCATAGCACTGATGGAGATGCAATTTAATTTACAACTGATGGAGATGCAGCTCATTCGTTTGCAGTTACCTCAGCTTAATTTCCTCCGTCCTCTCACTAATTTAGCAATGGGTCATTGATTTAGCAATGCCCAACCTCTCACTAATACTATATACAGACCACACAGCGGTCAAGGAAGATGGAGAACCAGCAACAACTCCTGAACTTGGGAGGATTTTACAAGTAGTCCACTTGCTGCTTGAACTGCATAAAGTCTTGTATGCAAGTTTCTTTATGCTGGGTTTTTTTTTATGGAAAAGAGAGATTTTACATCAGATGACTGCATGATCTCAAGTCTCCGCCGTAGTTCCACAAATTGTGTTGGGTTACCTACCAGCTAGACGTATAAAACTGCGTGAACCAAACAAGCTAGAGTGCGTTTATATAAAAATTTAGGATATGCAAAACAAAGACTATAAATTTAGACATATAAAATAAGCAGATTGTGCAAAACTAAGACTAGAAATTTAGGATAGTTTTTGGGACTAGAAATTTAGGATAGTTTTTGGGTCGTCTTCATCCACCGAACGCTGAGTCGGATTGGCGTGACCTCTTTGGAATCAAATGTATTCGACGCCATGTAGGATAAAGACAAATATCATTCAAAATCGGGGGCATGTACCGTGTGCAGCGTAGACTTCTTTTTAAGAAAAGAATAATAGGTACACATGCGATTTAGTCTTGGAGATATTATAACACAATGATATGATGGAGATACAACTAGCAGCTGAATTATCTTTACAATTGCGTGGCTAGATTATATAATACTTGTGTTTATATTTAAAGATACAATTTATATCAATCAGAAGTAGTACATCCAGATGGAAAAACAAGGTAGCCGCGTAATTCACTGGTGGACTGCTAGCATGATGATTCAAAAATTGTCCAATCCTCGGCTGCAAAGCCTGAACTGCAAACAGCAAATGCCAAAGCACTGATGGATATGCAATTTAATCTCAACTGATATTTGTACTTGGGCACCTGATTGGAGGTCTTAGGGACCAAATTTAATTTTCAATACACAAAACCCATCAATCATGTTCCTGGCCGGTGCTGCCGGAAATTTGCTCATTTAAGTTTAAAGCTCAAGTTTTTGGCTTATTTGGTTCTGTTTAAGGGGGTTTATTGCACTGTGTTGCTGTTAAGTATTTCATCGTAATTAAATTTAAAAAACTATGTCATCACGTATAATGCAAAAAAAAAAGGAGAAAAGAGGCAAAAAAAATAAAAAATAAAACTAAGATGCTAAAAATTCAAATAAACACAGCCTAAATAGGAATTGGCCAGTAGTCAGTGGCCGTACGTCCAGCCCAAAAGTACGCGGCCAGGCACGATGGAGTACACATGATTTCAGTGGCCGGTCGAGGATTTTTTTTGGCGTGCGTAAACTAGTTTACTAGGAGGTCATCTTGTTAACGTATGCAAACTGGAGATAAGGGCTTGTTCTTTTTTTTATTTATGATTGTGGCTTATAAATTCTGGTTAAAATTTTTGAATTTTGGGCTGTCGCGACAGGGATTACGGAGAGAGATACACACTTGCGATTTTAACTAATACAGATATTGGGATTTTAACTTGTATTACAATTAACTTGTAGACTCTATATTAAAAAAATATTCGGTTTGAAAATTAGGTACTATAGTAAAAACTAAAAGCAGTTTTTAGAAGTCATAAAGAATAGGTCAACAATAATTTAGATATTTTTTGGGAGCATGTTGCCCCCGACACTTGAACGGGCATCATAGGCGGTAGAGTACGTATTGTTATTCAATTAGACACTGGAAGTCCTAGTTGTCGATAGGTGGATGGTTAATCTAAAGGAAAACTGATAGTAGTGGGTAGATGTTTCTATATATCTAATTGATAACAGGAAAACTGATAATAGTCTTTCAATTAGACAATGGAGGTCCAAAAGTTATCGGCGCTTGGAAGCCCCATGAAATAAAACCTAATCAAGAGTCCTTGACAATTACTAGACATATCCATAGAGAGTGGAAAAAGGTAGGCTCCAAATCACTCGGGCGAGAAGGAAGGAAAGAAACAAAAAAAAGCAACGCACTACTACAGAAAGGCTAATAGTAGACGGCAAATCACAGACGGTTTTGTGAAATCGTCTGTAATGTAAACTATTACAGACGGTTTTAATTTCAAGGCCGTCTGTGGTATTTGTGGCGGGAAAAAGGAGTATCACAGACGGTTCTTACTGCTGAACCGTCTGTGATACTGGGATTATCACAGACGGTTTTTTATTAAAAACCATCTGTGTTGTGTCGACTATCACAGCCGGTTGTTGTTAAGAACCGTCTGGGAATGTTCACAGACGGTTTTTCACAAGAACCGGCTGTGATGTCCCTTTGTCTGTCATATTCTAGATCAGAGGTTAATATATAAGTACACATTGCTTCTAATAACTTAACTACAGAACTACTGAGACAAGAGGTCACAAATTAAAGGCTAATTTATTAATTTCAATTAGAGGCAAATTTATTACAAAAGTCGCACAGGTAAAGAGTTTCCCAGATTGTATTCTTTTGGGCTTCGTAAGCTTCTTCTTCAACTTGGGGACTTGGAGGATCAGCCGCTAAATTCTCGAACGTCGTTAAGATTGCCCTTGTCCTCAGCACTTCCTCGTGCAGCCTGGGCAAATGATCAGCAGCATCCATAATGTCGTACAGGATAGCATGAAAAGATTCCTCAGAATCTGTCGTTTCTGCTTGATCGGCAAGGCTATCCATAAGTCTCTGCAATGCGTGTAGAGCTTCTTCCGCATTGCGCACATTGTAGAGAAGAACCAGGGTGAGGGCTGTTTCCCTTTCTTGAGCGGCAGCGAGACGCCTCCGTCAACGGCGGAGGATCAGGTCAAGCTGACGGATGCAAGAAAGTCGGGGAAGGAGAGCAGGGCGGGTGCGGAGAAGCTGCTCCAGATGCAAATTGCTGGCCGCCTGTGTAAGGTTCCGGCCGAACAATTCGTGATGAACAGATGAGAGGAAGGAGATGATCACAAGAACAGTAGTAGAAGCCATGATGTATTAATTGTATATTGTATTGTACGTACATAGAAGCTAGCTAGAGACCTGGATTAGGAGCGCATATTTAACCTTTAGCACAAACGGTTCGTATACCCAAACATGAATGATATAGACGCTTCGTATAATGATCGAAAGACGTTAATTAGACGATCGAAACACGAAGCGTTCTGGCATCGAAACACGCGCGAAGCGTTCTGGTATGAAGCTTATCACAGACGGTTTTTTATAAAAAAACCGTCTGTGATAATGACTAAGGTATTTATTGCGCTGCTCAGACCGCATCGTCTTCATTTCGATCCAGATCTAGCCACTGCTGCGCACTTTTTCACTCGGGAGGAAGCTAGAGCGATTTTAGGCCAGTTAATTTGGTGGGAAGAGGCAGATATTGAGCTTTGAATTAAGATTCAGACTTTCCTGGTTGCTGTAGATATGGTTAGTAATGAAATTTATTTATTTTTAATTGCATTACAATTTAGGTGTAAGTAATCCATGAGTGGTTATTGAAGATGGTTAATTAATTTGCAAAATTGTTGGTTATATAATAGCTATTGTGTTTGTAATATGAATTGAGCTAGGAAATTAAGTCTCAATATAATAAATGTGGCCGGTATATATGTAGTTATAATTAGTTATTCTAGATTTTAATACTAAGTTGTTATATATGTACGTAACGTAGGACCGAAGTTGGATGTATGCCGCGAGCCGTGTGAGTGAAGAGTACATTAATGGCGTTTCTGCTTTTATAAGAGCCGCCGAGGAGGATATGTTGAATAAGGGGGTGGAATATATGTGCTGTCCATGCACTGACTGCGAGAATTTGAAGATGTTTAAGAACCGAGGGCAAATTGAAGCGCACTTGATTCGGAGGGGTTTCAAAAAGGATTATACGTGTTGGACCAGTCATGGCGAAGTGAATGATCATATGCCGCCGGATGACATCGCCGGTGAAGTGAATGATATGCCCCCGGATGACATCGCAGGTGAAGTGAATGACATGCCGCCGGCTGATGTCGATTGTGGCTCGGATTCGGATAGGTTGCACGATGATAATCTGGATCAGATGCTTCGCGATGTAGAAGAGAACTATGATGAGAGAGAGAGTATGTTAAATTCCGTGGCTTGATAGAGGACTCAGAGAAACCTTTGTACACGGGCTGCAAGTACACGAGGTTGTCGGCCGTGCTTGAACTGTTGAAATTGAAGGCAAGCAACAGTTGGTCCGACAAGAGTTTCACGGCGCTGCTAGGTCTTTTAGCGGACATGCTTCCGGAGGGAAATGAGTTGCCTAAAACCACGTATAAAGCCAAGAAGGTTCTTTGTCCGTTGGGAATGGAAGTAGAAAGAATACATGCATGCCCGAACGACTGTGTCCTCTACCGTAAAGAGTATGCAAACATGCATGTATGTCCGGTGTGCAACACATCCCGATACAAACGTAACAATCAATCAGATGATGGCGAGGGAACAGAGGCGAAGAAAGGACCTCCTGCTAAGGTGGCATGGTATTTTCCTATAATTCCCCGTTTGAAAAGGTTTTATGCAAATCCAAAGGAGGCAAAACTGCTGCGTTGGCACTCGGAGGAGCGCAAGAAGGATGGAATGCTAAGACACCTTACTGATTCCGCGCAGTGGAGAAACATCGATAGGAGTTTTGCAGAGTTCGGTGCAGAACCAAGGAATATAAGGTTTGGACTGAGTACAGATGAAATGAATCCATTCAGTAGCATGAGCAGCCGACATAGCACATGGCCCGTGACTCTCTGCATCTATAACCTTCCTCCTTGGTTGTGTATGAAGCGAAAGTACATTTTGCTGTCGATACTTATCCAAGGGCCAAAACAACCTGGGAATGATATCGATGTGTTCCTATCACCGTTGGTGGAAGATCTAAAAGTACTGTGGAACGAAGGGGTACAGGTATGGGATGCATACAAACGAGAGAACTTCACTCTGCGCTCCTTATTGTTCTGCACCATAAATGATTATCCTGCCCTTGGTAACCTATCGGGCCATAGTATAAAAGGTGCCAAAGCTTGTACTCACTGTTTAGATGGTACCGAGAGTGTGTGGCTGAGACACTCACGCAAAATCGTCTACATGCGTCACCGCCGGTTCCTTCGGAGGGCTCACCCATACCGCAAGATGAAGAAACAATTTGACGGAGAGAAGGAAGACGGTTCAGCTCCAAGGCATTTAAGGGGACGCGAGGTTTATGATATGGTTAAGGATTTAGATGTTGTCCTCGGAAAGGGACGTAAATTGAGGGTTCGTGAGAAGAACACCTGGAAGAAGAGATCAATATTTTGGGACTTACCTTATTGGGAGTACCTAGATGTTCGGCACTGCATCGACGTCATGCACGTAGAAAAGAATGTGTGCGACAGCTTGATTGGTCTCTTACTGAACATCCGTGATAAAACAAAGGACGGCGTCAACGCACGGCTTGACTTGGCTGATATGCACATCAGGCCTGAGTTAGCACCGACATGCACTGATAATGCACGAACGTACCTTCCCCCTGCGTGTTAAAATCTGTCCAAGGCTGAGAAAACAGAACTGTGCCAGTGCTTGCATGGTGTCAAAGTTCCGTCTGGTTACTCCGGCGACGTGAAGAAACTTGTTTCGATGCAAGATTTGAAGTTAAATGGCATGAAGTCTCATGATTGTCATGTGCTGATGACACAGATGCTCCCTATTGCAATTAGAAATATTTTGCCGATCAAAGTCCGAGAGACAATCATGAGGCTATGTTATTTCTTTAACACAATTGCTCAGAAGGTCATCGATCCCGAAGGACTAGATGCTCTGTAGGACGAGGTGGTGATGACTCTATGTCACCTTGAAATGTATTTCCCTCCTTCGTTTTTCGATATCATAGTCCATCTCATTGTTCACGTTGTGTGGGAGATAAAAATGTGCGGGCCCGTATTCCTACGTAGCATGTACCCATTTGAGAGGTTCATGGGAATTCTCAAGTCCTACGTACGGAATCGTTCTCGGCCGGAGGGCAGCATCGTCAAAGGTTATGCAAGCGAAGAGGTCATTGAGTTTTGTGTCGATTATATGGCTCAGATTCAGCCGATAGGTATCCCTCAATCTCGTCATGAGGGGAGGCTGAAGGGTCTCGGAACTATCGGAAGGAAAGCAATCACTCCAGATATGGACATATATACTCAAGCCCATTTCACGGTGTTGCAACACATGACTGAAGTGGCGCCTTATGTGGACCAGCACAAGGGTGTGCTTTGGCAACAGAATCCGGAGCGGCCGGATGTTTGGATCATGAGGCAACACAACCGTCGGTTCAACCAATGGTTGAAGAAGCAAATCGCTAGGAGCTCGCCGAGTGAGACGCTGACATGGTTGGCAAAAGGGCCGACATTTACAGTTGTGACATGGCAAGGATATGACATAAATGGGTACACATTCTATACGCAGTCTCAGGATGTCAAGAGCACTAACCAGAACAGCGGTGTCCGCATAGATGCATTCAGTACCGATGGGTCGAGAAACTCGTACTATGGCTTCATAGAAGAGATTTGGGAGCTCGACTATGTGGTTTTCAAGATCCCCTTATTTCGCTGCCGTTGGGTGCATCTCCCACAGGTGAAGGTTGACAAGTACGGTGTCACGACCGTGGACCTCCAACGTGTCGGGTACAAAGATGAACCATTCGTACTCGCCAATCAAGTTGTTCAAGTTTTCTATGTAACCGACCCGGCAAATAAGAAACGTCATGTAGTTCTTCATGGAAAAAGGAGAATTGTCGGAGTGGAGAATGTAGTGGACGAGGAGGAATACAATCAATTTGACGAGTTACCTCCTTTTGGAAATGGCATAAGGGTCGACGATGAACAACGTGACGAAACTAGTTACGTACGCATTGATCATGATGAAGGGCTAATTTTTAAAGGAAATAAGCAAGTATAATAAGAATGTATATGTGAAAATGTGTGACAATTTTGAGATGTATATGTGAAAATGTGTGATGTAGTCAATTTTGAGATGTATATGTGGAAATGTGTGATGTAGTCAATTTTGATATGTATATGTGAAAATGTGTGATGTAGTCAATTTTGAGATGTATATGTGAAAATGTGTGATGTAGTCAATTTTGAGATGTATATGTGAAAATGTGTGATGTAGTCAATTTTGAGATGTATATGTGAAAATGTGTGATGTAGTCAATTTTGAGATGTATATGTGAAAATGTATATGTGTGATGTATTTGAGAATGACAAAATGTATCAAGAAATACACTGTGTGAATGCAGCTGGTTGGTGTTGTATATGAATGCAGCTGTTTGGTAGTTGATATGAATGCAGCTGTGTAGTTATTGGTGTTGTCTTAATTGCAACAGCCGGCAAAGGCTTATCACAGACGGTTCTAAACTTAGAACCGTCTGTGATAACATATCACAGACGGTTCTAAGTTTAGAACCGTCTGTGATAGTAAACTATCACAGACGGTTTTTAACTCAAAACCGTCTGTGATATGTTATCACAGACGGTTCTAAGTTTAGAACCGTCTGTGATAATCTTCCTACATATACCCTCTCGCTAGGGTTTTCCGTGTGCGCTGCAGTTATTCGATTAGATCTAAATCCCGAGCCCGTCGTCGCCATCGCCTCCCCGAGCCCTCGCCGGCTGCCTCCCCCAGCCCTCGCCGGCCGCCTCCCCGGACGAAGACGTCGCCGCAGCCTCCTCCTCCTCCGTCGCCGCCTCCCCGAGCCCATCGCCTCCTCCTCCGTCGCTGCCTCCCCGAGCCCGTCGCCTCCTCCTCCTCCGTCGCCGCCGCCTCCTCCTGCGTCGCCGCCTCCTCCTCCTCCGTCGCCTCCTCCTCCTCCGTCGTCGTCGCCGCCTCCTCCTCCTCCTCCTCCTCCGCCACCGCCGCCTCCTCCTCCTGCGTCCCTAAGGTCACCAAAACCGTAAGGTCATCAAATCCCTCCCCGAGCTTCATGCTTACTGTTAGTGTTTAGGGTTGATGCTTGATGCTTCATACTGTTATGGTTAGTTGCTTAGTACATATTTAGGGTTTATGCTTCATGCTTACTGTTAGTGTTTAGGGTTGATGCTTGATGCTTCATACTGTTATGGTTAGTTGCTTAGTACATATTTAGGGTTGATGCTTCATGCTTACTGTTAGTGTTTAGGGTTGATGCTTGATGCTTGGTACATATTACATTGGTACATTGTTTACTGCAGTAGCTTAATTAGTTTGCTATTTGGTACATATTACATTGTTACATTGTTTACTGCAGTAGCTTAATTAGTTTGCTATTTGGTACATACTACATTGGTACATTGTTTACTGCAGTTGCTTAGTTTACATTGGTACATATTACATTGCTTGTTGTGTTAGTATATAGTATATAGTATATAGTACATAGTATATAGTTTGAAATCATTTGGGTCCCCCTTCCCTCTACTCCTCTCCTCCCTTCTCCCCCTTCCCTCTACTCCTCTCCTGATCTCTTCCTAACATTGAGCATCATGTATCACTTTTCTTGCTTCCTCATCTTATCATGTGCAACCCTACAATTTGAGAGCACAAATTAACCAATCAAGGAAGAGTATATGATCAAAAGGCATGAAGCAAGTAACACATTCTAGTGTATCCGGATAAAGAAATCTTGCAATTATTGCAAAAGATACATTGACCATTTGGGTGGAAAGAAATACATTGTGTCGTCAGACTCATGACTGCCAATTTGAAGCATAGCGTAGCATCCGAGGCACATCCAAGGCATGCAGCTGTGTCTTGAAGAATGCCAAGAGCTGGTCTTCAGATGTGGCATTCCTCAAACTATAAATTATGAATCTTATTCTCATAACCCATCTGAATACCAGCTCTTGGCATTCCTCAAGACACAGCAGCAGGCCTCGGATGTGCCTCGGATGCTATGCTATGCTTCGAATTGGCAGTCATGCGCCTGACGAAACAGTTGATCTTTCCACCCAAATGCTCCATGTATCTAGACAAAAAACAGCAAATGAAGCAAGTGACATACTATAGTGTTCCCGTTCAATGAACCGGATACACTAGTTTGTGTCATTTGCTTCATAGACCTTTGTTTAGGGACTTTGCTATTTGGTTTATAGTTTTAGCAACTAAAGTAGGTGCTAGGATAGGCACTTTGTTTAGAGACCTTGTAGTAATAGTATTACAAAATTCAAGGAAATTTTAGTACCGAAGTTCAAAAAAAAAACAAATTCCCAGATTCTTCGGTGAGCAGCCGATATAGCCGACTGCTTCGGTGAGCGACTATCCATCTGCTTCTTCCCACTCCTTCTCTTCATCTGTGATCTCTGGATCACGTACGCCAGTAGCGATGATTCAGTTAGATGAATCATCGCTACTGGCGTACGTGATCCGGAGACCAGAGATGAAGAGAAGGAGTGGGAAGAAGCAGATGCATAGTCGCTCACCGAAGAAGTCGGCTATGTCGGCTGCTCACCGAAGAATCTGGAATGTCTTTTTTTTTGCACTTTTGTAATAAAATTGACTTGAATTTTGCGGGAAAAAGAAGGACTTGATACATTGGTACATTGGTAAGATAGGCACATCACCCCCTCTCTATGTCCATATCACCCCCTCCCTTCTCCCCCTCCCCTCTACTCCTCTCTTGTCTTGCAATTCAATATGATTACTTTCTCATCTTATCTTAATAGACCCACAAAATGAGCAACATGTCACCCGCGCATTCTTCAACATCATCGCCGGAGGCGTCCGCTCCAACATCAAGACGTCAAGGAAGAGGGCTATCAAAGAAGCCTGAGGGCCGACAGATCATCACAGCGGTGAATGCATCTGGGGTCCCTATCCTTCCTCAAAAAGCAGTAAACGCATTCCGAACCATGGTCGGAGTAGTTGCACGAGAACGAATTGAGATCACATACAATTCGTGGAAGAACGTGCCTGACACTCGGAAACGTAAGCTGTGGACCGAAATTTTGTCATCGTTCGAGTTCCCAGAAGAACACCTGGACGCTGTGCAACAACAAACCTACAAAGCGGCGTGCAAAGCATGGAAGAACTTCAAGAGCACGCTTGTCAAGAAATACGTGGAGACGGACGAAACGCCTGTTCATAAATACCCATTCCTGGAACCACAATGGGAAGAGTTCAAGGCGATGAAAACGACCGAAGATTTCAAAAGTACAAGTGTGGCGCACAAGGCCCTCCAGGCAAAAAATACACACCCTCACAGACTTGGCACAGCTGGGTATGCGGGTAAAATCGCGCAGTGGATGAAGGAGGATGAGCTGGCAGCTGCACAGGACATCGCCCCGCCGTTTTCCAATATCTCGGACGACCGCGCTCGAAATTGGATTAGAGCAAGGTCATCTACAACGACATCAGGGGACATCACCTTTCGAAACCCTTCAGACCAGCAAGTGACCGAGCGCCTGGTAAGATATCGATCGAACTACGTAGCTTGTAATTACTCCACAACTTCATACGAATTGAAATGGCATGTCGTGCTCTTGCAGGAAGAGCTGAGTTTTCAATCTACCCTGGGATCATTCCAGGGAACAAGGGAGAATGATATGCTCTCCGTGGCCCTGGGAAACAAGGAGCACCCGGGCCGTACGAGAGGCCTTGGGCTTTACGTTCCTTGGAAACATGGTTTCCAAGATGACTCTGACATGTATCGGCGCAGGAAGAGAAACAAAGCCGAGCGTGACGCACAGCTACGAGAAGAGCTCAAGGCATCTCTTAAAGAGGAGCTACTGGGTTCGATGGCTGATATAATCAGAGATGAGGTGCGGAAACAGACAGAAAGTCAGTAGACCGCCACCGCCGCTCCTGTGCTAGCTAGCCCGCACAACCATCCGAGTAGCTGCGCGTCCAATCCGACGCAAACCCAGTCCATATTTCCTGTGGACGACATCCTGGTAATAATTATTACCTCTCGAATGCTTGCTCCATTGGTAGGCCTATTCGAGTAGCTAATTTTGTATCGTTATGTAGGAGCCTACGACATGCAGGCTCCAAGTGAGATATGGCTCCATTCCCTTGTACGCTGCTTGGGGCCAGGCATATTCGTCTGGTATCGGGGCCATGGTGCACGGTCAAGCTTTAGCGCCAGGCTTCGCAAAAGTTAATGTGGATGGTGTGTATGCCAATTTTGAGGTGGTCCCGCTACCGAAGCCCCCCAACGACAAGATCGTGAATCTAGGACAGGCCATTGGAACATTCATCCAGTGGCCCAAAACCGACATCTCCCTGGAGGCTTCTTCACCGGTGGCAGGACCAGAAGTGCAGTGCGAACCACAGCAACTTGCACTGGTGCCATCTCCACACGGGCAGTGCGAACCACAGCTACCGGCACCGGTGCTATCTCCACGGGTGCTATTCTCGCCAGAGCAACTTGCACTGGTGCCATCTCCACACGGGCAGTGCGAACCACAGCTACCTGCACCGGTGCTATCTCCACGGGTGCTATTCTCGCCAGAGCAACTTGCACTGTCTATACCATTACAGTCGACTAGCATAAAGTCGATCCACAATCGAGGCAGTGGCCAGGGCAAATCAAAGACGAAGGATGATGACGATTTCCCGTCCATGCCATTGGCCCGCAAATTCGTGCTAGCTCAGCCGATGGTAGTCCAGGAAGAGCTCCAAAAACTAGGACTTGGTTGCCAAAGATTCCACCTTTGGTATATGGAAGAGTCCAATAAGCCAGCGGCAGAACGGCGCTCAGGTATAACTGTCAAATTCAAGCCGGAATATTTCTTGCACGAAGTTCAGGACTGTGTCTTCGCGGTGACCTTTGACGATATATTTGAACTTTTCACACTCAACGCTCTCGACGCCTCACTCGTTCGATGCTGGACGCTGTAAGTCTGTACAATCACAGTCTCTGTTCACGTAATACCGATATATGTCACAATTTGTTGCTTTCCTATGTTATATATAGATTCATGCTGATCGAAGCTAGATCATCGAAATCACAAATTGGTTTCCTGGACCCACGCTTGGTCGCCATTGATACCATCATCGAGAATGCATCCTTCGTCGAGGACTATATTACAAAAGCACTGCTGGCTCACCAAGATAAGGAATTTGTTCTTATGCCATACAATGAGAAATTTCATTGGATTTTAATTGTAATTATACCAAAATGGAACAAGGCTATATACCTTGATTCTCTAAGTAAGAACAAATCCAAGTACACAGCTATCGCCCGAATACTCGATAGGTACGTACATTGTACATTGTACTCTTTCTTTCCTTCCGAATAACTAATCTAACTTTTTCGAATAACGAAGGTCGTTCGCCACATACGTTCAACAAACACGTGACTCGACGACAGGGGCCAAGGCCTTGAAACATGATCGCAAGTTTCGGGTATTCGCTAGCTACACATTAATTAATCATATACAACACATAGTAGTAATGCCACTTGATTTAACACATTATATTTTTTGCAGTGCCACCAGCAGGAGCCGGGCAACAAGTGTGGATACTACGTGTGCCACCATATGAGACTACTCCTCGATTCCACCAAGATCACTAATTCTAAGGTTTGTCAATCTTCCCACATTTATTTCGTACATGTCAGTTTTATATATGCTCGCGTTGATATTTCTATCGACAGGCTGCGTCCATCTCTACATCTGCATTGACACAGCCGGATTTTGCAAAAATTCGAGGAGAGCTCATTTGGTTTTTGTGGTCAAAAGTCGTAAGATCAGATGGAGAGTTCCACTGCCCAGAATGATTTTTTATTGTAATTCTAAGTGCAAATACAGTGTAGATCTTTTACAATTGTGTATTTGTTAATGGATATTTTATTTCAACTCAATGAATTGATTTGCGAAATGGATGCTTTATGTTTGTGAAATGAAGTGCGTTGTCAATTGGATGTTTTATGTCTGTGAAATGAATTGAGATGTGAAATGTATCTGAAATGAAATGAGATGTGTGAATTGTATATGTTTATGTGTGTGATTATCTGCTTGTTTCAGAGGGCATGGCTAGCATTTCCTGAGGCTAGCTATAAACAGAAATAGATTCTGCTGGGGGGAGGAGTATCACAGACGGTTTTTCATTAAAAACCGCCTGTGATTATGCGATATCACAGACGGTTTTTAGTACAAAACCGTCTGTGATATCGGATAATCACAGACGGTTTTTAATGAAAAACCGTCTGTGATATCGCATAATCACAGACGGTTCAAAAACCGTCTGTGATAACTTGGATTATCACTGACCCATAATTTCAGACGGTTCAGAAAACTGTCTGTGATGACGTTTCTGAACCGTCTGTAATGTGGATTTCTGTAATAGTGACGGAAAGAAAAAGAGAAAAAAACAGCCTCCAAATTATATGAAAACTAGCATATTTACTCGCGTAATTACATGGCTAGATATTATGATACAGTTATTTTTTATATACAACTCTACCGCCTATGATTGAAATACAATTATATTTGCTATACACCTATAATATACATATATAATTAATATGTATCGTTATAATCTGACCCTACCAAAATAAGTAGTGGAGATACTTCTCTTTTTTTTTATTAATGTGAGAATTTTTAGAATTTTTTAAGATCATTGTAAGATTTTATTACCATCAAAACGAATAAGGTGACTTAAATCTCACCAGTTGTTTTTACTTATATTGATAGAATCGTTAGAAATGTTACGAGAAGTACTTTCAAAATATAATATTTTTATACTTTGAACTAACATATTACTATAAAAATTGATAGTTAAAGGTATTTATTGGAGACCATGTCTTGTCTAAAAAGTCAGATATTCTTGAACAGAGTAACAGTAACAACCGTGCTCCAGGGCTCCATTACACTACTGGTGGTTCCAGGCACCAATGGAGGAATATTTTTGCATATGTGAACATTTAAGCTACCTAGGAACCCATCTTACTTACATACATACGTATGTATGTAATACATATGTGTGTGTGTCTTAATATATGTATGTATGTATAGTCCGGTGACCTTTCGATAGCCTATAGGGCGCCAATTAGGGAAAAAAATAATTCTGATAGATCTGGACTTGATTCCATTAGCGACAGTGTCCCAAAAAACAATACTACACGTGTAATGGAAGATAGTAAAATATAGACCTCTGTGGGATAGTACGCTCCAGATATACTAAAATAGACGACTTGATGGAAAATCAACTTGGCTTGGACCGAGATGC
Source organism: Dendrocalamus latiflorus (assembly GCA_017311315.1). NCBI lineage: Eukaryota > Viridiplantae > Streptophyta > Magnoliopsida > Poales > Poaceae > Dendrocalamus > Dendrocalamus latiflorus. The sequence goes on from CM029638.1 coordinate 33,327,724, forward strand.
AGCATGCGCCGCGCCAGATGACTGGCCCGCATAAATTGATTTATGTGCACCATTGGTGCATGCAACGTCATGGATCATTCTGCAAACTATAGTCCATTCTATCTATAAATATAATCTCTATTCCCCACATAGCATTGCGCAAAATCAAGAGAGCAACCAAAGCTAGCTAGCCACCCACAGATCGAGATTTGAGAGCGAGCAATCCAGCCATGGAGTTGGTGCCGGGTGCAATGGGCAGCCTCCTCACCAAGCTCGGTGAGCTGGTCAAGGAGGAGTACCAGCTACAGAAGGACATGAGGGAGCAAGTCCAGTCTCTTTTAGGAGAGCTTGAGATTATGCACGCCGCTCTCCGCATGGTGGCAAAGGTGCCACGTGAACAACTCAACCCTCTGGTCAAGCTCTGGGTACACGATGTCAGGGAGTTGTCCTATGACATGGAGGACATCGTTGACACCTTCTTGTTGCACGTGGAGGACGGTCGTGAGGCTATGCCCGACCCGAACATGCGCAAATGGCTCATTGAGAAGATGATCCAAGACATCAACAAGCAACTCCAAGAGGTGACTAACAGGCATCGCGGGTACCCGCCTTCAGTATCTGTAACCTCAACGCCTATCGATCCTCCCCTTCAGGCTTTGTACAGGGAAGCGACAGAGCTCATTGGCATCGATGGGAAAAGGGATCAAGAGCTCATTGAGATACTGTCCGAGGGGGATGATGTGTCCAAGAAGAAACTCAAGATAGTCTCCGTTGTCGGATTTGGAGGATTGGGCAAGACCACTCTTGTTAGAGCAGTGTACGATAAGATTAAAGGAGATTTCGATTGCTGGGCTTTTGTTTTTGTTGGTCGGAATTCTGACGTGAAGAAAGTTTTCAAGGACATCCTCCTTGATCTCGACAAACAAAAGTACATGAAGGAGATCGATCTGACGGTACTCGATGAAAGGAAGCTCATTGATGAAATCCGAGAATTCCTTGAGAATGAGAGGTACACATCACCTACCCAATGTTAGTCACCAACTTAAGCTAATGAGTGTTTTTTAGCTATGATAGCAGTTCTATAACGTATAGATCATAGCGGTGCATTGAAGGCTTTTCGAATAAATGCTTCCTTTGTGCCCACCTACGCCAACTTAATTACTTTGTACTTTATCAAGTATACATCTATGAACCTTATAGACGTTGCGCCAATATTCAAGCCCATAGACGTAGTTACAATAATTGAAAATTGTTTGGGTGCTATATGTCCACAAGATAACATATCTACTGCATCTCTTCCTTACCTTGCATCCTAGTCTAAACTTTTTGAAAACATTTTAAAAAATTATAGATGCAGGGAATGGGACAAATAACTACCGAAAGGAATACCGTATACTGAACCGAATCGAAGACCAATTTTTTTTGTATATGGTATTCGATGCGATTTAGAATTTACCATTTTAAAGTTTTGTCTTGATTATTTGCCACTTCTAAGCCACAAATAGCTGCATTTTGTCACTGTGACTGTATTATAGTATTTATAAATTTTTTAGCCCAAAATCAACAGTGTAAAGTTCGTTCTGGCCCTCCATATTGACTTGTTCTAGTAAGCGCGGCAGTCTCCTGCTCGGCCGCTACGAGCTTGGCTACGGCACCTTTGCTCTTCTAAAATTTGCAATGTGGAGGGACAATATGGAAAGTCACGTTAAGGTCCTGTTTGAAATATGAGTATTTGGTAGGACTCTCGCAGGAACAATGTTGATACCTCAGTATTGTATTCGATTGGGGGATTTCTAGGCCATCAGTTGGTTAAACCTTAGTATTGGTTTCTAACCTGCAGGCCCCTATTTGGAACAGGGTGTCTGTGGTAATTACATTGCTTTATATGAAGTTCCTATAAACTTCATGTAAAATGCATATGTTCCAGACATACACTAAATTGTTTGCTTAAATTGAAATTGTTCTACATTATAAATCTAACACATGGAATTATCACATTACACATAATAATTTCAGAATCATTATGTTACAGCCAAAATTAGGTCAGGGGTTATTTTTGGAGTATAAATCCATATTAACAAATATTAAATTATGATATTCAGTGTACATATAGATTCAAACCCATAATTCATAACAACATTTGTGTTAAACCCATAATATATACAAAACCAACTATTGAATTTAAGTAATGTTGGAACTATTCAGTATTTAAATTAATTAGAACAATATAGCTTAAAACACTAAACTACAAATTAAATTTTGGTAATGAAATTAGGATATAAAATTACTAAAATAAACGGTTTTAAGAGAATAGATAAAGGGGGTATCTAGTGCAAAGCACACTTTAGTACACAAGTGCATCAAATCAACATAAAAATTCTAAAAAAAACTCCGCATGTACTTGTGAAATTACTATACTTATATATAAAATTTACATCCAAATCCCTTCAATGTTGAAAATTACAAAAATGAGAAAAATATATATTAATTTAAAGAGATGGTGGGATTAAGACAACTCCTTCACTTTAAGAGCTAGACACACCTATATTAATCTCAACATGTAGATTTTTCTCATTTTTTATTTATATTAATATTAATCTATATTTTCCTGGCTAGACGATATACCTTGATGTGTTGTCCTCGGTGAGGGTTGTAAATTCTCTCTATGTCCTGCTTGTAAATACTTCTTTTGTTATTTATTTACAATGAATGTAAGCTGGCACTCGGCACGTATAGCTGTTAGCTAATCTACACGCATCAAGAAACATAGTACTATTAGCAACATATATACGAATGACCAGGGACACAGTATATAGACCCGTTAGGGGCATAATTAGGAATTTTTTATTCTGGCTCTTTAGGAGTAGTTTTTTTTGTGAAAATAGCCTCGTGGATAATGTTTTTACGGAAATGGCTCCCTTACGCAGCCAAGGAGTGTGCCAGGTACTAGGACATAAAATATGCTAGTATGAACAGAACATAACAGTAATGCGCGAAAACAAATCATGCTTGCATTCAGATATGTATGTACAATACGAAGCCCAACCGTAATGGCCGCAAAAATAACCTTCATATGTAAATATTATATGTCCACGGAAGACAATACCCCACATGCCATAATAAAATAAAAGGCATGCGATAATAACAAATGGGACTCCATTAAAATATATTTACTACAGACGGCAATAACCTACATGCAATACAAAAATATGTAATGATGACAATGCGAACATAACAGTAATGTGCGCAAAGTAACGCAAATAAATAAGTACATTTCATGCTAGCTATCGTAAAAAATTCACAAATATAATAAATTGTACTTCTAAAAAAAATATTAAAGCATGAAATGTATTAAATGGTAATGCATAAAGAATATATCGTTACTTACAGCGCGTTTGTCCAACAGTGAGCACGACACACTATAAATTAGAAAATACACCATATTACCAACTAAATATGTAATTAACACTAACAAAATGATCAATATAATAATTAAACACTTACTAACCATGAATGAATGAATCAAGAGCCACACACTCATGTGTTAAATAGCCACATGAAGGAGGCACTTGAATAATCACAAAATGACGAAAACACCACATGGCCCACACGGGCAAAATGCTCAGCCAAAAGTGCATGTGCACATGGCGTGGTTGTTGGGCATGCCACCTTCCTGGCGCAATTGGTGGCTACACCACCTCCTACTAGCGTACTTGGTGGCCGCGCCAGCTGCCTGGTGCGCTCACCGGCCACGCCACCTTCGTCAACCGGGTCTATTTCTGCAAAAACAATGTTCACATAGCCATTTTCACAAAAAAAAACTTCTCCCATGGGGTCAGGAATTTTTTTCCATAATTAGCGTCCAGATCGCGAATTAGTGGGCGAATTGGCATCTTATCTCTCGATGTGGGTCACACCATTACGAGATTAAAAGTTTTGTAACTGGTTGTATTGCTACATGATCGTCGATCCTGCAATTCACACATCTGATTTTTTTCCGCATGCATCTTAAATCTCTAGTTGTTTCATCTAGCACTTTTATTGCTAATTGATAATGCCATTTTTTGGATTCTTGAGTTTGCCATGCATGCTTCTGGCTTGTGCTTTTATACATATGCTAGATAGGTTTTCTGATTCATGGTTCTTAGCCTTGTCATGTGTATATATAGGTGTTTCATTAATACTCTCACAAATTGATATAGGTACCTCATCATAATTGATGATATATGGGATGAAAAACTGTGGGGAGTGATCAAGTGTGCTTTCTCTAATAGGAACAATCGTGGCAGTCGACTAATCACGACAACCCGTAAAGTCAATGTCTCCGAAGCATGTTGCTCTTCTAGTGATGATATAGTTTATAAAATGGAACCTCTTTCTGACGATGACTCACAAAGTCTCTTCTTTCAAAGAATATTTTCGGATAAGAATGGGTGTCCTCGTGAACTGAAACAAGTATCTAAAGATATCATGAAGAAATGCGGTGGAGTACCGTTAGCCATTATTACTATAGCTAGTCTTTTGGCTAGCCATAAGCAATCAAAGGATGAATGGTATACTCTGCTCAATTCTATTGGTCGTGGGCTTACAAAACACACTTGTGTGGAGGAGATGCAAAGGATATTATCTTTTAGCTATTACGATCTACCTTCTCATTTGAAGACCTGTTTATTATATCTAAGTATATTTCCGAAAGATTATAAGATCGACAGAGATCGATTGATACGAAGGTGGATAGCTGAAGGTTTTATCCAGTGTGACAAACAACATACTAGCCTATTTGAGCTTGGAGAGAGTTGCTTCAATGAGCTCGTAAATAGAAATATGATCCGGCCAGAAGATATCAATTGGGAAGTCAGCGCAAGAGCTTGTCGTGTACATGATAATATGCTTGATCTCATCTGTGCCTTGTCAAGTGAAGAAAACTTTGTTACTATATTGGATGGTACTGAGCAAAGCATGCCAAATTCGCAAAGCAAGGTTCGCAGGCTGTCCCTCCAAAATAGAAGCAAGGTAGCACCTCTTGTTTCTGTGTCACAAGTGAGGTCCATTCTTATCTTTCGACGTGCTATTAATCTAATGCCGCCTCTTTCAAGCTTTGAAGTTTTACGTGTATTGGATCTACGTGGATGTCATCTTGGGGAAAATAGCCCTCTTAACCTTAGGGATGTTGGGAATTTATTTCACCTGAGGTACTTGGATCTAGCACGTACATATATCCGTGAACTCCCAGAAGAAATAGGAGAGCTAAAGTTTTTGCAAGTGCTGGATGTATCAGGCAATATTCATCTAACGGAATTGCCATCAACTATTGTTAAGCTGAGAAGATTGATGTGCCTACTTGGCCAATTCTGCACAAAGTTTCCGGATGGGATGGGGAATCTAACATCCATGGAGGTGTTGCACTGGATCTCTACCAAGGGGTGCCCAAACATTGTGAAAGAGTTGCACAATTTGACAAGATTGAGGGAGCTCAAAATTAAATTTGGTGAAGATGAGAGCTCAAAAGAGTTGGAGGAAGCTTTCGTGGAGTCTCTAGGCAACCTGCACAATATCCAGATCCTAGATATTTCTGGTTGTTTTGGATCCATGGATCTCTTGGGGGGACGCTGGGTGCCCCCTCGACATCTCCGCAGGTTTCACTTGCATGGGTTTGTGGCATCCACTAGGTTGTCGGAGTTCTCTACACTACCGGCATGGGTAAAGAGGGATCCCTCGCTTCTGTTGGACCTCTCTGAGTTATGCATCGATGTCAAGGAACTGTGGCAGGAGGACCTACAGATCCTTGGGAGGTTGCCGGCTCTTCATTCTCTCTTTATACGGAGCACCCCCCAAACGCAAAGGTTGCTACTTGTCGGTGCAGATGGGTTCCATTCTATGATGTGTTTTAAATTAACTTTTTGGTCGTTCGGACATTTAATGTTCCAACGAGGAGCTTTGCCAAGGGCTCAAGAGGTTGATTTCCCTTTCGATGTGCGGATGGCAAAACTTGATGGCAACAATGATTTTGACTCAGGCCTGGGGAACCTGCTCTCCCTCCGAAAGGTCCGTGTTGCAATGTTTCGTGGTGGAGCCACTGTTAGGGAGGCCAAGGAAGTGGAGGTGGCGCTGAGGCATGCAGTCAAAGCCCATCCCAACCATCCCACAACTGAAATTGATTTTGCGCCAGATATACCAGGTGCACGCACTCATCCACCTAATTAATAATGCTTTCGTACTTGCTTCAACATGTTTCTAAGTTATTTTTATTATTATTCCCCTCTTCTTTCTTCCTCAATTTTATTTTCTAAATTTTAGAAAGCGATGATGATGACATATGCGATGGTGAGGAATCTACAGGTACATACATTCATCCTCCTAACTAACAATGCTTTCGTACATACTTTGGCGTGTTTCTTAGTTGTTTTTACTATTATTCCCCTCTTCCTTCTTCCTCAATTTCATTTTCTAAATTTTAGAAGCTATGACAATGCAATGGATGGCTTCATATGTGATGGAATTTATGCTTTTGACTTCTTCACATGCTTTGTTTTGCTCACGCACGTGTTTCTTGATTGTTCATTCTTCTTTTCTTTCCTTCTTTCTCAACTTCAGATGGCAGTGACGATGGGGACGGGCCAGAGAAATCTAGTCAACTAATGTCGCCATGAACATGCACACTTGAACATGCAGAGGTCAAATGGAGCCCCAACCAGCTCTGACAGAATTCCATCTCATTTGCAGCAAATGACGTCCTCACCAAAGACATCCCAAGCTACTTTTATTGTACTTTTTGGCTTTCTTCTATATACAGTCATCCATCCTCATTAATTTCGGGTTGATTGTATTAATTATTCTTGTAATGTACTATTTAATTTCTTTCGCTGTGAGATTCGTTAATTATCATATAATGCCACTTTATGTTGGAGATAGTTTGCTAGATTTTATTTCCTTAAATGTTCCCACTAGCATGTGGCCCTATTTGTACCGAGAGAATTTTGTAAGATCTATATAGAAATAATACTATTTATATAAAATTCCTATGAGATTACTCGAGATTAAAGAAGACATGTAAGGTGACAGTGTAGACTGTAGCGATGATAATCTGCAGCATAGTTCATTTTAGATCGGACAGTCCAACATGGAGAAGCCACCTCAAAGTTGTCTCATGGAGGAGCAGCCATCGTCGTCGTCATTGCGGTCACGGCACAAGCTCCGTTCAGGTACAGCTGATGCTACCGTGATCTGGGGGAGATGGTGGAATCATCCATGTTTGCCCCTGCAAGTGCCTCCCCACGCAGTTGGTGACTGCTCGCGAGCTCTGTTCCTCATCACATCCAAGTATTCATCCCTCCTACAACTCAAGTATATGTGATCTCAGCTTGTTTGCGTCTCTGGTTTATTTGTATGAGTGGCATCTGCATCTGCACACCAATTGTTTGCTGTTTTGCCTACGAGGAGCCCTTGCGATGGGGTGGCCTTGCCGGGGGGGTGTTCTTTGTCTTTTCCCCAAACAAATGCAAAGTCGGGCGAATTGATATATTTCTAAAATTCTTTTCTATTAGCTATTGGCCTTAAAGCCGAACAAGCACTTACTAAAAGACAACCTGTATCTTACAAGATAGATAGGCGCAATATGTAAGTCCTATCGCAAGAATACTCTACTTCTAATAGTAGAATCTTCATAGTCCTTTTTGAATGATGATTCTCCACAGATTGGGTGTACTTGCTGTTTAGGTGTCGTGAATAAGCTTGACTGCTTGATAATAGGAAAGCTTTGGCAGAGATGAGGTGAAGCTTTGTATTGAAGGTGAGCTATATCAATATGGGGTCATCAAGTAGTTAGGAGCGTGACATCGTTGGTAAAGGGCATGACGTCACATATGATGGTAAGAAGATTCTCCATATTATTAGACAACGACTAAAATAGACATGCTGACATCTGTGGAGATATAAGATCACGGCGGTTAGTGAGGAAACCATAGCGTTAAGGTGGCCAATGTTAAAGAAGCGGAGCTATCAACACGGGAGAAGAGGAACATCGAGCATGCATAATATCATGCATATGTATATACATGTATGCATCTGTACAAATAGAAGTACATGCGTATAGAAGTAGAGGAGTGTAGAGATGACACAACCATCGGGAATAGGCTTAGGGCCACCTAAGAGCATGACGGGTGTCCTCAGTACGGATCAGGTGGTTGCACATGTATGTATATTTGATGTTACAACGGTTAGCATTAAGTAATAATTGAGAGAAGTAGAATATAACTATGTAGTGAGGTATTACATTGGAATGGGTAGAATCTAAGAGATTGTATTGAAATAGGTAGAAGCTAAAAAGGATCGATTAAAAATCGGGCATACTGTTGAAGGTTGGACCAAAAAAAGTTGTAATAGTGAGAAGAGATATAAGACACATGGTTCAGTGGGGCAGCTGCCTATAAGGGATTATAAGTTCAAGGTAGATCGTTCATGGTGCATCAGTGTATGCATGAGCAATATACTCTAATACCATGTAAAGTAATAAGATTGCTACACATATAATCGATGTATTGCTTTATGATTAAATAGAGGTACATGCGCATGCAAACAATTTGGAAAAGGAGTAACTAATGGATTAAGAATAGGGGTATACAGCTACATAATCCATGCATGATGAGAGTGTTTACATTTTTAAGAACAACTATCCATCAATTTTATACTTCAATTATATTTCTCAAGTTGTATTTTCCTCAACCTTTTATTGTTATTTTCAATGTTTATGATGTATTAAAATACTAAATAGCCTATAAGATATGTAAATATATTCTCAAATATCTAAGTTATATCATTTGATACTAAATTTTTTAAAATAAACCTAACCGTGCAATACACAGGCCACCTTGCTAGTTGGGTTACAAAATTTGGATGTCACACAGGAACCCAACACACCACTGCTGAAGCAGAAGTGGGGATCTTTTCATACTAAATTTTGTACCAATCTATGCTTCCCCTTCTAATTGAAGAAATCGATATCCCTCTTCTCAAGGGCTTTGTCACATCTAATAGAACCCTTCGAGAATTGACCCCAAGCTTTACCATTCTCATCAGCATCCACCCTTAGAACTTCCCCGATCTGCCCGGCAATCAACTGTATCGTTCATTAGACCAAAAGGGAGCTTAAGGATTCTTACCCACGTCGGCAATCAACTGCATCATTCATTATCCATGGGACGCTTGTGATCATTAAAATCTTTCTAGAATCACTGCATGCTTCCCAACCTTCCATGGTGCCCCTTTGACAACCCCTCTCTTAAATCTTAAGTTGACTCAAGCAGTCAAGCTCAGGAACGAAAATATTTTCTCCCAATGATTTGTAGCTCAATCCCCTTTGATTTCCCCAGGCCGGTCGAAGAGCAGACATTGTAGTTTGAATGTGCATGGTACTCAAGCTCAATACCTTCCCGACCACCTTGTCATCAAGATCGTCAACAACCAGCGTTGTTTCTTCATCCTCCATTAGAATGAGGCGAGACATATATATCGGCGACCTTCCCCTTCACCAGTGAAGCACTCTGCCCTAGCACCACCTTCCCCTTTTTGGCATCCAAAACCGCAGGTCCTGAGGCCGTGCAACAACTTGTCCACAATACAAGAACCGCCACCACCCTAGCAGATCAGCCCAATCGAATGCAGACCCCTCCAGCAACCACAACAAGGTTTGCTAGACAAGGAAAGGAGATTTAGGGTTCTTTTAGCTATTGCTTATGACTTAAATTTTTGAATTTTAATTATTCGTAAGAAAGAGTATAGAAAAAAACACTCGCGTGTGATTTTAGTTGATATACATAAATTTTGTACAGTATCTACTATAATTAATCTATAAACCATGTCTTTAAAAATATATACTATTTGAAAGCTAATTAAAATTAAAAGCCATAAATTGTAAGCCCCAAAGAACCAGCGCAGATTGGACGATTTGATTCGTCGCCTTAGGGAGATGAGCAGCTTCCAAAGACATGGCCTTATCCGCGATAATCCATACTCCATAGCAGCACACACGCGTTGGGCCCACGGTTACTGCAGCAATCGAGCCCGATTACCATTATAAGCCTGCCTACTCCGAGTCCAAACTAGTATACTGTCCTTTTTCCTTGAAAAAAAACACTGCTCTTCCAATTATCCCAATTTGTATCGTGCATTGCTACGTGACGTTTGTATTTGAATCGACTGAATCCTCAGTTTGTGACTGATGACATAATTGCTTCCCAGTTCGTGACTGATGTGTTTCTCCCCAGTTCATTATGGTTGATCTCAACCCTTGTAAGAATGTAAGTAGGGGATGGTGTTTTCTTTACGGAATCAAGTTAGTTTGGGGCCAGTTTTCTTCCTTCGCACTGTTTTGCTGCAGTCAGTCTCCTAGCTTTGGAATAATGCTCATAGCTACTGAACTTGTGGCTGGTTTCTTCATGCTGTTGTAGGTGCAGTTAGGCCTGTAATATCCTCTTCAACTCCGAAAATTTTTGTTCATATTAAATCTGCTACGCAGTTTATAATGGCAGTAAAATGAATACATGCATGTATTTTCTCCGAGAAATCCAGAATAACGGGGATTGGGTCACAGACATCATGGGCCTTGGGCCTCTCTGCCTTCTTCAAACTCTAGTACTGGATAAGCTAAGCCCCATCTACTCTCCAATCCCGCAACCCGCACCCGCTTCCGCAGCCATACCCCAGCCCAGCCCGGCAAGCTCCTCGTCGGCGGCGAGGCCGCACCGTGGATGAGGGGGAAGATCTCCTCCTGCGCCGACGACGACGAGGTGAGAGCCTGATCAGCCACTGCCACTGCTTCTCCACGATCTCCTTTCACTCTTGCCTGTATAAAGTCGTCCGGTTGTACATCATTGCGAGCTAAGTATCGACTATGATCGCTTCTTAAAAAAAAAAGTTCTCTGCATGTCAGTTAAATTGAAGGCATCAAATGTATGGAAACAGTAAAGGACACACACGTTTTTTTCCCGGAAATCATCTAAAGAGAGATTCTAGTCTGATAATAAGGTTCACATTCCGTACCAAATTCTTTGCATAATGATGTCACAGATCTTTGTTTGGGGTCATTAAGCTATAGGCATCTGCAAATGTGTACCAAATTCTTTTAGGTATTAGGGAACATGATAAGAACTTTTGCTGCACCGCATGAAGCTTGAAAAAAACTATATGTAGCTTTTTTACAGCAAGGCATCGCATCACTTGTATTTCCAGATTGATGTTGGTTGGTTACATTGGAAGGTTGCTTGTCGTGTTTATGATTCCACCTTACTATGTGTTTTATGATTGAGTTTTCAACTTTAATTGTTAAAAATGGGTACCAATAATGAATTTGCATATAGTCTAGTTTGCTACGTAAGGGTTTGGGAGGGAACTGTTCTTATTTTGCTAATTTGGACTGCACCGGACTCACAAAGTTTCTTGCCTCACATTGACACCATGTGAAACACAACTAAAAAGAATACAGAATATAATAATTATTATTCAAATTAAATTTTCGGCTCACATTAACGAGCCATGACATGTCACGCGCCATCACGTAAAACTTGAATGCTAGCTAGTATGAAACTACAATAGTCTTGACTGTCTTGCTAATTGGAGGCAACAAGGAGTTTGGCTTTCACGATTGAGCCGATAGATGCTGACGAAATTACCACCTGCTCTGCTTGTGTAGCTGCAATGGCATGTGGATTAGTTAGTTCAAATGGTACCGGAAAACAGAGTTCGTCCAACTAGCTAGTGTATGAAGCAGCTAGTCCGAGAAATGGCTCAACCAGAGACAACGTGGAATCAACGATCCGTGTATGCATGCAAGTGAATTGAGGAGGAGCCTATATAACCATTGATCCAGAGTTCCAGGCCGCATCGATGGATCTCCAATCTAGTATTGATGTCACGATGTCTAGATTCAAATGCAGGCCGGATTGGATCGGGTTGAATGAATCGATCCAGGAGCGAGCGAGGTAGCTAGCACTGGCTCCTCTGTCTTCTGTGGCGACATCAGATGGTCTCTGGTTGCGTGGCTGGTATTATTAGGAAAGAAACTAGCAATTAAAACTAGGTAATTAACCAACATGATGAGTAGTAGTAGTAAGGGATTTAAGAAAAAGAGACCAGTCGCTGTTGGTGCTGGTCAGATAGCATCATTTTATCTTCACCGTCATGATCTCAAGCGTGGGGTGGTTGGGATGGAGGTCGACCGCGTGCCTGAGAGCCGCTTCCGCTTCCTCCACCTCCCCAACCCTAGCATCCTCACACTTGATGCAAACGCTGACTTTCTCAACGCAAGGATTCGGCAACAGCCAACAGAAGTTAAAATAATGCTCCTCCTCCTCCTGCTCCCGCACATGGACAACCCAATCAACGGCTTTACGACTCCATCTGGTAGGCTGAGAATGAGAAACAAAGAGGAGATTCAGTACGTTAACGTACTAACTAGCAATGGAAACCACGAACCAATGTAAGAACGTCGTACCTCTTGGTCTTGGTCAGATGAGAGCATTTCATCTTCATGTAGCCTTGTCGTTCGAATAGTGGGACGGTTGGGATGGACGGCGGCTGCGTGCCTCAACGCCGCCTCTACTTCCTCCACCTCCGTAGCACGGGCATCACGACAAATGATTGTAGAGGTGACTTTCTGAATCGAAGGGAGGCTCCCCAAGCCAAGCTTGTCAAAACCAAGATTGGCATCCTTCATGAACCGCACTTTGACATCAAACTCAAGGTCTTCAAGGCTTGGCATTATAGGCGCCGTGCTGCACTCGCTGGGCACAAACCGGATAGACATGTCCGTCTTGAAGAACCTCAACTTGCTGAATAACTGCCCTTCCCGACCAACCATGCTTACTACTGCGGTGTACCTGGACAACAATACAAGGCCATGGAGCTGTGACAACCTCCCAAGGGTTTCCATGTCCTGCTCCTGCACAACCTGCACTCTCCCGCATAAGAAGCAGACGTTCGGAAGAAGCGATGAATTAATCCATGCCGGCAGCCTAGAGAACTCCAGGCATAGTAAAACCAAGAAGCGGAGAAGTCGAGGGGAGACAGGCCCTGCTTCCCATGTGGCACCCTTCCCCAATGGTTTTCCCAAAATATGCACAAACTGGATCTTATGCAGATTGCTTAGAGACTCCACCAAAGCTCTTTCCAGGCTCTCATCCCGTACATCAATGTGTGCCGAGAGCACCCTCAGCTCCCTCAGGTTGCCCAACTGCTTCACAAATCTTGCAGACCTGTCGCTGTCGGCCGCAGGCCATATCCACAGCTCTTGCAGGGATGTCAAGGTTCCAATCCAATCCAGCACTCTTGTCTTCTTATCAGCACGTAGGCACGCCAATTGTGTTAGCAAGCCAACGTTCAGTGGCAATTCTTCTATGCCAGTTTCCGTCAAGTCCAGCGTCTGTAGAAACTTTAGATCTCCTATTTTCTTTGGGAGCTCACGAACATGTGTACCTGATAGTCCAAGGTACCTCAGGTGAAGCAAGTTCCCAAGATGCTCGAGGCTGTTGTAACCCTCCATAAAACCACAATTTTCTATAGCTAGTACGCGTAAAACTCGAAAGCTTGGGGATATCGTAATAGGACGGCACGAAATGGTAGTAAATGACCTTGCATGTTGCACGCGCACATTAGCCAGAGGATTGTGCTCTTCGATTCCTTTATGAAGAGCTAACCTACGAGCATTGCTTTGTGAAAATATCTGTTGCTCATTGTCTAGGATAGTAACAAAATTTTCTTCACTTGACAAGGAACAGACGAGATCCAGCACCATATCATGAACGCGGCAACCTATTACGTACCCTTCATGTAGGAGCTCATCTGGCTTGATCATGCTTCTATTTACAAGCTCGTTGAAGCATCTCTCTCTATCCTCTAATAATCCTATCCCTCATTCGTCACGGACGAAACCTTCAGCTATCCACTTCCTTATCAGAAGATTCTTGTCGATCCAATGATCTTCCGGAAATATGCTTAGATATAATAAGCAAGTCTTTAGATCAGAAGGTAGATCGTAGTAGCTAAAAGACAATATCTTTCTAGTATTCTTTACAACGTCGTTATCTCCATGCCCAGAACCGATAGAGTTGTACACCTCAGACCAGTCTGCCCCGGGTTTACTAGCCAACAAGCTAGCTATTGTAATTGTAGCTAATGGTACACCACCACATTTATTCAAAATTTTATCATAGACCTCGGTGGATTGATTATGGGGGTGTTTGCCTTCACAATCAACAATTCTTGTATTGAATAATTTTTCAGAGTTGTCATGAGAAAGTGGCTGTAGTTTATAAACGTCACCGGAATTTGTGGCAATTTCAGAATTACGAGTGGTTGTGACTACTCTACTTCCACAATTACTATCAGGCAAAGCACATCTGATTATTTTCCATGATTCGTTATCCCATATGTCATCAATGATAATGAAATACCTATACATCCACATGGCAGCGCAAGAGCCATGAGTTAGTAAAACAATCTAAAGAATCTAATAAAAGCAAGGCGCTCGAGCATGGAGATGTTGGATTTAATTTGCGAATTGACGGGTGGGATACCGTTAAGAAATTTTTCTTGCTACATGATATTATACTCTTTTATATATGCTTTTAATCAGCTAATTGCTAATCGAGAGCTACTAGCCCTCGGTATCCTGTCACGAGCTCTCTTATAGCATGCTTCCGAACTGAAAGTATAAGATATATATTGGTAAATGGTTGCCACTGGAATTATGGAAATGGTACGAGAAATGAAAAAAAATTTAGAGACAATTGGAAGAATATGTATGGTTTGTAAAATACAAATACATAGCACAAATTAAGCAGGCATAGGAGACACAAAAGAAGGCACTGATATTAAAGTCTAGAATGTAATGCAATTAACTTATTGTACAACTACCCAAACTAAAAGACAACCATAATTAAGCCGATGACTAGCATTAGGTGGGTGATGTGTACCTCTTCTGTTGAAGGAATTCCTGGAGTTCGTTGATGAGTTGCCTTTCATCCAATATTGTTATATTGAAATTCATGTACTTTTCCTTGTCAAGATCAATGAGAATGTCCTTAAAAACTTTCTTCATGTCAGGATTCTGACCGACCGGAACAAAAGCACAACAATTAATGAAACTCGCTTTAAGACTGTCATACACTGCTTTGGCAAGAGTGGTCTTGCCCACTCCTCCAAATCCAACAATGGAGACAATTAATCTTCATCTTTTTCTTGTTGGACACATCATCCCCCTCCGACAACATCTTTATGAGTGTGTCCCTTGGTCCATCAATGCCAACGAGCTGCGCCGCATCTTTGTACAGAGCCAATAGGCGAGGATCGATAGTCAACGTTGTGGCAGGCTTAGCCATCATGCTGTCAACTGTGTACCTGCCACGCCTATTGGCCACCTCCTGGACTTGGTTATTGATGTCTTTGATCGTATTAGCGATCTGATGGCAAGCCTTTCCCTTGCGGAACCAATTGTCCATCTTCTCCATGAGCTTTTTGAGCCAATGCGGGTTGGGCGTGGCCTCACGGCCATCCTCCATATGCACCAGGAAGGTGTCGACGATATCCTCCATGTCGTACGATAGCTCTCTGACATCGCGTGCCCAGAGCTTGACCAGCTCGTCGAGCTGCTCACACGGCACCTCCGCCACCTTGCGGAGAGCGGCACGCATGATCTCAAGCTCTCGTGAGAGAGACTGGACTTGCTCCCTCACACCTTTCTGTAGCATGTACTCCTCCTTGAGCAGCTCGCCGAGTTTGTTGAGGAGGCTGCTCATCGCCCCCGTTGCGAACTCCATGGTCTCAGTCAGTAGCCCGTATCTAGCTTATTTTCCGTGCTTTGTTTAGTCGAGTGCTTGCTGTGTGGAGGTCGCGAGGGCAGCTTATAGCTAGCTTAGCAGATCTGACGTGATCTTGGACGGACCGATCGAGTCCGTCTGATGAAAAGTGTCATGTGGTGCATCCTTTAAATAAAGTGTCATGTGGTCCGTCAGAGCTCAAAGCTTCTTTGACCAGGAACTTGATTGTATTCTTCTTCCAGAGCTCGCCCAACATGGTTGTACTGGGCCGGCGGGTGATAGTTATTGTTAGGGGTGCAAACGGAGCGGATAATTTTCATCCGTCCGTCCAACCTAAGGCTGGGCATTCGGTTTTTTCGGTCTATTCGGTTCGGTCTATTCGGTCTTTGAAAAATTCGGGTTCTAAAAAATAAGGACCAAATTTCTCAGAAAAAAACAAGGACCGAACCCAAATAGACCGAATTTTTTGTTCGGTCTATTCGGTCCACCGAATTGACCGAAATAAGATGGGGATCCTTGTCACCCCTCAAAATCTTTGTAAATTGTAATGAGCTAAACAAAACAAATAATATTCATGCATAAAGCAATGAGTAGCCAGCCAGTAAATAGATGATAGACATATCAAATAAGTACATACATCACATATTAAGTTCATGAATTCAAGAGACAAGAGACATATCAAATAATTCGGGTTATTTGGTCTATTCGGGTTTTGTAAGCCAAAGACCGAACCCGAACCCGAAGACCGAACTAAATCAAAATATTGACCGAACCCGAACTCCGAAACCCGAATAGACCGACAATTCGGTCTATCCGGGTTCGGTTCGGTTCGGTGTTCGGTTCTCGGGTTTAAAGTGCCCACCAATAGTCCAACCGAAAGTATGCGGAACAGATACGAAAGGGGTAGATGGGTATCCGGCAATATCCGTGTCTGACTCTGAGAAAAAATATGGAATAGGATAAGAGATAAGTGATATCCGTCCGTATATATCCGTATGTCAAATGATATGAGAAAGTCTGTTGTGTCTTCACCTAGGAATAAAATAACATATAGACAGATTGTCATATTTAAACAAGCAGGAGTATTGAGTGTTCTTTCTTTAACATCTCAATAATTAGTCTCTCCATATTCGCTCTAATCGTACCATACTGTCCAATGTCCTGTGCAAAGAAGCGGATAATTTCCGTTTGACCGATCGTCCAAAAGATTATGGAACGGATACGGAATGGATAAATAGATATCCGATATTATCTGTGTTCGACTCCGACTCCGAGGAAAAAATATGGACTAGGATACAGGATAAGCAATATCCGTTCGTATCCGCTCCAATTGCACCCCTAGTTATTGTGAGACTGAGAGCTGCTTAATTCTGCGCTTAATTAATTATATCATGTGAACGGAATCAGCTACCTGTATTACGAACATATGCTCCTACGCGTAAAGTCAAAGTAAATCGTAAAGCAATCCCAAAAACAAGACAAAGTAATACAAACAATCATCAAAGTACAAAGAAAAAACAGTGCAAAGTTATTCTACTTGAGAGGGAAGAAAAACAAGTGATTGAGAGCTGACTCTGCCTCCCCGTATATATTAAGCATACGAAGTAAAGTCTTCTTTCTTTTTTCTTCGGCGTGCAATGTGTCCATATTAATTAATTGTGCCCCTCTACTATTGTCAATAATATCTAGACCGGATTAGGTATTTTTATTAAAAAGAAAATAAAACTAAAATTCGAGCCGACAAGGACATGATCGGATTTTTCTTTTGGCTGTGATTAGCATTTCGATTCCGATTGCACCAACTGTGGATGGATGTGATATGCTGGATCACCTTACAGTTACAACAACTCATACTACCTAGCAGAAATTCACCGTCCATCGAAATTAGTTTAAGAGGGCTAATCTGGTTGGATTACATACAGTGATATCTATTATATTATTAAAGTGATAGAAAACAAAGCTGCCTCGTTCGCTCTCAGAGACTAAAATTTCCTCAGTCTCTCTCAAGTGCAAATGTTGAATAACCAGCGTCGAAATTCTATAATGTTTACGCTCATGCTTCAGTTTTTGTTACATTCCAGTCATAACTCTGCAGGAGGTTTGGTTATAGGGTCAGTCAATTCATGACAAAGTACAATGCTTGCATGTAGAGCATGGAACCGTGACCCAAAATTCCTCGAGGCATCTTAACGACGCATTCAGCAAGCAATAAGCATGAAACTGCAAGATAACCTAAATTAATTTTGTTTATGACCAAGCTGGTTATTATTATTCAAGAACTTTGAAATATTCCTAAGAAAGGAATTTTTTGTACGGATAATCCATTTTTTATTTGAAATTACATAAATATACCCGCGGGAAATTTTTTTACAAAAATAGGCTCCAGTCGCCTAATGGTTGGGCGACTGGAGCCTTTCGCCCAACCACACGGCGACACAATATATCTCGCTGCACAGTAGAGCGACTGCATTAAATCGCTCTTCCGTATGGCGACTGGCATGCAGTCGCCATACCGTTAGGCGACTGGCATGCAGTCGCCATCCCGTTAGGCGACTTCAGGTAGCCCCCGTGATTGTTTTAGAATTTGTGAATTTTGTAACGTTGAACCGGTAAAAAATACGGTGAAGTTGTAATAAAAGTTTATGTTCATTGTATATTGTAGGTGTGTAAAAAGTTTTTAAAATTTTTTTTTTGAAAGATTGAGTAGAGAACGATCGATACATACACTGTTAAGTGAGATAGTTTATATGCGGAAAGAGATGATAGACTTATGTAAATATAAATAAACTTCATAATATAACTGTGAGTAACATGGCGCATGTATTTTCATTACATGCATAACATATATAGCATCTGCAGCACGCCTCACTGGTCACCCTGCTGTGCCCCGTCACCGCGCCCGCGTCCTCCCATACGGCCTCGCTTGGCCCTCCTCCGGTGCAACGGATTAGGACGATCCGAAAAGGTAAAACGAGGAGGAGGGTGTCTATCCCGCCCCTGCGCTGGTGGAGTCAGCTGCACCTCTGGCTGTGTAATCTCCGGTGCACCGGGGAGGGCACTGGCAGAAAGAACCTGCGGTGCGACGTCGGGCGACGGCGCGAAAAACTGGTCCACATCCTCCTGGCCTGGGGAGACGCCGTGCTGGTAAGTACCTGCAATATTAATATCGTTAGTGCGTTGCATGTCGTCTTCGGATAAACACGGTATAAGACCCTATGCGTACCCGTAGCTGGCGCCATGGAGGAGGCGTACACCCCCTGCGTGGGGAAGACAGGGGTCTGCGTAGGAGGCGTGAAGTGAACCGGTGTAGGAGGCCCTGCCCAGGCTGAACCCCCTGGCTGCTCCGGTTGAGGTGGTGGAGGACGTGTCCACGTAGGTGCACCATAGTAGTGCCACGCTGGTGGAGGTGGCACTGGTGGACGAGCAGTCGTAGCGGGGGGCGTGGAGACCGCCGGTAGCCTCGTGCAGGACAGTAGGCTAACGATACGTCTACACCCCTCGTGCACCCGACGCGCAAAGCTGAGGCCCTCCTCATGGGTCAGCTGCGCACCACTGGCGAGCCTCTCCACTACTGTGCCGGACTCGGCGTATAGGTCAGAACCGACGTCAGCCTGGACACAAAGACATAAAATGGTCGATTATGGAAACGACATTACCATTTGGGAATCTTTGAAATGACATGTAACATACCGCGAGGTGAGCGTCGTGCGCGAAGTGCGCGGGGTACGTGTCCGTCGGAGCGGCGACGTGTGTGGCAGGCGGGTCTACCACATATACGAGCCTGATACGGGTCTGCGGCTGGTACCAGCACAGGTACTCCGCGTACTCCCTGCTGTCATACGGTCAGTCCTCGTCCACGCGGTCGTCGAACGCATCCTGCCACTGCTCCCCCCGGATACATCTCGGGCCCGTACGGACCCACGTCGTCTAGCACAGGTCGTCCGACGCTTAAGCGCTCGAACGACCACAACTGTAGTAGCAGGGGACAACCCGTGAGGATCAAGTTCGGCTTGACCCTCGTGCACGCATCGCACAGCGCGCGGTACGTCGCGGCAAGTACGGCCGATCCCCAGCTGACCTGGTGGGGCTCGCCGTCAGCGATCGCCCTCGCATAAGCGATAAGGCGCGCATCCACCGAGTTGCCGTGGCTGGTGGTGAAAAGCACCCAACCAAACAGCCACAGCACGTACGCCTCCAGGTGCCGCGAGACCTGCTGATCGTCTGCCTGCGGAACCATGCGCTCCACCCCAGGCCACACGAGGTGTCCGTGTCCGGACCACTCCCAGCTGAGGCGGCTCGTCCGTGCTCCCCGGTGGCGGCACTAGATGGGAAGCGCGATGAGAGCGGTCCACGTGCTCGTCCAACAGCGCGAACCGCCACCCCGAGTCACGTCCAGCACGAGTCATACCTGCAAAATTTGTACAATACTTTCAACATTAAATTTTCTGCATCTAAATTTGTACACTAATTTCAACACTAAATTTTATACATCTAAGACTGTACATTAAACTTGGTACATCTAATTTTCTACATCTAAACTTGTACGTTATACTTTCTACATCTAAATTTGTACAATAAATGGTACACAAAATTTATAAACTAAATTTTCTAAACTTTATTTCTAAACTACATTTAGTACACAAAATTTGAAAATTAAATGTCTAAATTATATTTCTATATTTAATTTCTAAACTAAATTTTGAAACTACATTTTCTAAACTAAATTTGTAAACTAATTTTCTACACTACATTTTCTAAACTAATTTTCTAAACTAAATTTGTAAACTAATTTTCTACACTACATTTTCTAAACTAATTTTCTAAACTATATTTCTAAACTAATTTTCTACACTACATTTTCTAAACTAATTTTCTAAACTAATTTTCTAAACTAATTTTCTACACTACATTTTCTAAACTAATTTTCTAAACTAAATTTCTAAACTAATTTTCTACACTACATTTTCTAAACTAATTTTCTAAACTAATTTTCTAAACTAATTTTCTACACTACATTTTCTAAACTAATTTTCTACACTAACAAAAAATATAACACGAAAAATTACCTGAAAATCGCGCACTCCCCCTCCTCTTCTCCTCCTCCCCTTCTCCTCCTCTCCCTCTCCTTCTCTTCCCCTCCTCCCCTTCTCCTCCTCTCCCTCTCCTTCTCTTCCCCTCCTCTTCTCCTCCTCTCCCTCTCTTCTCTGCGACGGCGGCCGAGCGACACAGTGACCGCGCTCGGCCACGGCCGAGCGCGGTATATATCTCACTAGAAGTCGCCTAACCGTTGAGCGACTGAAATGCAGTCGCCTAACGGTTGGGCGACTGGATGGAAGTCGCCCAACCGTGGGGCGATTGCAATTAATCGCCCAACGGTTGGTAGATTCATTAAATGTCGCCGTGTGGTTGGGCGAACGGCTCCAGTCGCCCAACCATTAGGCGACTGGAGCCTATTTTTGTAAAAAATTTTCCCGCGGGTATATTTATGTAATTTCGAATAGAAAATGGATTATCCGTACAAAAAATTCCCTAAGAAAGTGACTTTGCACTTGACTTATTCAAGTAGTGTCCCCTTCCATATTTATGAATCCCTTGACAGGCTGAAAGTTTGAAACTAATGGATATGAAGATGATAATGACGACTACTAGGAAGTCTTTTGTGCGCAAACAAATGGAAAAGAATGAGCTAGCGATGACTTGCAAGTCAATCTTTGGCACGCGAACAAAAAGAAAATTAAGAAGCAGACTAAGACATGTATCGGACTACCAGGGGAAGTCTACATGCATTGTTCCTTATCTATGTATCTATTTGTCTATCTCTATAAAAATATATCTATTATATTATTAAAGCAATAGAAAACAAAGTCATCATGTTCGCTCTCAAAGGCTAAAAATTTCCCCTCTCTCTCGAGCGCAAATGTTGAACAACCAGCATCAAAATTCCATAGTGCTTACGCTCATGCTTTATTTTCTGTTACATTCCAGTCATGACTCTACAGGAGGTTTGGTTAGGGAGTTAGCCAATTCATGACAAAGTACAGTGCCTGCATGTAGAGCATGGAACCGTGACCCAAAATTCCTCGAGGCATCTTAACGACACATTCAGCAAGCAATAAGCATGGAACTGCGAGATGACCAAAATTAATTTTGTATATGACCAAACTGGTTATTATTATTATTCGAGAACTTTGAAATGGTCCTGAGAAAGTCACCTGGCACTTGACTTATTCAAGCAGTGTCCCCTTTCATATCTATGACTCCCTTGACAGATTGAAAGTTTGAAATCGATGGATATGACGATGACAACGATGACTACTTGTAAGTCCTTCGGGCGTAAACAAATGGAAAACAAGCAACTAGCGATGACTTGCAAGTCGATCTTTGGTGCACGAATAAAAAGAAAATTAAGAAGTAGACTAAAAATCTACCTATCTATATAAAAATCGGACTACCAGTGGAAGCATACATGCATCTTTCCCTTTCTACCTATCTATTTGTCTATCTACATAAAAATCTATCTATTATATTATTAAAATGATAGAAAACGAAGCCACCATGTTCGCCCTCAAGGGCTAAAAATTTCCCCTCCCTCGAGTGCAAATGTTGAACAACCAGTGTCAAAATTCCATAGTGCTTACGCTCATGCTTTAGCTTCTATTACATTCCAGTCAAGACTCTGCTGTAGTTTTGGTTAGGGTGTCAGTCAATTCATGACAAAGTACAGTGCTTGCATGCAGAGCATGGAGTTGTGACCCAAAATTCTTCGAGGTCTAAGCATGGAACAGCGAGATAAACAAAATTAATTTTGTTTATGACCCGTGACCCAAAATTCTTCGAGGTATAAGCATGGAACGACGAGATAACCAAAATTAATTTTGTTTATGACCAAACTGGTTATTATTATTTGAGAACTTTGAAATGTTTTTGAGAAAGTGACCTTGCACTTGATTTATTCAAGTAGTGTGCGCCTTTCATATTTACGACTCTCTTGACAGGCTGAAAGTCTGAAATTGGTAGATATGAAGATGACAACGACGACTACTTGGAAGTCTTTTGGGCACAAGCAATCGGAAAAGAAGCAGCTTGCGATGACTTGCAAGTCGATCTTCGGCATGTGAACAAAAAAGTAAATTAAGAAGCAGACCAAGACACATATTGGACTACCGGGCGAAGCATACATGCATCGTTCCCTGTCTATCTATCTATTTGTCTATCGACATAGAAATCTATCTATTATATTATTAAAGCTATAGAAAACAAAGACACCATGTTCGTCTCAAGGGCTAAAAATTTCCCCTATCTCAAATGCAAATGTTGAACAACCAGCATCAAAATTCCATAGTGCTTATGCTCATGCTTCAGTTTCTATTACATTCCAGTCTTGACTCTACAGGAGGTTTGGTTAGGGAGTCAGTGAATTCATGACAAAGTACAGTGCATGCATGCAAAGCATGGAGCTATGACCCAAAATTCTTCCAGGTATCTTAACGACACATTCAACATGCAATAGGCATGGAACTGTGAGATAACCAAAATTAATTTTGTTTATGATGAGATAATCAAAATTGATTTTGTTTATGATCAAACTTGTCATTATTATTCATGAACTTTGAAATGTTTATGAGAAAGTGACCTTGCACTTGAATTATTCAAGTAGTGTCCCCCTTTCATATTTATGACTCCCTTGATAAGTTGAAAGTCTAAAACTGATGGATATGAAGATGGTAATGATGACTACTTGGAAGTCTTTCAGCCCCAAACAAATGGAAAAGAAGCAACTTGAGATAACTTGCAAGTTGATCTTTGGCATGCGAACAAAAAGAAAATTAAGAAGCAGACTAAGACATGTATCAGACTACAAGGGGAAGCATACATGCATCGTTCCTTGTCTATCTATCTATCTATCTATCTATCTATCTATTTGTCTATCTATATATAAATCTATCTATTATATTATTAAAGCGATAGAAAATGAATCCACCATGTTCACTCTCAAGTGTTAAAAATTTCCCCCTCAAGTGCAAATGTTGAACAACCAGCATCAAAATTCCATAGTGCTTATGCGCATGCTTTAGTTTCCATTACATTCTAGTCATGGCTCGGCAAGAGGTTTGGTTAGGGAGTCGGTCAATTCATGACAAAGTACAGTGCCTGCATGCAGAGCATGGGGCCACGACCCAAAATTCTTCGAGGTATCTTAACGATGCATTCAACAAGCAACAAGCATGAAACTACAAGATAACCAAAATTAATTTTGGTTGGCCAAACTGGTTATTATTATTCGAGAACTTTGAAATGTTTCTAAGAAAATGACCATGCAATTGACTTATTCAAGTGGTGTCCCCTTTCATATTTATGACTCCCATGACAAGCTGAAATTTGAAACTGATGAATATGAAGATGACAACGATGACTACTTGGAAGTCTTTCGGGCGCAAACAAATGGAAAAAAAGTAGCTAGCGATGGCTTGCAAGTAGATCTTTGGTGCATGAACAAAAAGAAAATTAAGAAGCAGACTAAGACATGTATCGGACTACCGGGGGAAGCATACATGCATTGTTACCTGTCTATCTATCTACTTGTCTATCTATTATATTATTAAAGTAATAGAAAATGAAGCAACCATGTTCATCTCAAGGGCTAAAAATTTCCCCTCTCTCTCTCAAGTGCAAATGTTGAACAACCAACATCAAAATTCCATAGTGCTTACACTCATGCTTTAGTTTATGTTACATTCTAGTCATGACTCTGCAGGAGGTTTGGTTAGAGAGTCTGTCAATTGATGACAAAGTATAGTGCCTACATGCAGAGCATGGAACCGTGACCAAAAATTCTTTGAGGTATCTTAACAATGCATCTAGCAAGCAATATGCATGGAACTGTGTGATAACCAAAATTAATTTTGGTTATGACCAAACTGGTTATTATTATTTGAGAACTTTGAAATGTTTCTAAGAAAGAGACCTTGCACATGACTTATTCTAGTTGTGTCCCCTTTCATATTTATGACTCCCTTAACAGGATGAATGTCTAAAACTGATGGATATGAAGATGACAACGGCGACTACTTAGAAGTCTTTTGGGCGCAAACAAAGAGAAAAGAAGTAGCTAGTGATGACTTGCAAGTCAATCTTTGGCACGTGAACAAAAAGAAAATTAAGAAGCAGACTAAGACATGTATCAGACTACTGGGGGAAGCATACATGCATAGTTTCCTGTCTATCTATATAGAAATCTATCTGTTATATTATTAAAGCAATAAAAAACGAAGCCATCATATTCGCTCTCTAGGGCTAAAATTTCTCCTTCCTCTCGAGTGCAAATGTTGAACAACCAATGTCAAAATTCTGTAGTGCTTACGCTCATGCTTTAGTTTCTGTTACATTCATGGGTGGACCTGTAGTGTGTCATGGGTGTTCAACTGAACACCCAATTGTTTTTACAAAATACCAGGTAAATAATAGATATATTAGGTGTATATACTATTAGTTGGGCCAAAATTATATATTTGTGCTCGCAAATGAATTTAGCCCATACTCCCCCCATAACTCACTCACGACCCATGTAACACATTAAACCATTTTCCTTCCCACCACAACTCTCCTTATATAGGGCCAAAGAGAAAAGAGACAAACCAAACCCTAACCTCTATTCACTCTCTCTCTCATCCTATGGCTATCTGTATGGGGGCTGCTCTAGCCTCTAAGTAGTGAGTGGACAGAGGCACAGGTTGCGGAGGCGAGCGATGATTAGTGGGTATGGATTACGGAGGCAAGTGACAGCCGGTGGATGTGGTGCTGTGCCTCGACATTAAGCATGTGTGAGATGGTGCGGGGTGCAAGGCAAGCGTGTAGAAACGCGAGCAAGTGCGCAGCATGGTGAATAGGGAGGTAGGGAGCGAGACAGGAAGGGAGTAGCGCAGCTGGGAGGGAGCGGAGCATCAGGAAAGGAGCAGTTCCTCCAACTCACTGTTGTCATCCTCTCTCTAGATCTAGGTGTGTTTCGCGCACTCCACTTATTTTCTTTCTTACTGTACATTGCTCCTCTTTACACTACCCTACCCTACCCTACTCTACCCTACTCTACTCTACTTTGGCTCTGGTTCTTTCTGGGATCTAGCCTCTGTTTTCTTTGTTTTTTCTATTGGATACTATACAAAAATACAATCTTTGCCTTGGGCAATAGGCAATTAGCTGGACCCTTGTTATATATTTTTATATGCTAATTTTTGCCATCTTTTGCTTTATGCAAGGAAAATACAAATTCCTCTTAAATGGGGGTTCTTGCTAATCGAAAAAGGGTAAACAAATGCAGGATTAGCCAGGTATGCAATTATCATTAATCTGTATAATTTGCTATTTAATTTATGCCATTATGTTCGCCTTATGTCGCCCATTTCCTCGTAAGAAATTATTAATTTCTATATTTTTGTATTATTATATCTATATACACGTATTGTTGTATCAATGTTTTGGGGAAGATAGTATGCCATGGTATTGGCATATCGGTATCGACATATCCGAGCAACCTAACTCTAAAGTTCAAACACCCATCCTAAGAATCCTGGGCCCGCCACTGGTTACATTTCAGCCATGACTCTACAGGAGGTTTGGTTAGGGAGAGGGTCAAGAATGCTGAAGGAAATGGTCGTGCTCCAGTTGGGTCGCGTGGAAATAAAAAATGGGTGATGCATGTTGGAGCTACAGAGATGCGGTCCAGAAGCTATGGCATGTGACAAAAAGTTGAAAAACCTGTGTTACAAATGATTTTTGGGTCTCTTATTTGTTGAAAGTGGATTAGAACTCATGGGCTTAAAATAAGCTAGGTTTTAGGCCCTAGACTATAAATAAAGATGGAGTTAAGGGCTAACCCTAAGGCTAATAGATGTAATTTTCATGCTAAAATTTAAGAGGTGCCAAGAGGGTATTTTGTAGCCACAAAATTGATGATCCAGTAATAAAAATTGATCCAAAAAAGGGACAGCGACGACGCATCTTCTCCAACGCACGACGAAAATGTGATTTCTTTTCCTTAACCGCTACTGTGCACGTGAAAGCGACACACTCAGCCTTATTCTACTATGGGTCTATTCTTTTCAGATTCTAAAAGCTGCTTTTCGGCTTTTCTACAGTAACTAGTTTTTAAACAGAGTATCTTTTCAAGATAGAGTCTACTAGTTAATTGTAGTACATACTATACTGACTTCATTTATATAAATAAAAACCGCACGCAAATTTCTATTACTCTGTAATCTCTCGCACGAACAGCCCAAAAGCCACAAGCCGCAGCCAAACGCCAGAAGCTTCAGCCAAAAAGAACAGGCCCTACATCTTGCGTGAAAGCTATAGGAATGTGCTTGCCTGAGCTACCTCTTGTCCATAAAAGTAATGCTACAAGAATACTAGGATATTGATTGTCGGAACCCGGAGCAACGACTCCTGGATTCTCTGTGTAAATCGCACTAGTCCAGGATCAGCTAGTGCACACAGTGACAACAAAGACAAATATCATGCACAATGACAAACTTTATTTAACTGATTATGGGCTTGATGGCCATAGTTTACATCAATGGCACATAAGCCAAATTGAATAATAGCAGCGGAAGAAAAACACCGAAGCGAAAGAAGCCCACTAAGCCTGCCCACAGGCAAATGACAGTAAGACGCGGCCTACTCGTCCAAGTCTTCATCATAGTCGAAGTCGTCTTCCTCTATGTGGAGATAGCAAGGTGAGTACAAACTTGTACTCCGCAAATCACACGGAGAAATGCAATATAATGATAAAGGCATCAATGGAAGGCTTATAGGGTTAGTTTGCATAAAACAACATTTAATGAAATACAGTAAATAGATTGAAATTACTGAATTTAATACAGTAAGTAAAACAATACTTGTATTTGAAAATAATACCGTCAGTGCAGGCTCCGACCAAACACCAACCTATCCACGGGCATCCCACCCGGACCATCTTTTCCAAAAGTTCACGTATGGATTCCATCCATCCACACGCTTTCACTGCGCAACTCTGATGGATTCCATCCATCCACCAGGTTTCAATCTCTCACGGATTCCATCCATCCGCAAGGTTTTCATCTCTCGTGGATTCCATCCATCCACAAGGTTTTCAAAAACATTTTTGGAAAACAAAGTCTAATCCATGAAAAAATTTTACTCAGCATGCCCATGACCGCGGGCACGGCTATCCAGGATAGATTATACACTCTGCAGAGGTTGTACAACTTTACCCACAAGACATGATCATCCCGTTTTGCCATGCGAGTTACACACTTCCTTAGGTGTGCGGCGGGGAGATCACGACAAGGCCTTTACAATGCAAAGCCTTCAACCTGGCCAAGCCAACACTAAGGTTTCACCCCAGTAAGGAATTCACCAGACCGGGACCCCCTCTTGAGCCGAGTGAGACTTCTCATGGCCTACGCCACGCTCACTTTCAACCTACGAAATGGCTCAGGTTGGGACCCGCAAATTATTTAGCCAGGGCTGTCCCATACCAGCCTTGTGGTAGTACGTTAGGGCTTTGCAACAGTAGCTCATAGACCGGTTCTTAATTGACTTAGGCCCAACCACATACCCCTGTGCACGACAGTCAACCACTGCGGCTCTGACCAACAGGGCATGCCTGCACCCACCATTCTAACCAATTGCCTAAGTCTAAACCAGTTTTTATATTTTGTTTTCAAAATATTTCATAAATCTCCTTGACTCACCAAAGTCAAGAGTAGCTTTAGAAAGCTTATCATTTTATGTGAAAGGTTCATCATTTCATGTGAAAAGGTATCCCAAAACAAATATTATAACTAAGCAGGTCTAAGCATTTGATTAAAACACTCCAGCCAACACTAATGCATTAACTAGAGTTTGATTCTAGGGTGACAAGGTATCGAGGAATTCAATATCAATGGAGGAATTAACAAGTAGGCAATAACTAAATTTAAAACTGAATTGAAATACGTTGAATAAAAAAAATGCATGCAATATAATTTAAAACAACATAATTTTATTTTGAAAACTGGGATCAACATGATCAAGGAGTGCGACTTGCCTTGCTCTTCAACTTGGTTTGAATCTTCGTCGAAGAATTTTCCCGAATCGTCGAAGTCTACACGCGAAAATAACCCACCAAATTCAAATAAATTCAAATTGACTTCAAATATTTGAATTGAGGCCAGAAATGGGTAGAGGGGAATTTTTTGATGAATTTAGAAATTTGAATGGGCTCAATCGGAGTTAAAACGAAGAAGAACGGGCTCGGGGAAGATTAATTTCAGAGAAAACGGAAAAAGGGATTTTTGGGAATTATTTTCCTAAAAGAAAATTTGAATTATTACGTCAGCACGGAATTTAATTTTGGCTGGATTATTTTTCTGAAGAAAAAGCCATTTATGGCGTCAACGGGCGTCAGCCCTGGGGTAATCCCACTGACATGTGGGCCCGGGTCCATGTGGACCGAGTCCATGGACTCGGGGACCCGGTGAGGTGGTAGGGGTGGTGGGCGCGGCTTGCGTGGCGCCGATCGGGCGGGACGGTGCCGTCGTGGCAGCCACCGAGCGCCACGTGGGCGGCCACGTGGGCGCGGCACGCAGGCATGGCCGACCGGCCGGGGAGGCTCGGGCCCGAGAGCTCGCCGGCGCTCCGGCTAGTGGCGGCCAGCGGCGAGGGGCGCAGGAGGGAGAGGAGGCGTGGGGGAAGTTGGGGGTCGGCGTGGCCTTACCGGAGGCGGCCGGGAAGAGGCCGGCGGCGAGGAGGGCGGCGGCGGCGCTTGAGCGCTTCGGCGTGGCAGCGGTGGAGTGGCCGGGGAAGGGAAGGGAGGGCAGAGGGAGGTGGGGCGGGTTGTGGCGGAGCCAGGGGGCCTTTTATAGGGCGGAGGGGGAGCAGGGCGGAGCGAATTGCTCGCTGGAAATGGCGTCGGGGCGGCGGTCGCGGCGGAATTAGGGGAGGGGCGGGGCACGGGAATGGGGATTCGGGCGTGGGGATGGCGGGGTTGGTCGGGTAGGAAGAGGTAGGGAGCAGGGATGGAGATTCGGGCGGCCGAGGGGGCGGCGGAAATGGCGGCGGTGAACGCGCGGCCGGGCGGGAGGAGGAAGAAGGCACAGGGAGGGGATGGTCCGGACAGGCGGGCCCGACGCGCAGAGAGAGAGGAGGGAAGGGGCGGCTGCCGGGTGGGGCCGGGGAGGAGGAGAGAGGAGGGAGCGGGAGCGCGCCGACAGGTGGGGTCGGGCGATCGGAGAGAGAGGGAGGGAGCGGGGCGCGGATGGTGGCGATTGCACCACGCAGCCGGGCGGGGATCGGGTGGCCCGGGAAGGAGGAGAGGTGGATGGGCTGGATGGGCCGGGGTGCGGGGTGTGGGCGATCCGGGCCGCGCACGTGTCGCGTGGGCAGGAGGGGAAGGCGGATCCGGCGGGCGGCATGGGCTGATCCCGGCCGTCCACGTGGCGGCCAGAGGGAGAGGGAAGGGGTTTCAATTTTATTTTTGGATTTTCAGATTTTCAGAAAAAAGCACAATAAATTCACAAAGGCTCAGAAAAATACAAAATAAACTCCAAATATTCCAGAAAAATTTAGAGAACCTCCTGGACACATTTTGGACTTAATAAAAATATTTCCAACTAATGTTGGTATTTAATTTTCATACTTTAAAATACTTTTTAATTTCAAAAATACATTTTGAACCCCTGAAAACTCAGAAAACCTAAATAAAAACCAAATAACTCCAAATATTTAATTTGACATAGAATTTTTATATAAAATCAAAATATCATTTTATTTAATAATAATTTTAGGTTTTTCTGAAAATGCTTTTCAAATCCAGCTTTTCAAAAACAGAAATTCAAGGCAAATCCAAATTTAAACTTTAGGCACAAATATACTTATTTTAATTTTAATTTTATTTTAAATAATTTTTTATTTACTTTTTTACTTATTTTTATTTTCCTAAAAATCTGGGCTGTTACAATCTACCCCCTTAAAAAGAATCTCGTCCCCGAGATTCGCACGGGCTAGCAAATAAATGGGTTTGGATCTTACTCTGCATGGTTTGTGCCGAGATCTGATTCAGTCGTCCTTTCGTGAACTTATGGGGCCTTTTTCTTCCTGCTTGAAGGTGGTTGGCAGTTGGTGCTCCCGGTGTTCCATTCTTCACTACCTGTTGCTTCTTGGGGTAGTTGTTGGCGTAATGCCCTGTCTCATGGCAGTTGAAACAGGTGACTCCTGCTGCAGGGTTTGAGTCCTTTGGGAAGTCAATTGCCAGGGCTTTGTTGTCTTCGGTGTTGGGGAAAGTGTTGGTCTGGACTTGTTCTTCGGCTGAAGGTGAACACTGAAATCTGTTGGCATGTGATGGAGTCCTTCTGATCCTGGGCAAGCTTCTGGTGTTCAGGTGCTGGGTGTTCATACGTCTCTTCCGATTCTCCATTTCTTGGTGCTTGGACTCTTGGCGAATTGCCTTGCTGACAAGTTGGTGAAAATCAGCGTAGTCGTTGGAGAGTAGTTGAACCAATAGGTCATCATTGAGTCCTTCGAGGAACCTCTCCTACTTAGCTTCATCGGTAGCAACGTCTTCCGGTGCATAGCATGCCAGTTGGTTGAACTTCCGTAGATACTCATTCACGGTGCAGCTTCCTTGGTGCAGAGTTCGGAATTCCCTTTTCTTGAGAGTGATGGTGCCGGTTGGGATATGAGCTTTGCGGAAACTCCGCACAAACTCATCCCATGTTATGGCTTGTGCGTTGGCATGAGCAGCGGTGTAAGTGTCCCAACATTCTGACGCTGGTCCGTTCAACTGATGAGAAGCAAATAAGACTTTTTCCCAATCATTGCATTGGATGATGTCCAGCTTCTTGCCTATGACTCTAAGCCAATCATCTGCATCCATGGGGTCAGCGCTGCTGGAGAAGGTCGGAGGACGCAACCTCACGAATTCAGGCGGTCTTGGCTGTGGAGCTTGAGCTGGTACTAGTGGAGCATGTTGTGCAGGGTTATTGATGGTCTGCACCAGTAGCTGAATAAGTTGATTCTGATTGGCCATCATCTGAGCCCAATCCGGTCCATTAGCAGGAGGTGGTGGAGGGATATGTGCAGCCTGGTTGCCAATAGGGTTGTTGTCGTGGACATTGTCGTTGTTGTTGCTTCTTGTGTTAACCATCTGCTGAGTGCTTTCAAGAATTAGGAGAGAGGAGACTCAAGGCAAAGGGGGAATAAGGGATATTTTGCACAACCCAAACAAAATTCAGCAGAACCTTTTATTAATTAATAGTTATGGCTGCCGACAAAAGAGAAAGCTGACAGCTCATAACAATGTTTTATTAACTAGCCTAACAACTTATCCTAAAGGGCTAAGGGTCGCCTTGGTGTCATCCTTCGCCGACAAAAGAGCGAATTTCTCGCCGGAAATGGCGTGGGGGCGGCGGTCGCGGCGGAATTAGGGGAGGGGCGGGGCACGAGAATGGGGATTCGGGCGCGGGGATGGCGGGGTTGGTCGGGTAGGAAGAGGGAGGGAGCAGGGAAGGAGATTCGGGCGGCCGAGGGGGCGGCGGAAATGGCGACGGTGAACGCGCGGCCGGGCGGGAGGAGGAAGAAGGCGCGGGGGGGATGGTCCTGACAGGCGGGCCCGGCGCGCAGAGAGAGAGGAGGGAAGGGGCGGCTGCCGGGTGGGGCCGGGGAGGAGGAGAGAGGAGGGAGCAGGAGCGTGCCGACAGGTGGGGTCGGGCGGTCGGAGAGAGAGGGAGGGAGCGGGGCGCGGATGGTGGCGATTGCGCCACGCAGCGGGGCGGGGATTGGGTGGCCCGGGAAGGAGGAGAGGTGGATGGGCTGGATGGGTCGGGGCGCGGGGTGTGGGCGATCCGGACCGCACACGTGTCGCGTGGGCAGAAGGGGAAGGCGGATCCGGCGGGCGGCGTGGGCTTATCCCGGCCGTCCACGTGGCGGCCGGAGGGAGAGGGGAGGGGTTTTAATTTTATTTTTGGATTTTCAGATTTTCAGAAAAGCGCAATAAATTCACAAAGGCTCAGAAAAATACAAAATAAACTCCAAAAATTCCAGAAAAATTCAGAGAACCTCCTGGACACATTTGGACTTAATAAACGTATTTCCAACTAATGTTGGTATTTAATTTTCATACTTTAGAATACTTTTTAATTTCAAAAATACATTTTGAACCCTTGAAAACTCAGAAAACCCAAATAAAAACCAAATAACTCCAAATATTTAATTTGACATAGAATTTTTATATAAAATCAAAATATAATTTTATTTAATAATAATTTTAGGTTTTTCTGAAAATGCTTTTCAAATCCAGCTTTTCAAAAATAGAAATTCAAGGCAAATCCAAATTTTAACTTTAGGCACAAATATACTTTATTTTAATTTTAATTTTATTTTAATTAATTTTTTATTTATTTATTTTTATTTTACTAAAAATCTGGGTTGTTACATTGATGCTTCATGAAGACTAGATAAACTGGTGTTGTTTGTTGGGTGACATCGTGTAGCACCCACAAAAAAAGAAAAAGAAACCCTATCCCTAATCTCTCCCCTACCCTAATTTATCTAATCTCTCCTACCCCTAATGGATCTAATCTCTCCCTATCTCTCTCCCTCTATCTCTCCCGTACGCCCTCTGTGTGGGCAGCCGACGACGGCAGCGCAAGGCACGGCCGTACGCACGCACGCCCGCGGTTATGCCGGCTTACGATCACTTTGGCTAAACCTCTTGGGCCTGACTTGTATGTTGATGGTAAAGGGCTGTTCATTTTCATGATCGCTTTTGGACGTCATCTGATTCGCAATTGATGAGAGATATTCTTTGTGAAGCCCTTAAAACTCCTTATTCTATTCATCCTAGCGAGACTAAGATGTCCAAGGACCTTCAGTAGTGGTTTGGAGGTCGGGAATGAAGAAGGACATAGCTAAGTTTATATCTCAGTGTGCAATGTGCTAGATAGTGAAAGTGGAGCACCGCAGTCCTACTTGACTTCTGTATCCCTTGGGGATTCCCAATGGTAACGGGAAGTTATTGCTATGGACTCTTTGGGTCATTGTCAATTATCTCACCAAGACAACTCCCTTCTGTCCGGTCAAAACCACCTACTCAGCCAATGATCTTGCTAATACCTATATCAAGGAAATTGTTCGTCCTTATGACATTCCTGAAACCTTTGTCTCAGATGGTGATATTAAGTGTTTCACACTTCTGGAAGAGCTTGCATCGGAATCTGGGTATGAAACTCAGCTTCATCACTGTATTTCTTCCTCAAACTGTTGGCCAATTCGAGAGGAGTATTTGCACATTAAAGGGCATGTTGCGTTTTGTATCCTCGCTTGGAAGGGCAGCTGGGAGAACTGCTATCTCTTGCAAAGTTCTCTTATAATAATAGTTTTTCACTCTAGTATTGGCATGGCTCCTTTCGAGGCACTGTATGGTAGGCTTCGCTGTTCTCCCCTTCATTAGGATGAGGAAGGGGAGAAAGATTTGTTGGGCCTCAGCATGTCAGTGGTTGGAAGAAGCAAAAGTGAGCATATCAGGAACAATTTTCTTTCAACCGGAGTCACCAGAAAGGTGTTGTTGACCACTCTCGTCATCCATTGGAATTCGAAGTGGGTGATCAGGGTTCCTTGAGAGTCCCTTCGACCAAAGGTGTGGTTTGATTTGTATTTCTATATTGAGGAAGTACCTTAATGACCTGGTCACGTTCTGGAGTTGTCTGACTTGGAGGTCTTGGGGGACCTACCCATTAGGGCACGACCGGTCCACATTCCGGAACATTCAGAGTGTTAGCTGCGACGCCAGGCCATTTCTTATGTTAAGGTGTTGTGGTTCCATCAGATGAAACATGAAACTACCGGGGTGTTGGGGTCCCAGATGCGCGAGAATTACCCCAATCTTTCACCTTAGGCTTACATCTTAGTATTCCCTCCATTTAATTAACCTACTCAAATTCCAGTGGTCCTACCTTCTGGAGCTAGTTGTTTTGAGGCCGAATATTCTTTTAAGGGGGAGAGCTGTAGCACCCACAAAAAAGAAAAAGAAATCCTATCCCTAATCTCTCCCCTACCCATAATTTATCTAATCTCTCCTACCCCTAATGGATCTAACCTCTCCCTCTCTCTCCCGTACACCCTCTGTGTGGGCAGCCGATGGCGATAGCACAGGATGGCGGCGGCGCAAGGCGCGATCGTACGCGCACGCACCTGCGGTTATGCCGGTGGTGGCACGGAGGCGGTGGCCAGGGCCGGAGGCACGGCCGAACGGCCGTTCGCGCGGTCGAACATCTTTTCGCTTGGCCAAACAGTGTATCCATGGCCGAATAGCATTTCGGGTGGTGTTTTCCTAGGATGGGCAATGCGTCGTGGTTCGTTTGGCTAACCGGTGAATCACACGGCCGAACGGGGATTCGCACGGTGAATCTTTGCGAACGCGGTCTTTGCAGGCCAAACTACCTTCCGCGGCCTTTCCACAATTTTATCTTCGCACCCATCTGATTCACCTCCGTTTCACCTTGTAGGTTCGCATGCAGCCTTTAAGGGAACGTTTGGGCAATTACACACCTCGGATCCTTCGTGTAGCGGTTCTGCTGAGCGTTCTCAAGGCAAGTACCTCGCGGCATGACCTTTTCGTTTCGCAAATCACATGTTTCCAGTTTACTTGTCACCTTGTCATTGAGTATAATTATCATGTCACTCATGCTTGCTTCACTAATATCATATCGCGAAAATCATATCGTTAAGATCACCTAGCTCATATCATACCGCTTAGCTAACATCACATCACTACCATTACCTGGCTCATATTATATCACTTGGTTAATATCATACCGCTAAAATTACATCACTAAAGTTACCTAGCCAATTTTATATCACTAAAGTTACCTGGCCAATTTTATATCACTAAAGTTACCTGGCCAATTTTATATCACTAAAGTTACCTGGCCAATTTTATATCACTAAAGTTACCTGGCTACTAGTGTATCACTAAAGCTTATCTGGTCAATATCATATCACTAATGTTGTCTAGTTATTATCATATCATTCATGTTTGCCTGTTTATAGATGTTTAATATTGTATGCATGCCATGATATTCCAGGTTATTTTATTTCACCTGCTTCTATGTTAATTAGGATGTTCAGTTAAAATGTTTTAGAGTTCATGCTTTTAATTAGTGTTTTAGAATCTATGCTTAAGTTGTTAATGAGGGGTAGCATATGAACATGTTTTAACTTAGGTTTAAATTATTGACATATTAGGGTTGCTATGTTTTAGTTTCCTAACATTATGCTTCAATAATTGTATGATGTTGTATTTGAGCCATGAAGGATGTATGTATTAAACCTATTAATCTGGCGAATAATCACTTATCACATAATAAAACTTGATTAGTTGATAACCTTGCGTGATCTATTTATAATACCTCTTTAGGATAATTCCTATATCACTATCATCTTATCATTATTTCACATCGCCCCATATCAGGAACTATGTCTCTCCATTTCCAACCCGAGCACATCCTTTCACTTCTCATAACTTGATCGTAGCCTTATCCTTGCCATCTCTTAGTTTTCTTAAATTTCATACTATATAATATGTCCATGATGTATCAGTTACCTTATCACCATTCTATCATCCCCTATCATCTTCATATCGGGAATTATGTGTCTTCATTTCCAACCCTAGCAAATTCTCTCACTTTTCATAATTTTATCTTAACTTTCACTTAGTTTCTTAAATTCACACTATATAACATGTTAATAAGATAATGGTTACCTGGTCTGGGATTATCCACATATAGGGGAGATTTCCACCCACCTGATAACGTACAGGGGGCCGTACACTTTCGTTACTCAGGATATTACACACCATCGGCGGTTATACAGTCGAGGACGATGGCGTACCTGACTATTCTCGTATAACCGGGTATGTGGGAAGTAATCGCCAGTGCCTTTGCCATAACTACTAAATAACAATTATCTCGGTTGACCAGATGACGATTACTTGGCCTGGGGTTATCCACATATAGGAGAGATTATCACCTATCTAGTAACGTACGGAGGGTCGTACACATTCGTTACTCAGGATATTACACCCCGTCGGTGGTTATACAGTCGAGGATGATGGCGTGCCTGACTATTCTCGTATAACCGGGTATGTGGGACGTGATCACCATATCTTTAATACCACTATTCCTGTTATCTCTATCTCTAATCTGTATCAGTGTTTCCGATAACCTATCTTCATTGCACTTAACCTGTATCAATTGCTTGCTTGCTTTGTTTGTCCTTTACATATCTTGCTTGCATTACCTGTCCTTTACTCACTGTGTTGCGACCGTTGTTGGATACTTACTGAGATTTCCAAATCTCACGCTTGCTCTTTTCATTCTCAGGTAAAAAGCCAGTGGAGTGATAGCATCATGCATGGGTGCGAGCACTCGAGTTTTCAGCACCGTGGCTTGCCATTATTTGTTGTTTTATTTATTCTTTACTTGGTTAGAAGTGGACTGGTCCCATATTTCAAATATTTATTTCAGCCTCTGTTGATTCTTTAGTAAATTACCTTTAAAGTTTATTTACCTGTGATTTCTATTATTGCTTTTATTATTAATTGTGGGGTGCTACACACTGCAAAGCCAAGGAGATCTCAATGCAATAGTTTATTATTATTATTTGCTACAGTACCCCATATATATATATTGTTTTCCGGTTTTTTCTATGTGACAGGTTAGACAATCAGGAGACAGTAGATTGATGAAAAAGTTTTCGGTACAAATTATAATCATTCATCCGCTCTAATTATCATTGATGATCTTACACTTGCTAATGCTCAAGTTCCTTAACCTGCAAGTCGATCATCTCGCCGGCCCAGCTCCTCCAGCCTTCTTCAACATGTCTACACTACAAGTTATCAAGCTCACCACCAAACAACTTAACTGGCCCTATACCTGGCAACGAAAGTTTTGGTCTCCCAGTGCTACAATGGATTGCCATCGGAGAGAACAGTTTCACTGGTCAAATTCCAGTGGGGCTCACAGCTTGTCGGTACCTCAGAATTCTTTCCCTGGCGAGTAATTTATCTGAGGGTGTTGTGCCAACATGCCTGGGCAAGTTGAAGCTTCTCACTTTCCTTTCCTTGGGTGATAATCACCTTGTCGGCCCAACCCCTTCTGCACTTAGCAACCTCACATGGCTAGGTCACCTAGACCTGTCAATCTGCAAGCTAACAGGAGCCATTCCGGCAGAATTGGGACAGATGAGCCAACTCTCAAGATTGCATCTCTCAGATAATCAACTAAACGGATCCGTTCCTTCTTCTATCGGTGACCTGTCTGAATTAGTATTCCTAGCATTGGACACAAACCTGTTGCCTGGATCAGTACCTGCAACGGTTGGTCACATGAACTCTCCGTTGGTTCGTGATATTTCAGCAAACCGCCTACAGGGGGATCTCAGCTTCCTGTCGATTCTTTTCGGCTGTGGCTTATAGCTTTTGGCTTAAATTTTTGAATTTTGGCTATTTATGGTATAGATTACAGAGAGACAGATATTCACTTGCGATTTTGGCTGGTACAGATGTTAGGCTTTTAACATGTAAATCGTTTAACTTGTAGACCCCGTCTTGAGAAAATACTCAGTTTGAAAGTTAGGTACTATAGCAAAAGCCAAATCAGCTGCAAACTTTCGCTGCACGTGGAAACATGTTATCTTGTGAATTTCCATCTACGTTATCGAATTTAACTAGTCTCAATTGGCTACATATTTCAATAAATGTAGCACCTCACATACTAATATAAGATATTACTATAGAACGTCATCGCCAAAATAAAGAATAAATAATAAAAGTAACAATAGAAATTTCAAGGGAATTAAAACTTTAAGAGTACTTTATTAAAGGACAAGTGGAAGCTAAAATAAATATTTGAAATATGGGGCTGGTTCACATCTAATCAAAAGAGAATGAATGAAATAACATAATTAGTGGTAAGCCACGGTGCTAAAAACTCAAGTGCTCTCACCCATGCATGATGCTCTCACTCCACTAGCCTTTTACCTAAGAATGAAAATAGCAAGTGTGAGATTTGAAAATCTCAACAAGTACCCAACAACAGCCGCAACAAGAAAAGTGTAAAGGACAAGTAATGTGAGCAAATAATCAACACATGTTAATTGCAACGAGATTGGGTTACCAGAGACACTGATACAGAGTGGAAAAGGAGATAACGGAAATGTGAAATTACAAATAATTGTTATTTAGCAAGTTATGGCAATGGCACTGGCGATTACTTCTCACAAACCCGGTTATACGAGAATAGTTAGGCACGTCATTGTCCTCGACTATATAACCACCGACGGGATGTAATATCTTGAGTAATGAAAGCGTACAGCCCCTGTACGTTACCAGGTTGGATGACAATCTCCCCTATATGTGGATAACCCCAGGCCAGAAAATCATGATATTATCAATAGCTCATAAGGTTAAGAGATTAAGGTAACAACAGAGAAGGTTGGAATAAGGTTGTGATAAATGGAAGAATTTGCTAAGTCGGAGAACAAAAGCATAATTCTAATACGAGGCGAAGGAAAAATGATAACGTGATGAAGGTTGTCTAAGAATTATTATAATATACCTCACACAAGGTTATCAATCATCCAAATTTTATTATGTGATAAGTGATTATTAGCCAGATTAATAAGTATTATATATGTATAACTCAACATGGCTCACATACAACATCGTGCCGATAATGAATCATGTTATTAATAACTAAACATAACAGCCTTAATGTTAACCAAGTACTATTGGCTAAACCTAGATTACAACATATTCATATGTTACCCCCATTAATAATTGAAGCATCAATTCTAAATCACTAATAACAGCATGAATTCTAGAACATTATAACACAGCATTTAAATAGGCCTAAAAGCATAACACCGGTTAATCTAGTTCATCATAATATAAATACAACATTAGTAGGATATGATCGGCAAACATTACAATGTGACAGTTATACTCGAGATAGACGCGACAGTTAATTATGGACAAGTGATATGTGGAACGGAAAAGTTACGGCTATGAGGTACTTGCCTTGAGCACGTTTGGTGGACACATTGCAAGAGGGATCCAAGGCGTGCAACTGCCCAAACGTTTCCTCAAAGCCCTCGTGCGAACCTGCGAGGAAAGGGAGGAGGCGAATCAGGCAATGGTTAAGATAAACTATGGAGGAACGGAAGGAAATCATTTAGCTGGAAGAAAACGCGTTGGCTGGAATTCGTCGTGCGAATCGCCGTTCAGCCGAGTGAACGATGTTCAGCCATGTGAATACACTCCGCTGCACGACCAGCAAAGCACCATGAGAACACGTGATTCAGTCACGCTCTTTTTTAGATAAAGGATATAAAATCCAGCCTCTATATCCACGAGGGATATATACAGCCAATACAACCAAAGTTTACACGAGCTCTTAGGCTCAAAGCCTCATAACTGAGGAGCATACAACAACGAAAAAGAGAGCTTCAAGGACGGAGAAGAAGTTCTGAAGCGTAGTCTTTCTAGCTTTTTTTCAGTCACGCTCTTGATCGGCCAAACCACGGGACTGTGAAAAAACGGTCACCAGCCGCTTCAGCCACCGCCGCCACCGACCGGCCACCGCCTCCACCATTGTCGGCCTCCATCACGGCCACCCGTGCCTTCAGCCGTACGGCCAACCACCTCGACCGGCTGCCGCACTGGGCCTCCACGGCTGGCCACCTCCACCGGCGTCACGCCTCTGGCCACCGCTGCCGCCACGGCTTGCCACCACCCGCCGTGGTCTACCTCCGCCCGCCATGGTCCGCGCCGCCTCTTCTGCACTGAATGGCCATCCGCGCCAAGCGTTGCCCGCTGCGCTAGCTACATGCCTACGCTGGCTGTTGCTCGTCGTTGCTGCATGCCCTTGCGCCACCGCCTATGCCTGCCATCGACGACGCCGCTGGCACCGCTACCGTCGTCGGTGCTGAACATTGTGCCAAGCCCATGAAAGAGAGAGAGATGGAGACCTGTGGAAAAGAAAAGGATGCGGCTGGCTTGAGGAAAGATAGTTTGCCCCTTTTATTGAGTAGATTAGGGCTAATTAGGGTTTAGAGATCCCTTTTCTAAAATATCCATGTGCTAATATAACAGCCTTAATGTTAACCAAGTACTAATGGCTAAACCTAGATTACAACATATTCATATGTTACCCCCATTAATAATTAAAGCATCAATTCTAAATCACTAATAACAGCATGAATTCTAGAACATTATAACAAAGCATTTAAATAGGCCTAAAATCATATCACCGATTAATCTAGGTCATCATAATATAAATACAACATTAGCAGGATATGATCGGCAAACATTACAATGTGACAATTATACTCGAGATAGAGGCAATAGTTAATTATGGACAAGTGATATGTGGAACGGAAAAGTTATGGTCGCAAGGTACTTGCCTTGAGCATATTCGGCGGACACGTTGCACGAGGGATCCGAGGCGCGTAACTACCCAAATGTTTCCTTAAAGCCCACGCGCGAACCTGCGAGGAAAGGGTGGAGGCGAATCAATATAAACTATGGAAGAACGGAAGGAAATCGTTTAGCTGGAAGAAAACACGTTCGCTGGAATTTGCCGTGCGAATCGCCGTTCGGCCGAGTGAACAACATTCAGTCACGTGAATCATGCTCCACTGCACGACTCAGCAAAGCACCGTGTGAACACGTGATTCGGTCGCACTCTCGACCGTCTGAATCGCACAACCGTGAAAAATACGGTCACCGGCCGCTCTGGCCACTGCCACTGCCGCCGCCGGCTGGCCACCGCCTCCACCGCTGTCGGTCACCACTACGGCCACCCGTGCCTTCAGCCGTGCGGCCGGCCGGCCAGCTGCCGCGCTGGGCCGCCTCCACCGGCGTCGCGCCTCTGGCCACCGCTATTGACACGCCCTGCCGCCGCCCGCCACGGCCTGTCACCGCCCGCCGTGGCCTGTCGCCGCCCGCCATGGTCCGTGCCGCCTCTTCCACGCCGGACGGTCGACCATGCCAAGCGCTGCCCACCGCGCTGCATGCCCACGACGGCCGCCGCTCGCCACCGCCGCACGCCCTTGCCCCGCCACCTATGGCCGTCGTCAGCGCCGCCGCTGGCACCAGTGCCATCGCCGCCGCCAGACCCTGCGCCAACCCCATGACAGAGAGAGATGGAGACTTGAGGAAAAGAAAAGGATGGCGGCTGGCTCGGGGAAACATAGTTTGCCCCTTTTATTGAGAAGATTAGGGCTAATTAGGGTTTAGAGGCCCTTTTCTAAAATATCCAGGTGCTACGGTAAACCAAGTGCATAGTGCACTTCCAGAATCAATCATGATGATGGAGAATCTCCAAT
Organism: Dendrocalamus latiflorus; assembly: GCA_017311315.1. Lineage (NCBI taxonomy): Eukaryota > Viridiplantae > Streptophyta > Magnoliopsida > Poales > Poaceae > Dendrocalamus > Dendrocalamus latiflorus. The sequence goes on from CM029638.1 coordinate 33,369,912, forward strand.
TGCTTGACCTCTCCAGAAATAATATGTTTGGCCCCATCCCACTGCAGATTTCAATGCTAAAGAATCTAGAAAAATTACACCTCGACCGCAATAAATCCTATGGCTCCATACCAGAGGACCTTGGCAACCTCACCAAGTTAGTGATAATCAGTTATCGTCTACTATACTGCCAAGTTTATTTCGTCTTGATAGCCTACTCCAGTTAGATGTCTCAAAACTTCTTGAATAGAACGTTATCGGATGATTTTAGCTATTTGAAACATACAAATTAACAGCATGGATATCTCAACGAACCGCTTGGTTGGTACCCTCCCAGATTAGATTGGACGACTCCAAATAATAGCCTACTTAAACCTGTCCCGTAACACAATTATTTCTATGACATAATTCTAGACTCTTTTGACAAGCAAGCCACCTTGCAAACTTCGGGCCTGTCCCATAATGATTTCTCCGGTACCATCCCAAAGTGCTTGGCCAAATTTACCATCGTCCTCACTAGCTTGAACATGTCTTTCAAGAAGCTACAAGGTCAGATACCAGAAGGAGATGTCTTCTCAAACATCAGCCTGCAATCCTTGGTGGGGAACTCAGGGCTCTGTGGTGCGTCACGTTTGGGCTTTTCACCATGTCGAAGCAAGCCTCGCAGAAACAATAGGATCACATGCTGAAATTTTTGCTCCCTGCTATCATCATATCAGTTGGAGCTGTAGCTTCCTGCATATTTGCGTTGATTAGAAATAAAGTTAAAAAGCAGCAAGAGATGCCAATTTCTGCAGGTATGGTTGACATGATCAGCCATCAGTTAGTCTCCTACCATGAGCTCGCTCGCGCCACTGATAATTTCAGTGATAATAACATGTTGGAGTCTGGAAGCTTTGGAAAAGTTTTCAAGGGCCAACTGAGCAGCGGTTTGTTGGTTACCATAAAAGTTCTAGACATGCAGCTGGAACAGGCCATGAGAAGCTTCGATGCCGAGTGTCGTGTGCTTCGCATGTCACGGCACCGCGACCTGATAAGGATTCTGAACACCTGTTCTTACCTGGACTTCAGAGCACTGGTGCTTCAGTACATGCCTAATGGAAGCTTGGAGACGCTCCTACACCACTCTGAAGGCAGAAGGCACTTGGGGTTCCTCAAGAGGCTGGACATCATGCTAGACGTGTCGATGGCAATGGAGTATCTGCACCATGAGCACCGCGAGGTTGTCCTGCACTGCGACTTGATGCCTGGGAACGTGCTATTTGACGAGGACATGATGGCGCATGTGGCGGACTTTGGCATCGCTAGGTTGTTGTTAGGTGATGACAGCTCCTCGATCTCTGCGAGCATGCTTGGAACACTTGAGTTCATGGCATCAGGTACTAGCACTAAGCACTTGAGTGCGGCCCAGTGACGATGAGCGATCTGATTGTTAGAAGAAATGGATACAAATCGTTCCTTGATTCGCTGATTGTTATCCTTAGTTGATACGCTAGTTGTGTGGTAACTGAATATCTTGTATTTCCTTCCTCTGTTCTGATCCTATATTCTGAAGATTGTAACTGAATCGCGCTATTGTCATGAACTGTAGCTTGTAACCATGTATACTATTCACCATCCGAAAATATCCCTGGTAGCACTGGTAGTGGAGTAGTAGTAATAGTAGTAGTTAGCAGGTAGTAGTAGTACTAGCAGTAAGTCATACTGGACTAGTGGTAACAACTAGTAGCAGTACTAGTGTAGTGCTAGTGTGTTGAGTAGTGCGTATATCTTGGCAAGAATCTTACCAGATCCATGTACCATACCAAATGTTGGCGCAAAAAAAAAGAGAGAGAGAGACTAAATTAAGACTCAAATGCCTAGGCATGACCAAAATTAGGCTTGGCGACTGATTTAATTTGGCATCGTGGCCTTGCCCTTGGAATGTGGGTTGGGCTGATGGAGTGGCTGGTAAGGAAGGCAGCACAAGACAGCAGGTGAAAAAAGAAGCGACAGTATGCACTGCGGAGAGCAAGTGCATACGTAGTATTCCTGTGTACGGGTAGCCGCACTCGACGGTGATACCACCGTTTTCTGCTATCCAGCTGAAGGCAGTTTCATAAGGAATTTTTTTACGAATAATCTATTTTTTATTCAAAATTATAGAAATATACTCGCGGTAATATTTTTTTACACAAATAGGCTCTAGTCGTCTAACGGGGACGACTGGAGCCAATCACCCAACTGGGACGACTGAAGCCAATCGCCCAACGTCCAGGCGGCAGAGCTCCAGTCGCCTGACCTTTGGGCGACTGGAACCAGTCGCCCCACCAAGGGGCGACTTTACGTGGAGTCGCCCACTCAGAAGGCAACTGGTTTCAGTCCTCCGTGAATTTTGTACATTTTGACAATTTTGTAGATTATAACTGAAAAATAATCTGCTGGATTTGTAATAAAAGTTTATGGTCATTGTATGTTGTAGGTGCATAAAGAAATTTGGAAAAAAAATTTAAGAACGATTGACCTTAGAACGATCGGTAAATACGATGGTAAGTGATATTGTGATGTTACTGGGAATTCGTATACAGATAAAACCGGTATGTTAATATTGTTAGATGACATGCTATGTGAATAATGGAATGCGAAAAGACGACATAATAAGCTTGTCTGAATTTAAATAGACTGCATAATATAGTTGGGAGTAATATGCCGCGTACTTTTTTGATTACATGCATAACATATAGCATCATGTGCGACTAACCCACCCAACTGCTTGTACGACCAACTGTGTGGATCGGGGCCATTTTTCCTTCCTTGCTAGCTCGGCGTTGAACTCCTCGGTGGCCTTTTTTTTGCCTTGGTTGCCATTTCCCTCTTTTTCTCACGCTCCCTCTCGCGAGCCTCCCGCTCCCTACGCATGCACGCCTCGAGATGAGCTTTCATCTTGCATTGTATACGTAGGGTTTGCTCGTTCTTGCGGCGCTCCTCCTCCCGGATCTCCGATGACCTTGCGACATTCCACTTCTCGAAGTCGATGGCCCACTGGTCCTTTAGGTGGATCTCAAGATTGATCCATTTGCGTTACCAACATAGGGGTTCCAGGGACTGTGAATACAGGGGAGAGGTTGTTAATGTATACTATGAGGGAGAAAAGGTCGGGAAAAATGGTGCACCTGATTCATACCAGCTGTCAATAAGTTGCGGTGTCTAGACGGCGGTCGGGGTAGTTACTGGAGTAGTTTGCACAACCCCAATAACACATACCTAGGCTGAGCTGGTTTTTAGACTTGAAAAAGTTGCACGTGTCTCGGCACCAACAAAGGGGGTATCTCCCCCTTGGGTGGGAGTTGCGGCGAAAGCTCGGTAGGAATGTTTGAGATGGAGTTGTTGCTACGGGGGCCGTTATTGCGGGGAGCTAACCTCGTAGCATGCTAGGCTTGTTCTGCCTGGGCCACAGCAGCCCTTACATTCTCATCGTGGGCGGCAGCTGACCGTGCTAGGTCACGGGTCTCCTCCCATTGCTTCATCATCTTATTCCATTGCTTCTTCTGCCTTTTGTCCATCCCGATGTGGTGAAGGAAGCGCTGTGTAGTGTGGGGTTTGGTTGTGCAGTGTTTTTTGAGAAATCTCCTCGACCTCATTTTATAGGGCCCGGTTTTTCCCTGTCGGTACATGAATGTTCCTGTTAGGTCCCAGCATTGTGCAAAGCTACCAAGTGTGCAAAGCTGGTAAAATTGGGCCGTAAGGTCTTGTTGCTACAGAAAGCTGGCACGTGCGGTCATGTCACTGCGCAAAGCTGGCGCGTTCGGTCTTGTCACTGCGCAAAGCTGGGCCATGCTATCATATCACTGCAAAAAGCGGCACCGTTATGTCATGTCACTGAGGAAAACTGGTGCGTGTGGTCTTCTCAGTGGGCAAAGCTAGGCCGTGCTGTCGTGCCACTGCAAAAAGTTGCATCGTCATGTCATGTCACTTAGGAAAGCTGGCCCATGCGGTCATGTTGCTGCACAAAGCTGGCATGTGCGATCATGTCGCTGCATAAAGCTAGCTTGGCAGTGTACCAGGCCGTCCCCAGGCATGAAGTTCCCCACACCACGCTTGCAGTACCCTCTCCTTGAAGAAATACTCTGACATGAAGTTCGAAGGATCCATGCCCACGGTTCCGCATGCAGCGAGGACATGAGAGCATGGCTTGTGTAACAGCTTCAACTTGTTGCACGTGCAGCTAGATTCATTTTCATGATCTCCAAGGCATACTTCGTGGGTAACAAGGGAGCGAGCCGTCCCAAATCCAGCTCTATCATGGAGTACCACGTCGAAACGATGCTCCCTGTTGCCCATGACCTACACAGTGTGCAATTGGCCCTTCTGTGCCTTCGTCTCCACGTATGCCATAATTCTTGACGAATACAATGCTCGGGGATTTGCCGCATGAAGTGCGGTATTCACGTTTCTCCCTCTGAAGTAGCCGATTGTGCTATGAAGAACACCTTCCACGATGGCGACAAGGGGCTGAGAACGAAGGCCCCTGAGAACCCAATTGTACATCTCCGCAAGGTTAGTCATCGTTATGTCGTACCTTGTGCCATCCGTGTCATGCAACAGCAACCACTTCTCTAATGGTTCTCCCTCGATGCACTGCGAGAAGCACATGATGTTTCGTGAGCTCCTCCTTTTTAGACCAGCTAGGTTAGGCTCATCGAGTGTTGGTAAGCATGGTTGTGCCGCCCCAAGCATGATCGGCCCCTTGCTCCTCTCGTCGACGTGCTTCTTGGTGTGCTCATCCAACAACACCCACAAAGTATCAAATTTTCTCCGCTGGTTCTGCATAGCCAGCCTCTTGAATAGCTTCATCAAAGATTATTTCGGGAACCGCTTGAAAAAGTTCGCTCCTAAGTAACGAATGCACCACCTGTTCCTTATGTCCGACCAAGAAAAGGCCTCCTCGGGGTCTTCCTGAAGTTTTCTTGTAGCCTTTATAATCCTGGCGTGGCGATCATGGATTACGCACGCACCAAGACGAGCGCCGACAACTCCAACCCTGACATGTCTGAGAAACCACAACCAGCTTTCATAATTCACACTTTCCACGAATGCGATGGCCAGCAGCAATATTTGGTTGTTGCCGTCAACGCCTATGACCGTCAGGATTTGCCCCTTGTATTTGCCATCAGGATATGCGTGGCCTCCATGTTTTTCTTCTCCACTATCTCTCCATATATCAAATTGACTATAAAAGCGGACGTTAGGTTACGATGCCTCACCAAAACACTGCTGAGAATGTAAGGGTGCAGCTCCACCTTCGACACAATGCAGTGAGTCATACTTGGGTCTACGTATGTACACCCTCTAAGGACAACTGGCCTACTCACACTTCACGGTGTACTGCTCCTAGCTAGATTTCACGACCCGAAAAGTCTGCTGCATTTAAAGGGCCCACAACTTGATGGCATCCTACAGCACTGCCTTGTCAGCAAACATAAAATCCAACCGAACCTCTGCCTCATGATACTCCCATGCTGATTCGTGCTCATCATGTGCGGAAACACCCTCAGCATTAAACCAGTTCCATTCCTATGGGACGGGAGTTTCATCCTCATCCGAACTGTCCTCATCGTCGTCTTATACAGTTTTCTCTTCAGCTCATGCCATCTGGCCATCACAGTCCATCTACTGCATGATGTACTCAATATGCTCCCCTTCATCGGCTTGTCCTGTTCCCTCTCCATGGCTTGACCATTGTACCTCTCCTCCATGTACCGCATCAGCTTTATCACGAGCAACTTGATCCTGTTCGCCAACATGCGGGCCGCCCGAGCTGCTACCACCTCCCAGAGCAAGGCCGTACGCACGACCTTGCACAGCTTCCAATGAGCACGGTTGGACAAGCAGCACACACTTGTATCCACGACGTCGGCACCCTTTGCACAAACCCCTTCCACGCAGTAGTAAGCAGCAATGTCCTCAACTCCCATCTGATGTCCGTGGGAGACCAGCTCCAAAGCCCTTGCACGACGACGCTGCACACCTCGGTGTCCAATGAAAAACTCCGAGTCAGCCAATGCATCACATATGAGATTCGAGCATTCTCGCCATCCGGATGTACTAGAGTGGCTTGTGAAAAACCACTCAAATCCACACCATTCGGACCTTCATGAACGGTTCTAGCACCGTAATGCATTCTCAATGTAGTGGCTATTGGCATTGCTGATGTCGGCCTGCATATATGTTTTAATTTTGTAACATGTCAAATCGCATCGCACAATACCAAAGTACCGACGTACTGCAATTCATATTTCGCCGATGGTTCGCATGTCGTAACCCACTACAATAACCTCATACTATAAACTTCCTATCGGTTTTTCTAACATTTTTCCAACGTTTCTGCATACAAATTAATTAAATTCTAACATAAATATTTACTGAATTTTTTAATACGTACAAATATCAGCGGATGATTAATTTGTATGTTACGGTGACTGATTTTTCTACAACTACAATTTTGTATGCAAATTTCCTAATAATGCTAATTTTCTAAAACTATATTCCCTGATTTATACACAACTACACGCTTCTACGGCTGCTAATTTTATAAAACTACATTTTAACTAAATTTTGCATACCAAAAATTTAACTATTTCTCTCTACATCTACAATTTTCTACTAACAATAACAATCATATACAATATTTCTATCTACATCTACACCTACTATTGCATCTTCTTCTCATCTCTATTTCTACGTCTGCTAATTTTCTATAACTACGTTAACTAAATTTTCTATACTAAAAATTGAACTACTTATATCTACATCTATAATTTTTACTAACACTAACATTACATAAAAAATATACTGCAAATACAATATAGCAAACAAAAAAAATACCTAAGTCTGGTTCTTCCTCTTCTCTCCCACTCCTTCCTCCCCCTCCTACCTCTCCTCTCCTCCGCCTCTCCCTCTCCTCCCTCTCCTCTCCTCTTCTCCTCTCTCTCCTCTCGGTCGAACGAACGAGTGATTTATTCTCTGTGTGTGTGGGCGGCGGCGGCCGAGTGCTCGGCCCTTTTTAACTCCCCCTGTCGCCCAACCGTTCGGTGATTCGAGCTCCAGTTGCCCAACGGGCGGGCGACAGCAATTATTCGTCCAACGGCCGGTGGATTGCCGTCGTGTCGTCTGGCCGTTGGACAATTGGCTCCAGTCGCCCACCCGTTGGACGACTGGAGCCTATTTATGTAAAAAATGTTACCGCGGGTATATTTCTGCAATTTTGAATAAAAAATAGATTATTCGTAAAAAAAATCGCTTCATAAGAGCCACCATTGCAGCAGCCTTCATCAACCGTGTCGCAGTCTGCCAGCCGCTGCGCCGACAGACAGACTGCGGCTCCCCTGTCCGAATCGCACGTATTCCTTCAACAGCGGCGAATGCGAATACCCAGAAAGCTCATTCTGTATGTGCGTATGTGTGCATGAGAAGATATCGAAATTACGAGCAGGAGGGGGAGGAGAACAAATAAAGAAAGAATGAGAAAATTCAGCAAGCTAGCCAGTGAACTCCAGAGATCGAGATATCGATATATATTTTACGTACCACGCAACCCTCGGTTTTTAACCGGCATGATCGCGCCCTTCCTCCTCCAGTCCACGCTATGCGGGCGCGGTGTCCTCTCCTCCCCATCGACAGCAGCCGGCCTAACACCGGAGTAATGCGTGCGTGGGTCGGTGAACGGGCCCTCGCCGCCGAGCACGGACGTGAGCCCCATGGTGAGGGCCTTGCTGTTCAAGTCCTCTATGTACCTCTCATGTTGCTCGCGTACATCTCGAACCGGCGCAGCTTCTCCAGACTCCTCCACGGATGAACCTCTCCATCAGCACACTCTCATCGTTGGCGGCGGCGCCTGCTGCTGACTCACCAAGGGGGTCGCACAGGCCAACATCAGGCAGCTGCTCGTGCCGATAACAAGAAGCAGGCTGCAGCATGCCATTGCTAACGGAGAACATCTGGAATAAGAGGGAGCAATCATCATGTGAATTAATCAACTTACGGAGCAGATTAGATGATCGGTACGTGATGCAATTCTTGATGTTAGCTACCTGCTGCTTACTTGTGTTCATATATATATAGCCATCAGCTTGCACGGCTGTTAATGGCACGCGAAGGAAATAAGTATCGTAAAGTCATAAAGAGCATTCCCTCTAGTATGAAAGTCGACAGCATGCCGCTTTGAAACACTAAATTCTACTTCACCTATTTTCGAGAAAAGTTCTAAAAAGTATAGTGTTATAAAAGTATTTTTAATGAAAAATTTACTTATACTTCTCATGTACCCAAAACTATATATTTGGATAATATCTTAGTCAAAATTAATACAGTTTGACTGTACGTATTAGTTTAGGGTAATTTCTTTTTTGACTACGGTGACTTTGTTGGGGTTGCAGGCTAGGTGATGCAAAATAATGAAAGTTAGATTTAAGTTCCAAAAGATAAGATCGTCGAATTAGCTATCCAATTAAGTAGAGTTTACCGCATGCTCGCCTTAGCCTCTCCATCACTGGAGCTCGCCGCCGGTGAGGCCCTCTGCCGCGCCATGGGAGGTTACCATCGCCGGAGCTCCTCGGGCCACCCCCGACCAAATCGACACCACCTACGGCTCCCACTCATCGAGGCGGTGCTCATGCTCGCATCATATCCTTCTCTCTCGCCGCCGTCAAGACCGCCGCTGCCCTATTCTGCTCCTCGCAACCGTCCACCTCTGCAGCCGCGCTCATCAAATCACTGTGAGCCTCCTCTATTCCCGACCATGGAGACCTCGGAGATCAGAGGAGATAGGGGGAGGAGGAGGGTCGGCGGCGCGGCGGCACGCGGAGTCAAAGGAGAATGCGGAGGAGATGGTGGCCACGAGGGGGCGAGGAGGACGGGGATCGTCAAGTCAATGAGTCGAACTTAAGCTGGTTGGTATGTACAATCAGATTGCAATGGTCCTTAGGAAAATCCTCAGAAATTCATGATTTGGTCACAAAGGTTGGTGGGCGACCTGCCCTCTTTGTTTCTTCAAGATCCTGTTGTGAAACCGGTGTATGTTCTTCTCTTGAAGAATTAATTGTTTGGGTGTCTTTTCTACTTTCTAAACGCTCTTTGCTGTTTTATGACTTCCAGATGATAGATCTAACAGTACCACCGCTTATCGCCAAGGCACCAACCATCTTTCAGTTCTGCTGTTGAAAAAACATGTTGCTTCTGTAGTTGCACTGGTCTGCTTGTGTGCAAGGCCTCGATATATAGTACACTCTATTGGCTCTTGTAGTTGCCTTGGCTTGCTTGTGTGGAATGCCTCAATGCAGTAAACTCTGTTGGCTTTTGTAGTTGCACTGGTTTGGCTTTTATTATAATCTAATCGTCAAATTGATCATTTGATCTGCAATGATACTCATTTCTAATCAACCTCTCTTGCATCATCTGGTCCATTCCAGGTTTTATTAGTATTGATCGTTGGCTCCCACTAGACTTGGTCACAACATCGAACCTGTATATTTTCACTTTGCAATAAGATCCATTTGGTCACTATTGTTTTGAATTGACAACAAACTAGTTGCGGTTTGAATTTGTTGGTTCACTGGTCATCTCTAGCGCCCACAAGCTGCACCTCTTTTGGTGTTCTCATCATCAATTGCAGTTTATGGATCACCCAAGAACTCACCCTGCACTGAAGAGTTTCCTCTTGGCTCCAAACATTCCACGTGAGAAAACCAAGGTCCGAGGCCTGTCATTTTTCTTTCAACGAGTGAATCTGCTAACGTTCATGAGTTCTCTGAACTGACTGCAATTTTACAAATGGATTGCAGCTTATCATTGAGGATATTTGCCGTGATATCTACGGTACAGATCCTGAATGGAAGATCATTTTTACTTAGGTACATCAATCCAGTTGGGGCTCGTCCCAGTGGATATCTTGAGGACTATCTTATGCGCTTTGTTCAGCAAGTAGCTGTTGGCAGGACGCCAACTTTGACAATATTAGGAAATGATTATGCAACAAGAGAAGGGACAAGAGTAAGTTTTTCTTTTTTTTTCCCCAATGCTATGTTCAAATCCCTACAAGTGCTTTTCGAGATGCGCGTTTTGATCTTGTTTTGTTAATATTTGGTTTTAGTTGTAGCTTGTAAATATACATCCTATAAAATAGCTTTTATTTTTCCTTCAGGGTATATCCTTGTGAAGAATCCAGAAAAAGAATGAAAGTGGGTAAGACGTTAGGGCCTGATAACATCTCTATTGAGGTGTGGAAATGCCTAGGAGAAGTGGCAATTATTTGGCTAACTAATTTGTTCAATAGCATTTTTAGGTTGAACAAGATGCCAAACAAGTGGCAGAGGAGTACATTAGTACCAATTTTTAAAAATAAAGGAGACATTCAAAGTTGTACTAATTATAGAGGAATTAAGCTCATGAGTCACACAATGAAGCTTTGGGAACAAGTGATTGAGTGCCGTTTAAGAAAAGTGACTAGCGTGACGACAAACCAATCTGGTTTTATGCCTAGGAGGTCGACTACGGAGGTGATTTTCTTGCTACGACAGTTGATGGAGAGGTATAGGGAGCAAAAGAAGGACCTTCACATGTTGTTTATTGACTTGGAGAAAGCCTATAATGAAGTATCAAGAAAGGTCATGTGGTGGGCGCTCCAAAAGAAAAAGTCCCAATAAAATATATTATTCTAATTAAGGATATGTATGAAAATGTTGTGACTAATGTCAGAACATGTGGTAGTGTTACTAATGACTTTCCTACTAAGATAGGGCTACACCAAAGTCAGCGTTGAGCCCATATATTTTTTGCTCTAGTGATGGACGAGGTCACACGGGATATATAAGGAGATATCCCTTGGTGTATACTTTTTGTTGATGATGTAGTGCTGGTTAATGAAAGTAGGATAGGTGTTGATAGGAAACTTAAGTTGTGAAGGAAGACCTTAAAGTTGAAGGGCTTTAGACTTAGTAGGACTAAAACTGAGTATATGAGATGTGATTTTAGTGATGCTAGAGCAGATGATGGAGATGTTAGATTGGACGGACAAATCCTGCTTGTGTGGAATGCCTCGATGCAGTAAACTCTGTTGGCTTTTGTAGTTGCACTGGTTTGCTTTTTATTATAATCTAATCGTCAAATTGATCATTTGATCTGCAATGACACTCATTTCTAATCAACCTCTCTAGCATCATCTGGTCCATTCCAGCTTTTATTAGTATTGATCGTTGGCTCTCACTAGACTTGGTCTCAACATCGAACCTGTATATTTTCACTTTGCAATAAGATCCATTTGGTCACTATAGTTTTGAATTGACAACAAACTAGTTGCGGTTTGAACATGTTGGTTCACTGGTAATCTCTAGCGCCCACAAGCTGCACCTCTTTTGGTGTTCTCATCATCAATTGCAGTTTATGGATCACCCAAGAACTCACCCTGCACTGAAGAGTTTCCTCTTGGCTCCAAACATTCCACGTGGCAAAACCAAGGTCCGAGGCCTGTCATTTTTCTTTCAACGAGTGAATCTGCTAACGTTCATGAGTTCTCTGAACTGACTGCAATTTTACAAATGGATTGCAGTTTATCATTGAGGATATTTGCCGCGATATCTGTTGGAAATGTGGGCAATATTTTAATTTCAAATTTTACTAGGAGACAAACATAATAAACTAGTGATGCAAAGCTTACTACTAACAGCAAGCTACTCGTCATATTTCAGAATATACTCAAGAAAATAGAGTAACAAAGTCGAACGTGCGTGTGAACGACTAACTTTTTTTGCCTGATGAAGAACAGGAAGCCGCGCAGGCTTGACGCAGTGCAGAACGCAGATGACGCAGTGCAGTGAGCGGTCGCGCAGACGCGCTGTCCAGAAACCTTATTGTCGCCCCGTGCAGATACTCTCTGCGGCAACGGTTCAGAGATAGCTGCTCTCCCTCCTTCTAGGTGCACGCCGGGAAGAAAGGTCGATGAGGTTCAGAAATCATAGTACTCGAGCATAAAATCGCAGAGAAGAAGAAAATAGAGGCAGTGAGATTCTCCCACACACTCTGGACGTCTCCAGGCATATATAGACAGACTGATAACTGATATGATTAAAACAGCCATTTACCCACTGGGAACTGACACATTTAATCAGCCATTTATCCACTAGTAACTGTCTTTCATCAAAACCCTAGTAAAGCCTCAAATTCAAATGTTTGAATCTCATTCAAACACACAGAGAGAGAGAGAGTGGTGTAGAGTTTAACAAAATAAAGATAGACTTGGTTTGCCAAGTGGCACGCCACGTCACAGCACGGTCGCGTGTCGCAAGTCACAAGTCACGCAATTTTCACGCGAAAATACGCGAATACGCGCATGCGCGTGCGTGCGCGCGTGTGTGACTAGACAGAACCCTCCTCATACCATCTCTATCCATATTCAAGGAGTGATGAGGATCCCTGAAAGACCATGTGGAAGTGTCCCCATGTTTGTGATGAATAATTGACTTGGTTTCTGGAAAGTTTGAGTTTGGTTTGTTCGGTTCGCGCCGAGTCGGTGCATGGCGCGGTCTGGTTCGGTTGGACTTGGTCGATCGCGGTCGGGAGTGCTTAGAACGCTTGTTTTCCTTCTCGATCGTCGATTTGGGTATTTCATGCTTGAGTACCTTCTTCTAATGCTAATGTTGGTTATGCTATTTCGAGCGGTGCTATGTGACAGTTTGCTTGTCTGTATGACTGCCGGACTTCGGAGCTAGGTCATGGTGAGGCGTGGGAGGACCAGGACTAGGCACAGGCGGTGTTGAGGTCCAGACGGTCAAAGACGTCGAAGATGATCGAGGTTGCTGAGGTGGTTGCGAGCCGGGAGACGAGGAACCGGAGCTGGAGCTACCGGTGGTGGACACGACGTGCAACAGCGAGAAGAACCGGGGCTAGGCTCACGGAGGAGCTGAGGTCCAAACGGTCAGGATGCCGGGTGCGGTCGTGTGCAGCAGAGCAGACTGGGACTAGACTCAGGGAGGAGTCGAGGTCCAGACGGTCGGAGGTCAGGTGCGGTCATGCGAGCAGGAAACTTCCAGGAAGTTGCAGCAGGGGCATTTCGGTAAAATGCGCGAGGCTGCAAAAATGGAAGCAGGTTTGGTTGAAGATAACGGGTTGGAGACCCGTTAGTGGATGGCAGTAGTTTTGTTATGGTTTGGAGTGAAATGGCTGTTTCCCTCCATTTTCCTGAGCTTTGACTTTTGCCTCATGTGGGTGTGAGGCTTGTGAGTGGAAAGGGGCTGGCCTTTCTTGATTTGCTACTTTGAGAGTAGCTCCTGCCTTCATATGGAGAGGTGGAGGCAGAGGGGAGGATGCAAGCAAGTAGTGGAGTGAGTGCTTTCTCCTGCATGAGTGTGTTTAGGAGAGAAGCATGTAGTGAGTGGGTAGTCATTTCCTGATTCCCAATTGCGTATGGGGCTGTAGTGAGAGATGACATGAACTTATGTAATCATTCCTCTGTTTATGAAGCATTTATGGTTATGAATCAATTTGAGAAGGATTGAGTTTGAGCCTCTCTTTTGTGCCTTTCTGTGCCTTGCTTGTATTTCTGTTCTTGTGATTTAAAGATGAGTTCTAGATTGATTTTTTGCAAAATGGATTGCTTTGAAATGGGAGATACTCCAAAGCCATTTGGCTAGCCATTCCCGAGAGCAAAACTCAGATTCAATGCATATTCCCATTTTCTCTCTTGCGGCTCATTCCCCTGTTTTGGCAAAGTCTAGGGTTTGATGTCAGGGGAGGCTTGTCCTCATTAGTTTGGGTGATGGTTGGCTTCTGATTTGTGTCTCTTAGCAACCTGAGATCACTCCCGGCTAAGATTCAAAGTCTCTTAACCAAAAGATTGGAGAATGATAAAGAATTTGGAAATCACTCTCATTTTCGGTTCATTTCCAGATTTCTGCCCAGATCAAGGTTCATTGTATTTTGGTCTGTACTTTCTTGTTTCTTGAGACCGAGTTGGTGTTTAATTCGAAGTCCCAAACAATTGACCAGAGGAGAACAGCAATCACTTGTCAAATTCAGTGATTTTCGGTTGTGTGCTTTATTTTCTGTGTTGTCTGTAGTAATTTGACTTTGAGCCTTTCGGCCAGACCAGTGAAGCAAATATTTTCGGTTTCGGTTGTCATTTCTTGTGCTGCTTTCGGTCTGCAGAAAATTGTGATTTTCGGTCTCTGTTTTCTATTGTGGACTACCTTCAATCATCTCTTTCAGTCTGCATTTCAGTCAAATAAATTGTTTCTCTGTTCTCTCTGCCGACAATACTCAGTTAGCAGTTTGAAGTTTCTGTTCGGTAGCAGTTTTAGCTTCAAGTTTTCGGTCTGGCAGTGCTTGCAGTCCAATTCGGTTAAAACACAGCAGGTTGTCGGCCAAAGTCTGCAGTCAAACCGCCCAGGCAACTCCAGTCAGTCCAGCCATGTAACACTGAATTTCTCTCTGCCTGCGTTACTGTTTTCTGCCTGAAAGTTTTTTGGCCAGCAGTAAAATCTGTGAGCAGTCGGTCGTCAGTCCAGCCATGTAACACTGAAATTTTCTCTACCTGCAGTTACTGTTTTCTGCCTGAAAGTTTTTCGGCCAGCAGTAAAATCTGTGAGCAGTCGGTCTTTTCTATCTTTTCAGTTTTCGGCCAGCAATCCATTTCTTGTCATTGGCTCCTATTCTGTATTTCTCTCAGTGCTTTTGTTTCGGCAGCAAATACAGTTTTCAGCTGAAGTTAATTATTTGTTCCTGCTGCTGCTCCTTTTCAGTTCTCAGTAGTGCCGAACTACAGGTTTCTTTTTCGGCTGGTACTTCACTGAGTTAAGTTCTCGGTCAAAAGCTTCTGTGCTGTTCGGCTAATGGAAATAAGCTTGAAAAATCTGTTTTTTTTTCCAAAGACAAGCAGCATGCAATCTGAATTTTATTTGCCGAAACTTCTCTTTTCTCCTTGGCTCTTCCTCTTGTCTGCAATTTCTGAGTTTTTGTCTTCCAGTCTTTTTCAGTTTTCAGCAGAAGTTGATTTCTCTTTTCTTTTGCTCTTCTCTTTGTTTTCAGTAAGAACTCTAAAAATTGTTGCTTCATAACTTCTTCTGTCAAGTCTGTTTCATCTATTTTGTCGGTTTGATTTTGTTTGTCCAGTAGGCATATATCTTCTGTCTTTGTAGCTCTTATAGCTATTGGAGAAGAAGATAGGTTGAATACTTGGGGGCAATTTTAAAAGGCACCATTCACCCCCCATCTGTTGTCATTTCCGATCCTACAACTCGACCTTATAAATCGGTCTTCCTCATCTTGCCTTAGCAATATAGTACTAAACCATGCAAGCTTTGGAATTAAGGAAATAGGCTATAATTAAATGGGCCAATTTCTAACAATCCCCCACCAATTCCAAAGCAAGAAATAAACATATGACAAAGATATTGTGCTGAAGTATTGTTAATATACCAATCTTTTAGTGTAAGTCCCGTACGGGTTGAACTTGCACCTAGAATAACAAGATTCATCTTCTCACAGCTGATGAATGGACTATACCTTGAATTCACAGCTTTTCATGATCAGATTTCACTTGAAATCTCAACTGGTACTAGGCTACCAATGAACCACGCCTAAACAGAGCGTTATATGGTCATGCTCCCTTATCTGCTCATAAGCTTTCTAGAGAATGCCCCGTTCTCGTGAACTGCGACCACACAGTTAAGCTCAAGTAGGTGTATTCTTTTTAGGTATCGTACAGGCTAATACATTTTCCTTATTTGGACAACAGAATACATTTAGGCTTTATGCCAACCTTCCATACAGTTGAAAGTACATTGTTTATTAGGACATGGGTACAATAAATATGTACTCTTTTGTTACAACATCAATTTATGTTTCCCATTGCCTAAGTCACGGGATCTCCGATCAAGAAGGTATGGGTTACCATTGTGATGTAACTTAAATGGGCCTCATTCCCATATCCATAGATGCAACAGAAATCGCTTTACGTGCTAACCCCTTTGTAAAAGGGTCTACTGGATTTTTCTCAGTGTAAATATAGTTCACAGCGATCACTCCGGAGTTTCTCAGTTTTTGACAGATTTAAGCCTACGCTTCACATGTCTAGAGGACTTCATATTATCCTTTGTACTTGTGACTTTGGCCAACACTGTTTGATTATCACAGTACATCAGGATTGCATGTATTGGTTTCTCAACCAATGGCAAGTCCAATAGAAGCTCTCTCAGCCATTCAATCTCAACTGTGGCTATGTCAAGTGCTACAAGTTCTGCTTCCATGGTTGACCTCATCAATATGGTCTGTTTGCAAGACCACCATGAAACTGCAGCACCAGCTAAAGTGAATACATAACCACTTGTAGCTTTGATCTCATCCACATCAGAGATGCAATTAGAGTCACTGTGTCCTTCTAATATAGAAGGGTGTCCAGTATAATATATTCCAAAAGATGTTGTGCCTCTCAAGTAGCGCAACACTCTTTCAAGTGCCCCCCAATGATCATCTCCTGGGTTAGACGTAAACCGACTTAATTTGCTCATAGCAAATGAAATATCAGGTCTTGTGGCACCAGCTAAATACATAAGTGACACAATAATTTATGAATATCTTAATTGATCTTCTCCTAACTTCTGGTTCTTTCGAAGCTTAATGCTCACATCATAGGGTGTTGGAGAAACTTCATAATTTTCAAAACCGAACCGGCTCAATATTTTCTCAGCATAATGGGATTGATTCAAAGTGATCACATCTGTGCTTTTGATCAATTTAATATTCAGAATGACATCTGCCTCTCCCAAATCTTTCATATCAAAACACCGAGATAAGAAAGATTTGACCACGTCAATTACTGTAGAGTTTGTTCCAAATATAAGTATGTCATCTACATACAGACATAAGATAACTTCTTGACCCACCATAATGATAATACACATATTTATCAGCTTCATTCACAACAAAGAAGGATAAGATAACTACGGAGCGTTGCTTGATGCCGGCCTGTTTGGGCATTGGCTAAGGGAGTGGCCAATCGTCTTGTATAGCCTACACTTCGGGCGCCGAACACGATCCCCTCGCTGGCTGTCATCCATGTCATTGCGGATGCGACGGCTTTGTCATCTTCCACGACCGACATGCTTCAGTGCATCGTTGGGCACCCACTTTATCTCCCCTGGCCATAATTCCCTGTAATGTATGTCGACCCCGTAGGAATGGAACTCTGCACTCCAGGTTGCATACAAGTGCTGCATGTCGTAGTACTTGGAGATGTACTGTGCCGACGCCTGGTGCCATACAGCGCAGGCCGCGTACACATGGGAGCATGACTTGTGCAGAAGATGGGGCTTGTTGCAGGTGCAAGACGCTTTATCATCAATCGTGTATACCTGCTTGCGCTCCCCTCTAATATGACCCATGACATACTTCTGCCTGAGGCGGACCTCAAACTTCCTCCTTAAGCCATCAATGGGCTGAGCAATGTGGGATCGACCCTTCTCCATCTTCCTGTCCATGAAGCCCTGCATGACCTCAGAGTATTGCTTGTTTTCATCCAGGTGCTTCTTCGCCATCATGGCTCTATTCACAAAGTACCCGACGGTACGGTTCCAAGTCTCGCCCACGATTGCCGTGATCGGCAGGGATCTGACGCCCTTCAAGACACCATTGTAAACCTCGGACATATTGGTTGTCATGATCCCATACCTTGCCCCACCGGTGTCGTGCAACAAAGACCGCATTTCCAAGTCAGGTGCATTGGACTGAACCCATTGTGTGAATACCCTGACTCTTGTGGAGCCCCCTCCACGGCCCCTGCTTCTGTATGCACATGCTTGGTAGCCTCCTGATCGAGCTGCCTCCACAAGGTGTCGAACTTCCGCTTCTGCTTCTGCATGCATAGCTTCTTGAACATCTTCATTAGGTCCTTGCTACGGAACCTTCTGTGGAAGTTTGCTGCAAGATGCCTCATGCACCAACGGTTCTTCACATCACTCCACTGGAAGGGGGGCTGCGTTCCATTCTGCAACGTTCGCAACGCTGACAGCAAGCCTGCATTCCGGTCGGAGATGACACACACTTCAGGGCGATCTTGCACTATGGCATGCTTCAGATTGGCAAGGAACCAAAGCCAACTATCCGTATTCTCGTTCTCCACAATTGCAAATGCCACTGGGAGTAACTGGTCATTTGCATCGGCTGCAACTGCAGTGAGGATAGTACCCTTGTACTTGCCGGATAGGAACGTCCCATCTATGGTTAGCACCGGACGGCACCATCTGAAACCTTGTATCGCCTGATGGAAGGTCCAGAAGACTCTGTCAAGAATGAAACAATTCGGGCCCTCCGTAGGATGAACCCTCTCCTGCTATGTACGTGCCTGGGTTTGATTGTGCAATTTGCTGCGGCATTCTTGGGACCAGGTCGTACGCCTCCTCATACGTCCCATACATACGGTGCAGCACCTTTCGCTTCGCCCGCCATACCTTCTTGTAGCTCACTTCGAAGTCTGCCATGTTCGCTACTTCTGCCATTAGAACCTTCGGGGAAATGGACACATCCGCCTGGATGAGGTAGGTGACCAGCTCTGCAACATACGATGATGTCATGTTGCGGTGTCTATGTACTGGCTCCGCAAGCTCACAACTGTGATCTTGCAGCACCGTTATCCGGAACTCCGTGCCAACGCCCTTGTACCGTTGTGCACGAAATTTGCCCGGACAGGACCCGTCGACACACTTCACAACGTATGTGTCCGGTTTTGACTTGTGGACCCGATACGTCTGGCTTATGTTGATGGCATGTCTAGCAATAGCCTGCTGGACAGCACTCTTATTACGGAAGCACTGTCCCAAAATGAGTGCGCCCTCGCTGAACCCCCATTCTCCCTCCTCCACATGTGGCAGAACTAGGGCTGCCGCTGCATTGTCGTCTAGTCTGGACGACACGTACGCACCGTCCGTGGTCACAACACGACCTACCACCCCTCCAGTTGCAGCTTCGCCATCCTCGTCCTCTCCAGAACTGCCTGTTTCCACCTCCTCATCCTCCTCGCTACCCACTTCTTCCACCTGGTCCCCAAGGTACTCATGACAGTCAATACGAGCGGTCCACCACCTCTCGTCCACACCTTCATTGGGCTAGAAATTCTCCGCACGCCTCCTGACGTCTTCATCACCCACTTCCTCGCCCACATGTTCTCCCGCAGAAGCGTCTTCATGACCGCCGGAGATGAACCCAGGCACTGCATCTCCACCAGCGGCATCAGAACCAACCATGGCTGATGATTCTGCCCTCTCCACGAACTCGACATACACCATTGGCCTGCCATATATCGCAGCATCAGGGTAGCACACGACCTCCATGTAGTTCGCCCATCAGGCGTCATTGGTCACCTTCAGAAGTTGTCATATGCTCTCCCTTCCATCACCCGCCATTGAGGCATAGACTGCCTCGATCCGTAACTTCTTCCTTGCAGTGTGTCGATCGAACGCCGAACGGACACACCTCCGTAGCTCAGACAAGCTCATGGCGTTCAGACCGGGTGCCCGGATCACAGTCCGGTCGCAATTTGACAGGTCCGCCCCATACGACCCATCACGTACGAGACCACTCCCATAAAACACGAACATGTCTTGAATGTCAGCCATTGCGTACCTACCATAAGTGCATAATCAACCATTTTAGTACACAGCATGTAACAATCGTACCATTAAACAAATTCTAACATACATCAAATTACATATTCATTTCATTTTTATTTGCATTGGTATATGTTTTTATTTACCTCAAACACCCACTACCCCATTGTAACATTAACAGTGCGGTATTTCATACATGTTCCTACCACCTACAAAATCGATTAGTATATGTTTTGTATTTGTAAAACTACAATTTATTTCTAACTATTTTATTTCCAAATTCTAACATACATCAAATTGCATATTCCTATGACCTACAATATCGATTACTCATATTTTTATTTCTCAATCTATACTTTTGTTTTTATTTTCACTACTACTTTGTATTGCATGTTTTTTCATTTAATGCAAAAAAAACCAATTACTAATTTTCCTACATTTCTTTTCTAACTTTTACTTCCTACATGCTTTATTCATTTGTACTATAACTTTGTATTTCTGTTATTGCATTTTAATTCTACTGTACCAATTTTATTTGCAATTTATTTTTACCACCTACCGTACTGTCCGCACTTCTTCCCTAAGTGTACTACTTGTATGTTCCTAATCCTGCTACTATTGTTATCACCTACAAATGCTCTAAGATAAATATGTACTTTCTCAACGTCTACACATCTACAAGTTCATATTTTCGCACATCGTTACACTACACTACAATACACACAACAAACAGAGTACAACATTACATACACTACAATACATCATGTCTAACATATGGAAGATTTGCCACAAATACATACCGTATCAAAGATTGACATAAAATAACATTACCAAAACATGGTTTGCTTAATTATAGACTAATGACATACATAAAATTATAGTTGCACGGGACAAAACTTACCTCTTCTTGAAGCTCACGAGACGATCTACAACTTTTGTACTTGCCAAATCCGCTGATTCCAAACGAAAACAACTCAAATCTTCCGGCTTTCGCTCCTCACTTTTCTTCACTGCCTCCCTCGCTCTCGCTCGGTCTTCACTCCAACCAAATGCAAATGAGCTTCCTGGATGACCATACGCGCATGACAATGACCTCTTATCTATGCATTCATCCGTGAGTGAGAGGGGCCATGCGAGCTAGCTGATGACGCGTGTGCTACTTGTGCTGCTCGGGGGTGAAAAAAAGGCCGGGAGACGCTGCTTTCGGCGAGCCGATTTGATAGGAGCGAGACGCGCGGTCGGGAATTAATCCCGCGGTCGGAGCGGCGGGTCCTGCGCTCAAAAAACGGGACGTGCGCTCGGGGCTCGGGTCGTGCGGTCTGGCGAATGAAACGTGCGGCCGGCACGGAGGGCACAGCGGTCGTGCGGTGTGGTACCGCACGACCCGTGCTACAGTGCGGTTGTGCGGTACCACACCGCACGACCGGACAGGTGGCGGCAACTCGCGAACGCGCGCTCAGGAGGGGGTTTAGAAACAGAATTTTTTTAGTTTGGGGGCCAAAAATGGAATTTCGGGTGTTTAGGGGTCCACATGTATCCAAAATTCCCATTTGAAACATGCATGGGAAATTTTCTTGATGTTTTAGAAAATTAACTCAAAGGAGAAGGTCAAGCTATTGATTAACTCCGTTGGTTCCAACTATAATGGTTATGATTATCCATAAAAAAACGCTATACTATTGATCTACTCCGTTAGTTCCATCTTTTACTAGAAACCAGTTCTTAGTAAGGTGGTGGAGCTATAGGTGTATGACTCAATAACGTTGAAAATAATGTTCCAAAAATAGGTCTACTAAGACTATGGACTTGCCCATCTTAAGTAACGGGTGCCCATACCTTTTACTTTATAATTGCCGATTAACAATTTATACATATTCATGAAATATAATCAAATACAACATTAACAATTTATACATATTCATGTAATAGTCTGTAGATTTTCTACATGCATATAGATATTGAGAAGTCAAATAAATATTGTGTATCATCCCTACTGTAACAGAAAAAGAATTAATTTTTAGAACTTGATATAAATATAATCGTTAAAAGTGACAATGCCCAACTTAATCCTAGAAGCAAAATGAGGCAAACAATTCATTTATCAAAGAGAAAAAAAATAGAAAATTCTCACATTAATCAAATAAAAAAACTAATCGGTCAACCCAAATGACGATTATATGAAACCTAACAAGTATAAGTTTCAACAATTTTTTCTTTTTTATTTTTCTCACTCCTTTGATTTTCAAGTGTTCCAAATAGTTGCAGTATCAACTATAATATATTGAATTACAAAAGTAAAAAAAGAACACTACCCACACAAAATCATTAGCTAATACAAATTTATAGGTTCAATTAACAACAATTGCTGAAAAAGCACTATCCTATTTTTAAAATAATTATTAGAAATATCAAATATTTCATTGAATATATATTGTCATTCTCAATTTACATAAAAAAGAGTAAAATACGATGTTTCAAAATTTGCTAGCCCATGCAAGCACACGGGTTGATGACTAGTATTGTCTAATTAATCTTGAAATAAGGTTAAGCTCGAAGCCACACTTAATGACTTCTCAGCACTTCTAGAAAAACTCTATAGTGTCTAAAAAAAACTAGAACTCAATAAGAGACCCATTGGGGCATGAAGCTTTGTTGTTTCCATGCATTGAAAAAAATGGAATTGCTAAAAAACTATTGAATGTTTTTTTGGATAAAACAGTCGAATTTCCGACCTTACGATTATGCTTGGAGATTCATGCTCCGGCCGGTGGGTTCATCCTCTCTGGCAGTGGTGGTGAGTTAGGGTTCACCAGGACCCGAATTTGGAGGGACGCTGGGGCGGTAGAGGACCGGCAGTGGGTGCCAAGGGGCAACGAAGGCCAACTGGCAATTAGGAGGTGGGAGTGGTGGTGGACGTCAGAGACAAGGAAGAAGGTGGCGGCAAGGGAATGGAGCAGTGCCAGGGGTGCGACGAGAATCGACTAGCAATTAGGAGGCAGGGGTGGTGGTGGACATCAGAGACGGGGAAGAAGGCAGCAGTGAGGGAATGGGGCGGTGCTGGCAGAGGAAGAGGAGATGATAGTGGCAGGAGGTGGTAGCGGTGGTGGGGGTGCTAGCTAGCGCCATGGGCGGCGGCGTGCTGGGGAAGGTGGGGGTGGCGTCTTTGGGAAGCTAGGGTTACGGTTGGGGATGGAAGAAGTATATATAATTTGGGGGTTGGATTGGTGCATTGGATCTCCATTGAACGGTTCAAAAATTTGACTATTTTCTAAAACAAAAGCATTCAAAACAGACAATCCCTTGAAAAAGGTCCCTTAATTTCATTTCATGCACTCAAAAGGCTAGATAAGGTAAATTATCATATCTAGACCAAATGATACGGTTCATTGGAAAAATGTTCCCATATGTCAGTCTAAGAAACTCACTCTCACATTACCTAGTGGTGTTAGGCTGCTGACACATGCAAGTAGGCCACATCCCCACTACATGCACTAGCTAGTTACTCGGTCAACTAACACATGCCACTAACACATGCACACATGACTAATTCCAGTAACACACATACGTGCACTCAACTACTTGCTGTTGATCCGCCCACTACGCACTCACTATGCTTCACAAACTGCTGATCTTTCAGCTACGCCACGACAACACGCATGCAGCTAACTTGGACTCAGCCCACTGCTCTAACTCCATATGGCAAACAGTGTGATGCAACACAATTAAACATGATAAACACTTAGACAACAAGATTAATTTCTAACAATCACCCTTTAATCTTGTTGGCGTTATTTGAGCACGTCCTCACCGATCTTCAGAGCAGTGCTGACTTGTCATCCGCATCCGCTATAGCGAAAAGCGCCTTCGCCTTCATCACCTTCTTCGACTCACAGCACTCCTTAAAGAAATGCTCGTACTCTTGGTAGTTGTAGCAGTGCACCTTTAGCTTGTTGAAGGTGTTGTTCTTCCTGTCATAGTTGTTGTGGTTCTTCTTCATGCACGCTAGCCACTCCTCCTCTGTGAGGAGCAAGCAACCACCTTCACCGTCGTAGCTCGTACCACTCTTCCACGGATTGAGATGACTGGTGAGCTCCTCGACATACAATGTCTTAAGATCGATCAACTACTCAATTGAGATGGTCACTTGTGTGTACTTGGAGGGAACAACACAATGGAATTTTTTCACCGCCTTCTTCTCTTCCAACGTGTCACCTAGAGTACAAATGTTGTTGATGAGGCCTGTCAGTCACATGGCAAAATCATCCACTAACTCGCTGTCCTTCATGTGGACCATCTTGAACTCCTTTCACAGAGTGTGCTCATTCGCCTCTCATACAACACAACGCCCATGCACATCGTGTGCACAATCTCCCACGACTACTTGGTGGAGTCCTTCACCACCAGGGTCACCAACATCTTTGGCGGCACCGCTTGGAGGATGGCTAACAACGGCGTCATGTCAAGCCGGTACCCCATGTCACCGGCCTCAATGGCCTCCCAAACTCCTTGAGCCTGTAGATTGACTCTTATCCAGAGAGCCCAGTCGGTGTATTTGGTACTCGTGAGCATGTGGTAACACACTGTCACCCCCGCCTCCTTCACCTGCTACACCACCAGCTCACGGCCGCCTTTGCTATTGTCATTGCAATGGCCACTGTCGTCGCCGTGAATCCTAGCTGGGGGTGGTGATCCTGATCCCTCGCACCGAGGCATCACCGCAGGATCAACACAACACCATTCTAATACCAATTGTTGGCACACTAAGAAAAACTCATGCGAACACAGTGGACACAGCTCACACTTTCACGTGATACTCAATGAAGAAGAACACATAGAGTCTTTTGGGCACCACACAACTAGTGTCTTTTCTCTTGTTTCTCTCTTGCTTTTAACTAAACTGGTTACAATGCCTTAAAAACACACACATGCACAAGCTGAGCAACAGCTCAACCGAAACTCACGCCACGTTCGGCCACACGACTTGGCCAAATAGTATGACATGTAACCTGGCCACAACACATGCACATAGGCCGCATCTCCCCCATCTCCACTACATCCACTAGCTAGCTACTCGGTCAACTAACACATGCACACATGACTAATTCCAATAACACATACGAGCACTCAACTACTGGCTGTCGATCCGCCCACTATGCACTCTCTGTGCTTCACTAACTGCTAATCCGTCCGCTACACCATAACAACACGCATGCAGCTAACTTGGAATCAGCCCACTGCTCTGACTCCATATGACAACAGTGTGATAGAAAACAATTAAACATGATGAACATTTAGACAACAATATTAATTTCTAACATGCTACCGACCCATGTCATCTACACGCAGCTCCTCCTGTGGGCTGCCGACGTTGCGAGAGCACACGGTGTTCCAAGCGCACTCTACTGGATCCAGGCATCCAGCCAGCTGCTGTGTTCGCCATCTACTACCAGTACTTCCACGACCACACCAGCGTCGTGAGTAACCACAGCCACGACCTGTCGCTCACCATGTCATCCCACCTCACCGACCCTATCGATCCCTTTCACAGAGCCTACACCACGCTCCACGACCTATTCGTCACCCTCAATAGGGAGACTCGACTCCCAAGCAGGGAATTTTTTTGACCGGTTAGATCCGATTATTACTGATTATTGGTGTTTCCACCCAGTCCCGTTTGGTGGATAAATCAGGCTCAAAAATTCGGCCTATTTCAAACAAAAGGCCGGCCCGGGCTGGCCCATTCGTTTACCCGAATTTATTGACCTAGGTTACGGGTTGGCCAGGTGACCGCATCACCCCCTTTTCCCTCTATTGTCTTCTATATGCTCTGTGGCAGGTGGCGGCTGGCGATCCCTCTGCTCCGCCTGCTCAGCGATCCCCTTCGCTCCGCCCGCTTGATTGCCTCCCTCCCATGTGGTCTACCTGGATCTGCTTCGCCGTTGTGCTTAGCACATGGAGGGTAATGGTGCAAGAGGCATGACTGGCGGTAGCTCAAGCGAGGGTGGGGGTGAGGGGTTGAGGGCCCAAGACAATTGCCTGGGCTATGGGGGAGGGTCGAAGATGGCAGCTCGGGCGATGGGGGAAGGAGGCAAGAGGGCGGCGCAGTCAGCGTCGATCCGGGACACCCGATTATTTCGAGACCATCAGCATCGATAGGCACTGCTGAAGGTATGAAGTGTTGCATTCATGAAGCTACTTGATTGATGTTGTGTATGTACAATTTTAGGAATATAGCATCAGCAGGCACTGCTTGATTAGTAGTTAGTAAATATTTTCAGCATTAGGTGTCATGACCTTCCCCATGCATTACGTATTTTCCCAAGAACAAATGAGCAACCAACATTGGATATCACAATTAGCTTTAAAATGTTCTTTCAAGTAGAGACCGATATTGATTAGTCCTCTGTTCTTGTTGAAATTTGCATCAAGTAGGTCAAACCTTGAAATGACCTATGTTGATTGTGCTCCAAATTGACCAGAAAATCTATCATACAAAAGAAAGTAAAGTATTGATTTAATTTGAAGTCCAAAATGTTACAACATAAGCTCTCAGTTTGCATGTGAAATGATTTAACCCTTATAGGATGGATTTATGACTAGAGTCTGCTGATAATAGGAAGAATAGCAATACCAAAAACTGAGACGTTTGCTTTTTGTCAAACAATTTTAAAATTATGCTCTCATCTTAGAATATAGCTGTCAAACTCAATGTATAGCCCATAACAGCTACCATATAACAACAACTACAGCGATGTGTCACTTAAAACATTTCATTGGAAATTGCTATCATGATTTATGTGCAGAATTTATAATCCAATAGCAGGAAGAAATGTGAAAGGAAGGCATGCCCATAATTTTTTTGAGTTTTGCATGAAACATGGAAGGTCTTGTTAAAAATTGCTCAAGTTGATCTAAAGCATGTAGATTCTCCTCTCCTTTACATTCATTTTATAAACATGGCAACCAAGTGTTTGTTATTATTGAATTTCAGGAGACATTGAGTATGTTTAGATCCATGGGGAGCAAATAGGAGTTGGCTTCAAGTGTAAATATTGCTTAGTCACATTTGGTGGAGGAGGTGTGACCCGCTTGAGGTAGCATCTCATGGGTATAACTGGCAATGTGAAATCATGCAATCATGTGCCATCGGAGGTTCGTGAAGAGATGAGGAAGACTGATTACATAGGAAGGCAAAAGAGGAGATCAGCTAAGGAGCTCAAGCTTCGAATGGAGAGTGATATTTTGGAATATATGAATGCAGCAATTGATGTGCCCAGTGATGAAGATATTCAACAATAGATGGCTGCCAATGCATCGTTGAGAGACCTTCGCTTTCGGGAGAGTGTGGAGCGAAGGGGTGGGATATTTGAGCATGGGGGTGGCAGTGGCAGTGGAGCTAGTGCCAAGCATAGTAATGGGAGTGGTAGTTGTGTTGGGCCTGGTAGTAGTAGCAGCAGCAAGATTCAGCAATTGTTTTGCAATGCTAGGTCTCATGGCAAAGCATTTGATGTTGACATTGCACGTAGCAAGGCTCCCGTGCAAGGTCGGGTGGACACAATGCTCAAGACGAAAGCTAAACAAGGACTTGGCGAAGCTTGGGCTAAGTGGTTTCATGCGAACGACATCCCTAGTAGGAAAGCCAACTGCGAACGACATTCCTTCATTGTTCATGTAGCCATTGTACTTGATCCGGAAGCCCACTACAAGTACGGCTTTAGGAAAGATCCAATGTATGTGGAAGCACTCAAGAAGGCAATTGAGCGAATTGCGGACTCACCTCAGAATGAGGTGCAAGCACTTGCACAATTTGACACATTTCGTTCTTGTAGAGGCACTTTTGACACTAGAGATGCACGATTAGCAGCATCACAAATGACCGCATGTAAGTGATCATACTCATCTCCATCACCAATGCTTGCTCTCAATTTCATACGCCTTTGCTTGAATATTTTGATGTCTTTCTCATAGCATCATGGTGGTTTATGTATGGAGGAAGCACGAAGGTATTGCAAAAGTATGCAATGCGGATTGTATCGCAGTGCGTGTCCCTAAGTGGATGTGAGCGCAATTGGAGCACATTTGTGTTGATTCACACGAAAGTGAGGAATATACTATGTTATGACAAGTTGCATAAATTGTTTTATGTGCACTACAATTTGAAGCTAAACCTCCAACAACAAGAATGTGAAGAAAAGGATTCGAATCCATGGTCAATGTTGATGGATGCCGCACTATATGACCAAGACAACCCCATTATGGACTGGTTGTCAAGATCAATGAGGGAATCATAGATTGAAGAAACGATAGTAGAAAAGTCAAGTGAGGCACTTCTTGATGAGCCTCTCAATGTTTGGGCATCAAAGAGGAAACACCCTGAGAACACATCAAAGCATATGGCCAAGAAAAGAAGGACAGGAATAGATGAATGTGAGGACGATGTGGGAAGTGGAGAAGACACACCGATAACTTCTCGAAGCCCATCATGGGATGACATGGATGACAGTAGTTCCCCTAGTGATGACAACGAACCGAATGCGTTTGTAGATTCGGTTCGTAGGTGAGTGTTTTTTATGTACATATCAATCTGCCCATTCAATGAATTTTATAAAAGGTGACTTGCAAATCAATGTTTGAAGGGAAAGAAGGTGGGAATGCGAAGGATGATGCTGCTGCTTGTAGGCTAGGAAAAATAGCAATGAAGAAGACGAAGGATCTTTCCACCCTTTACTAGTGACTAGGGCAATTCTCTTCATCTATGTTTTTCCTTGATTTGTCCATGATATATGATGAATTTATTGTTGGATTCAATCCTTACTATTTTCTTCATGAATACTATTAGAAATTCTGTGATGTATGCTTATTGAGGTAAAATTTTTATATCAAGTCTTGATATCCTTGTTAAACAAGCCGTCATGTATAGTGTACTGATGATAGCCTATGGATGTTAACTGCTGGATGCTACTGTCTAATGGCACTTGAATATCCTGGGCTGAGAGACCATGTGGAGGTGGCCACATGTTTATGATGAGTAATTGACAACGTTGTTGCAAAGATTGAGTTTGATTTGAAGTGATTTGTGCCAGGACGACATTTGGCGCAGTCGGGTTGATTAGACGGACTTATCGCATATTATTTCTCCCGATTGGTCGTTTGGGCAATTTCGTGCCTAAGTGTGATTCATTGATGCTATTTATGCTTTCATGTATCGAGCGGCACTATGTGATGTGTTTATTGTCTGTGTTGGCTGCAGGACGTTGAGGTGGAGTCGTGGCGAGGCACGAGGTGACCGGACTAGGCACAGGCGGTGTCGAGGTCAGAACGGTCGGATGTGTCGAAGACGGCTAAGACTCGAGGTGGTTGCGAGGCTTGGACGACAAGAGACACGGAAGCTTCCCGGAAGGTGTAGGAGGGGCGTTTCGGTAAAAACGCAAAGCTGCACAGGTGGAGGCGGTTCAGTTCAGGATTTGGCGGGCGTAACGGGTTGGAGACCCGTTAGCCAAAGGCTATAAATAGGAGTGAATTCCTGGTTGTATGCATGGCTTTGGGGAGAGAGTTAGGGTTTGCTTGAGTCAAAAGAACCTTTGGAGAGATTGTTTTGCTTTAAGCTTTAGTGGTTAAGGGTTGGTGAGATAGCACAAGGTGTGTCCCCTTCGTTCATCCCCTCTCTGTGTATGTGTCTTCTCCCAGGAAGCATGTAGGGTGTGTGTTCTTGAGGGTTTGGAGAGGGAGAGGATGAGTTGAGACTCCTTGTAATCTTTCCTTTGAATGTACATGCGTATGGGGACGTCTCTGTGGTCCTAAATATCAATCTGAGATGGCTTTGTTTAAGTTCGTGCTTCTCTGTTGGTTTTTGCCTTCGATGCTCTCTGTTCTTGATTTCTTGACTTTTTGTGTTTTGTGTTGATTCTTGCTGAGGAGTGGCAAAATAGGTTGCTCTATGATGGAATTGCATTTCTAGACCCTTTGGTCACCTAGTTCCAAGAGCTTTTTGATCGAATCGCAAGAATCATCTTTTTCCATGTTTTGTGTTCTTGAGCCCCATGTTTTTCATTTCTTGGGTTTTGATGTAGTTCTTGCTTCCCTCCATGAAATGGCATGAAAATTGGTATCTAGAGTCCTGAGGCTATTAAGTATCTATCCTCAAAGTTTCATGGCCAAGGATTCGAAGATTGGAGAGGAATTTGGTTTTTGGTGCCCGACGAGCGGTCTGACCGGTGCCTAACACCCAGTCTGACCGGATCACAAAGGGCGGTCTGACCGGCCCTGATGTACCGATCTGACCGGCGGTCATTTGACGGTCTAACCGCCCAGCCCATTGCGGTTAGACCGGCCAGGGATTTTTGCTGCAGGTGTTTCTCTGGTTCTATGATATTTCTTGTTGCCTCTTTCTAGTTCTCTTGCCTTATCTCCTTTCTCTGTGTTTTTAGTCTCCAGTAAGCCTAACGCTGTTTCTTCATAGCACCTGTTGCTATTGGAGGAGATCTTGTTAATTGGTTTCTTGTGGGGGACGAATTTGTAGAAAGCGACATTCACCCCCCTCTGTCGCCATTTTGGTCCAACAATTGGTATCAGAGCCGGTTAGCTCTTTTCAATAGATCTTAACCGGTCTCTAGAGCCATGGCGACAGATAAGTACTCGACCAAGCCCCCGGTCTTCGATGGGATCGACTATCCCTTCTGGAAGAGCCGGATGGAGACCTACATCCAGGCTCAGGGCTACGCCATCTGGCGTAAGGTCAAAGTACGGTATGTTGTTCCTGCCGATGAGAACATCAAAGTTGGAAACATGCATGATGTTGAGGCAAATGCGAAGGCAAGGAACATCATAATCCAGGGGTTGAGCCGAAGCGAGTTTGACCGCATATCTCATCTTACGTCGGCTTTCGACATCTGGGTGACCCTCGATGCATACCATGAGGGCACCACCCAGATCAAGACAGTTCGACAGGACCAGTTCAAGCGAGATTACAACAAGTTTGAAATGCTCGCTGGCGAGTCCCTTGATGAGTGTTTTGCACGTTTCCACAAGATCTTGAGCAACCTCCAAGCGGTCGGTCTCACATACCCCGACTCGGACAACGCTCGTCAGATGCTCGCGGCTCTTGACTTTCGCGTTTAGGAGATGAAGGTGACTACCATCAAGGACAACACTGATCTCTCGACCTTGACTCTTGACGCGTTGTATTCACGCCTCAAGACTCACGAGATTGACATAGTCTCTCGTAGGTCGAAGTCGCAGTCGATGGCCTTAGTCACCGATCCCACTTCTGGACCTTCTTCCGAGTCAACTTGCGGATTCTCCCTTGCTGCTCTCTGTGACATAACTGATGATCAGTTAGAGCAGCTTGCGGATAAGTAGTTAGCCCTCCTAGCTCGGAGATTGTCCCATGCTTACAAGAGGAGGAGGGACGGAAAGAGAGGAGGACTAGTGATTTGCTTCGAGTGTGGTGGCCCCAACCACATTCGAGCAAACTGCCCCAAGCTGGGGAAGGGAAAAGGCGACTACGGCGATGTGAGCAAGAACGACTACATCGACAAGAACCGCAACAAGAAGCCTACTGCTCACACCCAAGGCAACAAGAAGTTCCGCGACCTTGGCAAAGCCAAGAAGCTCTTCCACCGCGTCCTCACCGCCTTCGACGACCTCGACCTCAGTGAGGTGGAGGGGTGGAGCGACGACGATGGAACGGACGAGCAAGACCCCAAGGGTGGCGACGACTTCTCCAGCATGTGCTTCATGGCCCTTGAGGGCGAAGTGAGCGACAGCGAGCTGTACTCCGACTCCGACGAGGTATACCCTTCATACGACCAGCTTAATGATGCTTTTCTTAAGCTAGGAAAATTCCATGCTAGATCTAGAGCTAGGGTTAGCGAGTTGGAGAAGGAAGTAGAGAGCTTATCACGGGAGCTTACTTCACTTAGATCTGCTCTCTCCCGTGACGATTGTGATGTTTGTTCTGCTTTGCTGGATGACATGGAGAAACTAAGGACCTTGCATGATAGTGTGTCCTCTGAGCTAGACATGATTAAGGTAGAGAATGTTAGTCTGCTTGCTGAACTAGAGATGAGTAGGATTGTTACTCCTTCATCTACTATTGTTGAGACTATATCCTGCACCTCATGTGAGGATAAGGACAATGCTTTTAGAGGTCTTTATACCATGTTGCTCGATCTGCCCGAGACTTGTGAAAACTACAATAATTTGAAGATGAACCTAAAATGGGCAGATCATAAAATTGCTGAGTTGCGTGCTTCTCTACTTGAGCCTATTGTGTCTTGCACCAATTGTCCAAGATTAACCCTTGAGATTGAATCTGTTTCTAAGCAATTTCAAGAAATGGTTGATCATAACAACAATTTGGCTCGGTATGCGACTAAGGACCCTGTTAGCTCACCATGCATTAGTTGTGACAAACTAAAACTTGAACTCGCTGATTTGAATGAAAATTGTGTGAAGTTAACTAAGGACTTACTAGAGAAACCACAATCTTGTTGTGATGTGTGTGCTGGTGTGGGGGAGAAGCCCAAGGGTAAGGTGGAGACGCTTAGCAATGTGAACCAAATTGCTAGCAGTAGGACTGTCCCTTCTGAGTCGGCTGTGCGTGCACAAGCCATTCACTCTTCTGCTATTGGTTCTTCTTCTGCTCCCTTACCTTCTGCTGTCTCTTCTTCTCCCTGCTCTTCTTGCACCTCTCTCTTTCGTGAGTGTCAGTATCTTATGAACACTCTCGAGAGATTTGTAGGCGGCAAGAAAAAACTTAATCTTATTCTAGACCAGTCTAAGATTTGCAAGTTCAATCAAGGTCTAGGATATGATTTTCTTGAGGATGTGAGGAAGCATCCACCTGCCATGCTTAGACCCATAGCCGCGGGTGTGATTGAGATCAAGCCCAGGACCGAGAAAGACCAATTCAAGTCTGCGGGCTTTGTCCACGGGATCTCTGACAGCAAGGTGACTCCACCTGCTGCTTCGGCCTCTCAAAAGGCGAAGCCTGATCGTGCTACTTCTACCTCTCAGAGGGTGAAGTTTGTAACATCCCAAAATTTTGCTTTCTGTAAAAATTTAATTTCAAATTAATTATTTTAAAGTATTTGAATTTTATTTGGATTTTCTGTGATTTTCTGAGTTTTATTTGGAGTTATCTAAATTTTATTTCAAAATCTAAATCAAATTTAATCCTCAACCTCTCTACTCGGCCATCACGTGTCGCTCCCTGATTCAATCCATTCTCGCCCGGTTTAATCTAAGCCACCCGCGTTCACTTAACCCTTTGTTTTAATCCGATGGCCCTGATTTCTCTTTCGCCTCGTGGCATTCATCCGACCATCCACTCCTTCCTCCTCTCTCTTCCCTCTCGCCGACAGCCCAACCCCGCCTGTCAGCTTCTTCTTTCTCCTTGCCTTCTTCAACCTTCCACCGCCACCATTAATGCCCCGCCTGAGCTCTTAAATTTGGCTGTTTCTTCTCGTTAGCCCGAGCATTTGCTACAATTGAAAGCCTAATCACTCCCGCATTCAACCTCCACCATTTCCCCACTTTAAACCCCGCTTATCTCCCTCTTTACTCGTCTTTGCGCTGACCTTAACTTTGGTGTAACCGATAGTCGCATTCAACCTCCACCTATGCGCGCATCCCCACCCCTCCACCGAGTGAATCCACCGCCGAAGAGCCCTGCCGCCCACACCCTCACTTCGCCACC
Source organism: Dendrocalamus latiflorus (assembly GCA_017311315.1). Lineage (NCBI taxonomy): Eukaryota > Viridiplantae > Streptophyta > Magnoliopsida > Poales > Poaceae > Dendrocalamus > Dendrocalamus latiflorus. Next base: position 33,403,218 of record CM029638.1, read on the forward strand.
CCTGCATCCTCGTCACCGGTAACCACCGAGCATTTCCGAGTGTCGTGCCAAGGTGCACTTAACTCCTCGTGTCCTTCCCCCTCTCGTGCACCTCTCACCGACCCCAGCAGCACCGCCATCCACCGATGCCCTCAGTCCCTGTGCGCCACGTTAGCAACCGGGAGCCACGCAAGCGCTACGCCAGCCGCGTGCCACCTCAGCCTTCTCCCCAGTCAACGGACCCAGTCCACAAAAGCCGGTCCCACCTATCAGGGAATAAAACCCTTTTCCTGTTGAAAAATAATTCGGCTAGAAAATCAAAATCTACGCTGACGTCACCCTAACATCATAAATACCTTTTTCCATAGAAATATAATTCCTCTGAAAATCATTTCCCTTGATGATGTCATTTCAGTTCAAAAATAATTCCAGAAAATCAGCTTATTCTTTTTCTCTCCTCTCAAACTTTCAAACGCTTGTATTTCTTCATTTTAATTCCGATTGAGCCCATTAAAATTTCTAAATTCATCAAAAACTCCAATCTATCAATTTCTATCCTATTTTCAAATTTTTGGAATTTTTGAATTTATTTGGATTAAATTAAAGCTTAGAAAGTAAAACTATTTTTAATGATTAAAATATACTTCAAATAAATCCGAAATTATTTTATTTGGTATTTTCGGGTTCCAAGGATGTTTGTGGAATTTTTCCTGATTTGTTTAAATTTATTTTATTTTCGAAAAAAATTATTATTTATTTTTTTATTTTCTCTATCCTGTTACTATTCATCTTCAAGGTATCGATTCGTGTCCAGACCGCACGCACGCGCAGTGCCATTGCCGTCTTCTTCAAGCTCCAATAACTTTTGATTTTCTCAACGGTTTTTTGTGAAATAAAGTGCATTCAAATCCTCTCATCAAGAGCTTTCCATTCCCGGCCTTAGCCCCCAATTTCATGCACCCATTTCGCGGGAATATGCCATGGCACCGAAAGACATTCCCTCGCGGATCTCCCATCTCGGACCTCCCCCGCCCCTATAAAAGGGAGCACCGTGAGCCCCTCCTCATCCTCACTCAACCCTGAAAATATCAAGTCTCCACTCCTCTTCTCTTCGGCGCAATCGGAGTTTTTCTTTTGTGTTCCAAGCGGCGTTCTTCGGCTTATTGCGCCTCGTCCGGTGGAGCCCCGCCACTTTTGAGCACATCTCCGGATTTGCCTTGTCGCGTTCTACACGGTGCTCACCTCGCCTTCGCCGGAACTTCGCCGGAGCACCGTCGCCACCGTGGACCATAGCGCGTCGTCGTTCCTCGCGTCGCCACTGGCCGTCCGTGCATGTCCAACCAAAACCAAGGTGAGCATCACGTTCCCCACGCTCTACGCTTCGTTTCGCCGCAAGTCTTGCATGTTAACTCCTCTCCGTTTGTCCGGAATGCCGATGTCAAACCGACAGTCGCAAAATGTCTTCTCCGTCGTGTTCCGCCACCATTCGATATCCTTTGGCTGAACCATCCGTACCGTTGAGTTTGCCTCGACGCGTTCTACGTCGTGCTTCCATCGCCATCACCTGAAGATCCCCCGAGTCCTCGTCGACCTTGTCAGGCCCAGACACTAAAACTGTACTTCGCGCGTACACCCCTTTTTGGTAAGCGCTTCAATTTTTGGTCGCGTCATATTGTGTCCTAGACTCTAAGAAATTTTTCTACCATTTTGTTTAATTTTTCGTGGAGCCAATTGTCAGGAATTGAGCTTTCCGCGAAAATGACCGTTTTTTACTCCTGGCGTCAATTCGTCGTCTCTGTTGAGCCTTAGCCCATGCCATAATTTTTCTTAGACTTGCCTCACTGCGTTATTCGCCGTGCTCACTTCCTTTTCCCCAAAAAGCCTCCACAAATTTTCGCCTCCAAACCTTGCCATGGCCGCAAATGGCACTTCTCATCCCTGCCTGTCCGGGAATGCTTTCAACAATCCGTTCGCGTCAAAACGTGCCAAACTATCCCAGGTGGCTACGTTTCAGACGGTTTTGGATTCGCTCTACCGAGCACGAAGATATTGAGTTTTTCGTGTTTCGGTACCGTCGTTGTTCAAACGACGATTGCGTCGCCTCCGGTGAGTTTTCGGCTTAGCCGATATTTTTTCTAGCTTCGCCTCGCCACGTTCTAGGCCGTGCTCACCTTACTTCTCCTTGTCCCTTTCCCGAAAATTATTCTTCTCTCCACACCTTATGTTGTTGTCGCCGTACATGGTCTCTAACCTGCCGTTGTCGCTACCACGCCGTCACTGTCGTGTTTCCCTCACCGCCGGTGATTGCCGCCGTTCCTCGCCGCCATACCTGTGTCACCACCTTTGTCTCATTGCCAGCATTCTATTTTGCCCATTCGCCAGCCACCTTGTAGCCAATCGACACTGCACTATTCAAAAAGTAATTCTCGGATGTTGTTATCATTTCATGTGTTGTCCAAAACTTTCAGATATTCGATCTCCCTCATACGAACTCCGAATCCATTGATTCTTTCTCCTAAATTCATCTAAAATCATAATCTATCCCTTAGTATATATTTTATAATTTTTATATTTTATTTGGATTTTATTTGAGTTTATTTTGTTTGTTCGGTCTTTTCGCGCGTAGAACCCGTCGTTGCCGAAGACTTTCCCGACACGCAGCAAGAAGGTCCAGACAGCGTGCAAGAAGGCAAGTCTCCTTTGATCATTTCGAACCTATGATTTTGAAATGTTTTAATTATTTTAAATTATGTGCATTGCTATTTATATAAAATATTAGTTCAAATCTTAAGGCATTAGTTATATCCAACCTTGTTATGCCCTCATTTGAATTCGAATGCCATGTACCTTTGCAACCCTAGAAATTCCTTTGACTCACTAATGAGAGTAATATATTAAATTGTTGGTATTAGAATGGTAGAACAATGCTTAGCCATGCTATTGAATACCTCACAAATCTTGCAAATGGGAAATTATGAAATATTGTAATACCCTTGTGTTTACAAATTTAGTGGTAATTGGAATTGCCACTGTTGTTTTAAAATAAAATAAAATGAGAAAGATGGTTTAGATTAGGGTGGATGGCTAGCTTGGGTTGGTGCAGGAAGCACGAGATCTTGTAATGTGTATGTTCCACCCTAGTCAATTAAGGACCGACGCTTGTGTTTGTCCAAACTGAGCATTAACCGTACAACCACAAGTCTATATGGGTACGACCTAGCTGACTAACTTACGATAGTCTAGTTTAGGTGCCACCAGTGGAAAGTGGATGCCAGGGATGGACTGGTTATTCACAGTGAGGGACAGGGATTTACTGTACTCATATGGCGCAAGAGGGGGCTTCGGTTCGGGCAGTTAGCCTACCTGCGGTGAAACCTCAGCGGGTGGTATCTAGCTAGATTAGAGTAAGGTAAAGGCTTTGTGATATTTTATCTGGGTCTCATGCCAAAGGAAGCGTGTTGACTTTTAGGATAATATATCTCTTGTGGGTAAAGTTGTACAACCTCTGCAGAGTGTAAAACTATTCGAATAGCCGTGCCCACGGTCAAGGGCGGGCAAGGAATGCATTCACATGGTAGATTTCTGGTTTTGTTTTAAAATCAAAAGTTTTGTATTCCGAGAGTGGAGGGAACTCTTGGAAGGGAATCCTGGCAGTTGGAGCCAGAGAGGGTGGATGGAACCCGCAGTTTTAAACTTGACCAATTGTAATTGGTTGGCTAGTGTTGGTAGATGGAACCTTCACTAGAAAGTTAATGATAGTTTCTGCTAAAACATTTACTTTATTAAATGGATGCCTTCGAAAATAATTAGTAGTAATTGAAATTTTAAAATATTGCTTTGTGCAAAAGAATCATATAGCCTTCCTTTGTCAAGCCTTGCATCTATGCATTTTTCCCAAGACTTGCGGAGTACTTTATGTACTCACATGCTACACTCAAAAATAATAACCAGAGGAGTACGAAGCTCAAGAAGGCGACTACGACTTCTTCGCGGGTGGATTCGACGAAGGATTCCAGGAGTTCTAGGTCGCGTTTCCCCAGTCAATTGCCTGTGGCGTATTGATGGGTCTTCACCGAGTTTATCTTTTGCTTCCGCTGTGTTTCGTGTGTGCGAGGTCTTGAAACCTCAATTGTAATAATGAGACCTTTCGGTCTGTACTCTTTAATATTGTAATAAAGCGTTGCTGGTTATGTAATCATTTCTGTTTAACTGTGTGCACTAGCTTTGATCTGGGACTAGTGCAGTAATACACAGAGGGTCCGGGTTTGGAAATCCGGGGTCCCGACAAAGTATCATTGCACCTTCTGTTAGAAGGATGGGCATCTGATCAATCGATGCTTCAGGCGCCAAGATCGCGCGTAGAGACAGTGTTGAGTCTCTTAGGCGTATTCAGGGTCAGCCCCAGACCTTGACTGCACCTAAGACCAACACGAGGTCTAGGTTTGCTTCAGGTGTTTCTGATGGGTTTGGGCAGCATCGAGGACTTAGTTTTTCCGAGTTTTCTGGTTTTCGTCCTCATGCTCCCTTTGGTCGTGACTTCCGCCGTTCTGAGGGTAGATCTCGTTTCCCCCGTCGAGATGGCTACCCGCGGCGTGATCAACCTGTTGCCGGTGCTCTGACTCGCTCTCCCGTAGCAGTTGGACCCAGCAACAGCTTCAGGTCTGCTCACAGACCTTCTGCTTCTTTGAGTGACAGAGAGCGTAGGGTAGATAGAGGGCAGTCGTGTGTGGCTACTTCTTCTACTCGACGTGTTACTCAGTATTGGGTGCCAAAATCACTCTTGATTTATCCCAGTACTGAGACTTTACTCTCTGTTTGACTCAGGTTCGCCGGGCAGGGAAGGGAAAGGTTTGGCTTGTAGACTCCGGTTGTTCTCGTCATATGACCGGAGACTCCCGTTGGTTTTCTTCCCTAGCCCGTGCTCCAGGTGATGAGACGATCACCTTCGGAGACGCTTCATCTGGGCGTGTCATCACCAAAGGTATAGTGCGCGTTAATGATTTTTTTATTTTGAAAGATGTTGACTTGGTTAGTAAGCTGCAGTATAACTTGCTTTCAGTCTCTCAGCTTACCGATGACGGTTATGAGGTGAGCTTTAAGAAAAACAATTGCAAAATCCTTGATTCTTCGGGTTGTCTGGTTTGCAGGATTTCTCGTTATGGGAGGATCTTTCGTGCTGATTTTTCTGAGTCTTCTGGTGATCCTCTCCAGTGTTTGGTTGCTTCAGAGTCCCGTGACCTTACCTTCTGGCATAGGAGACTTGGTCATATTGGATTTGACCATTTGACCCAAGTTAGCGGCCACGATCTCATTCGTGGTCTGCCGAAACTCAAGATGGTCAAAGATATTGTGTGTGCTCCTTGCCGGCACGGCAAGATGGTTGCCGCTTCTCACCCTCCGATCACAATGACTATGACCGATGCACCAGGACAGCTGCTCCATATGGACACAGTTGGACCAGCTCGAGTGCAGTCAGCTGGAGGGAAGTGGTATGTTCTTGTCGTGGTCGATGACTTCTCGAGGTATTCTTGGGTGTTTTTCTTAGCCTCGAAGGATGAGACGTTTACACATTTCCGAGGTCTTTTTAGTAGGCTTTATGTTGAGCTCCCGGGTGCCTTACGAGCGATCCGCAGTGACAATGGCACGGAGTTCAAGAATTCCTACTTTGAGAGGTTCTGCGATGAGACAGATGTAGAGCATCAGTTCTCCTCTCCACATGTCCCACAGCAAAATGGCGTCATGGAGAGAAAGAATCATACCTTGGTCGAGATGGCCAGGACAATGCTTGATGAGTACTCTACACCGCGGAAGTTTTGGGCTGAGGCTATAGCCACCGCGTGCCATGTCTCAAATCGAGTTTTTCTGAGGGCACACTTGCACCGCACTTCTTATGAGCTGAGATATGGGCGAAAGCCCAGCGTCTCTCATTTTCGTGTGTTTGGTTGCAAGTGCTTCATTTTGAAGTCCGGGAACCTAGATAAGTTCGAGTCACGTTCTTGTGATGGGATCTTTCTAGGCTACTCGACTTCTTCGCGGGCTTATAGGGTCTGGAACTGCGAGTCTAGTAAAATGGTAGAGACCTGTGAGGTGACCTTTGATGAGGTTAGTCCGGGGACTAGGCCTGACATCTCAGATTCTTTAGAGCAGTCCGAGACCATCTTCGTGGATGATGAGGAGGATGGAGATGAGGGTTGTCTACCCGATCCAGTCCTTCATCCACCCCTTGAGGTGGCTTCTTCCACCGCACCTTGAGGCGATCAGCCCATGCCTTCTGCTTCCTTTGGAGCTAGTGGCTTTGTTCCTACCTCGTCAGCTCATGAGGTAGATGCCACTTCTTCATCTCATCCTGGACCTCCTAGACATATCCAGAAAGTCCATCCTTCAGAGCAGATGATTGGAGATCTTTTCGAGCGTGTCACCCGCTCAAAATCCGACATGTCTCACTTCTGTCTCCATTCTACCTTTGTTGCCTCGTTCGAGCCCAAGGATGTTTGTCATGCTCTTTCTGACGAGTCTTGGGTCAATGACACGCATGAGGAGTTAGAGAATTTCGAGAGGAACAAGGTCTGGTCGCTTGTTGAGCCCCCTCGAGGTCACAATGTCATTGGGACTAAGTGGGTGTTCAAGAACAAGCAGAGTGAGGATGGGTGGTCATTTGAAACAAGGCTAGACTGGTAGCTCAGGGCTTCTCCCAGGTTGAGGGTCTAGATTTTGAGGAGACCTTTGCCCCTGTAGCTAGACTTGAGGCCATTAGAATCCTGCTTGCCTTTACAGCTTCTAAGGGTTTCAAGCTTTACCAGATGGATGTCAAGAGTACCTTCCTTAATGGATTTATTGAGGAAGAAGTCTATGTGAGACAGCCTCCAGGTTTCGAGAACCCCAAATACCCAAACCATGTCTACAAGCTTTCCAAAGCGTTGTATGGACTTAAGTAGGCCCCTAGAGCTTGGTATGAGAGGTTTAAGTCCTATTTGTTGAGTCATGGTTTCGAGATGGGTAAGGTAGATAAGACCTTGTTCATTCGTCGGCATGACACTGACCTTCTGCTCGTCCAGATTTATGTGGATGACATTATCTTTGGCGGCTCTTCTCATACTCTTGTGTCACAGTTCTCGGATGTCATGAGCACCGAGTTTGAGATGAGTATGATGGGTGAGTTGACCTTCTTCCTTGGCTTCCAGATCAAGCAGACTCGGGAGAGTACCTTCTTGCATCAGGGCAAGTACACTCGTGACCTCCTGAGACGCTTTGACATGAGTGATGGTAAGCCCATGTCAACTCCCATGGCGTCTACAGCCTCTCTTAACCCAGATAAGGACGGCGAGCCAGTTGATCAGAAGGAGTATCGCAGCATGATTGGCTCCCTCTTGTACCTCACTGCCTCGAGACCGGACATACACTTTGTTGTGTGTCTATGTGCTCGATTTCAAGCTTCTCCTCGCGTATCTCACCGCCAGGCGGTGAAGCGCATCCTTCGGTACCTTCGAGCTACCATAGACTATGGTATCTGGTATGCTTCCTCGTCCTGTCTTTGCTGGCTGTAGGATAGATAGGAAGAGCACTTCTGGCACCTGTCAATTCATTGGCACTTCTCTCGTTTCCTGGTCTTTGAGGAAGCAGTCCGGTGTTGCACAGTCCACCGCAGAGGCCGAGTACGTTGCTGCAGCCAGTTGCTGTAGCCAGGTGCTTTGGATGGTCTCGACCCTGCGGGACTTTGGGTTAGTTATCGACAGTGTTCCACTTTTTTGTGATAACACTTCTGCGATTAACATTGCTAAGAACCCAGTGCAACATTCTCGGACCAAGCATATTGATATTCGATATCACTTCCTTCGAGACCATGTGGAGAAGGGTGACATAGTGCTCCAGTTCGTGGAGAGTGACCACCAGTTAGCCGATATCTTTACCAAGCCTTTGAATAGCTCTAGGTTTTCAGCTCTGCGGGGAGAGCTCGGGGTGGTTTGTCCTTATAGACTGTTGTGAGGGGGAGTTTTGTGCTTCATGCTTTATCTTGTTTATTATGCTCCTACTCCTTTCCGTTGCATTGCATACGGGTGCATTGGGGTTAGTCCTTCTAGCATAGGTTAGAGTGGTTCTCTTGCCTAGTTGCTTAGACTTCTTCTCTTATCTTGTGATTCCAGGATGCTGCTTGTTAGCTGCTTCTCTTCTCACTAGGTTGACCTTACTCACTTCTTATAGGTTCTAGCGAGGGTTGGACCACCCTTGGGTAGACAGGGTACGTGTTTGCTCCTTAGTGGGTTAAGTGATCAGTTGATAGTCCTAGAGTCATATGGGGTAGACGAGAGTCAGTCTGAGCCATAGTATCCTCTATATCTTGTCTATACTTTAAGGACTGCCTTTTCTGATTTTCTTGCCAGCTTCTTGATTTTATTGCTTTGGTTCAGGGGGAGTTCATTTGGGAGCTTCTAGATCTTAGTGTTGGCATAACTCTACTTGAACTAAAAGTTGCATCACATGTTGAGGGGGAGCTGGATTTTCTGCATTACATTCTGCATTGTAATATAACTACATAGAGCCTTGATTACTATCCTGTTATGACATACTTACAATGCATTACATCTTGCCATGACTTGAGCTTACTTGCTAGATATATCATGACTTTATATGTGTAGTCAAGTCTTTGCCATGATAGGATGATTAAAATGCTCAACTTGAACTAATTCGTGTCATGTTAGCTTTTGAGACTAGTCTTTCTTTAGTTATCCTTTTATGATTCATGCCATGTCAAATAGGCTGAGTTGAGTCTTGAATCTTTGTTGAGCTTTAGATTAAGCTATTCTAGTTTCTTGATAACACATGAGTTAGTACAACCATTTATGAATGCAAAAAGATCTCTTTTGTGCCAAAAAAACTGATCTCACCAATTCTTTCTCATGAGACTGCTTGCCATTGCACTTGGCATGAACTTAGAGGGAGTTTTGGATGACCAAGACTATCTTCTTAAGCTTCTAGCTTGGAGTAGTCGCATAAGGCTTGAGATCTAGCACATAACTAAAAATGTTGGTTGGAAACAATCATAAGCTTTAAAAGAAAAACTTATGTCAAATGTGCTCAATTTGCTTAAATCCACATAGAACAAGTACTTAAACAAATGTCTCATTCTTGAACTTGTAGCACTCTAAAATGATTCAATACTAGCTTCTTGGTTCCACTTAGCTTATTGACATGGCCTGCGTCATCTTTGGATACCTTTAGCTGGACTAGAATCATGAATGACTTGATATGCTAAAAAATTGCTCTAAGTTTCAGATTGTAACTCTGTAGCTTAGCTTGATTATACATATCTTGTCATGATCTTGATAGCATACTTATGTGTTATGGCTTGATGTCATTCTCATATAGTCACTTTGGATAATCTTCATGGCTCTAAATGCTTAGATTAAATAAAATTACAGTCATTTCATCCATTACCATGTCTTATTCTCTCTTTTGCATCCTTGATGTGTTTATTGCCAAAAGGGGGAGAATAGCGGAGAAAAAGCCATTTGGGAACCTTCTTGAGCTTTGGAGAACAATTTGCTCTTTCTTTTGTAGCTCTAGTGTTCCTTTGTCGACATGGTCATAGCTTCTTTGATTTCTCTTGGACCATGTTTGACTCTTGTTTTCTTTCAAACTCATCTTTGTTGTCGGGCCCTCGGATTTCCAAACTCGGACCCTCTGTGTATTACAGCATTAGTCCCAGATCAAACCTAGTGCACACAGTTAAACAGAATGGAAAACATCACCAACAACGATTTATTACAATAATCAAGTGTACTGACCACAAGGTCTCATTATTACAATAGAGGTTTAAGACCTCGCACACAGGAAATAAAGCGGAAGCAAAGAAAACTCGAGGACGACCCATCAATTCGCCACAGGCAATTGACTGTGGAAGCGCGACCTAGTCCTCCGGGAAGAATCCATCGCAACCACAAGCGAAGCAGTAGTCATAGTCACCTTCTTGAGCTTCAACTTCCTCTGAGATTTATTTTTAAGTGTAGCATGTGAGTACATAAAGTACTCCGCAAGTCTTGGGAAAAATGCATAGATACAAGGCTTGACAAAGGAAGGCTATATGGTTCTTTTGCACAAAGCAAAGTTTTAATTTCAATTACTACTAATTATTTTTGAAGGCATCAAGTTAATAAAGTAAATGTTTTTAATAGAACTAACAATTATTCCCTAGTGAAGGTTCCATCTACCAACACTAGATTAATCAAGTTGATCAAGTTACTTACTGCGGGTTACATCCACCCTCTCTGGCTCCATCCGCCAGGATACCCTTCCGAGAGTTCCTTCCACTCTCGGAATGCAAAACTTTTGATTTTAAAACGAAACCAGAAATCTACCATGTGAATGCATTCCTTGCCCGCCCTTGGCCGTAGGCACGGCTATTCGAATAGTTTTACACTCTGCAGAGGTTGTACAACTTTACCCACAAGAGATAATTTATCCTAACAGTCAACACGCTTCCTTTGGCATGAGACCCAGATAAAATATCACAAAGCCTTTACCTTACTCTAATCTAGCTAGATACCACCCGCTGAGGTTTCACCGCAGGTAGGCTAACTGCCCGAACCGAAGCCCCCTCTTGCGCCATATGAGTACAGTAAATCCCTGTCCCTCACTGTGAATAACCAGTCCATCCCTGGCACCCACTTTCCACTGGTGGCACCTAAACTAGACTATCATAAGTTAGTCAGCTAGGTCGTACCCATATAGACTTGTGGTTGTACGGTTAATGCTCAGTCTGGACAAACACAAGCGTCGGTCCTTAATTGACTAGGGTGGAACATACACATTACAAGATCTCGTGCTTCCTGCACCAATCCAAACCAACCATCCACCCTAATCTAAACCAACTTTCACATTTTATTTTATTTTAAAAAAACACAATGACAACTCCAATTGCCACCTCCTTTACAAGCACAAGGGTTCAATCATAATTTCCCATTTTCAAGATCTTCCAAAGTTATTAGATAGCATGACTAAGCATTATCCTACCATTCTAATATTCACAAAGATTAATATTAATCTCATTATTGAGACAAAGGGAGTTCTAGGGTGACAAGGTACATGGCAATCAATGTCAAAAGAGGGCATAACAAAGTGGGAATAACTAACTCCTAAAGATTTGAACTAGTGATTTTATGTAAATAGCAATGCACATAATTTGAAATAATTAAAATATTTCAAAATCATAGGTTCAAGATGATCAAAGGAGACTTGCCTTCTTGCAGGGTTTCTGGGTCTTCTTGCTGCTGTGAAGAGGGATCATCGACAACGTTGGAATCTACGCGAGAAAAGACGAAGCAAACAAAGCAAATAAATACAAACAAAAATTCAAATAAAATCCAAAAATTCAACAAAGGCCATAGTTGGATAGATTATGATTTTAGATGAATTTAGAAATTTGAATGGCTGGATTTGGAGTTAAAATGAGAAAGTTATGTTCATTTGAAAATCTCAGATTTGAATAAATCTAGAAATTCCCAAATTTCTGACAGGTGGGGCCCACTGGCATATTAGATTTTAATTTATATTTTTATTCTGAGAGACTGACAGGTGGGGTCCACTGGTCAGTGAGTCCACAGAGAGCTGTCCCTGACATGTGGGACCCACTGTACAGTGAGCCCACTGGCTCAGCCTCTAACACATGGGACCCACTGGACTCCGGGCCCACTTGTCAGAGACCAGCACAGAGGGGTGGGGCCCAGGCAGCAGTGGCCAGCGCAGACCGGCGGCCGCTGACGTGTGGGGCCCACTTGTCAGCGCGAGATTTTAAAAGAATGGCTCGACCTCAGCGTGCGGAGCCGGGGGCTCGAACGCGCGCCGAGGGAGCCGGGGGAGGGAGGAGATCGCGCTGATAACCAGATGGGCGGGGAGGCTTTGCCTACCCATATAGGGCAATCTATTCTTTTGAGTTACCTGCCGGAGGAGAGGCCGGGGAAGGTGGCCGGAGGCAGGGTCGTCGGCGGCGAGGGAGTGGCGGAGGGGTGCGGATGAGGTCCAAAACGCGGTCCTGGAGTGGAGGCGAGTCCAACGAAGGGGTCGGCAGGGCTCGGGGACGGGCGGAGAAGGCCGGCGACGAGGGGGTGGCGGATCTGGCTCGGGTCCTCCGGCGCGACGGCGGCGAGGAGAGGCGGTCGAGGTGTCGGGGAGGTTCGCCCAAGCGCGAGGAAGCTCGAGGTGGCGACGGCGGGTTCCGGGGATCACCGAGGCGGCGGCGATTGCTCGCCAGCGAACTTACCGTGGGCGCACGGGGAACTCTCTGCGCGACGGCGCTCGGGGCTTAGGGAGAGAGGTGGAGCGCTATGGGAGGTGGTGCGGGAGGAGGCGAAGCCGAGCGGGGGCTTTTATAGGGCGGGGGAGGGGACACTGGCGCGGGATTGCTCGCCGGAGATGGCGGCCGAGAAAAGGAAGGGAGCGGGGGCAAAAGGAAATCGGGGGCAGAGAAGGAAGGGAGGCGCGGCCGTTGGGGATTTGCTTCCCGCCGGGGCTCAGGGATTCCAAAACCGGGGAGAGGCAGGGAAGGCAAGGCCGGATCCGTCGCGGTCTCGGTCGGCCGGCGATAAAAGGAAAGAGGGGGGAAAGAAAGGAAAGGGGCGGCTCCGCGGGGACGACGGATCCGACAAGCGGGGCCTGGGTGGCAGCGGGAGCGGAGCGCGTGTGGCTGACGGGCGGGGCCCGCAGGTCAGCGAGGTGAGGGAGGAAATGAGAGCGGGCGGCTGGGTGGCCCGCGCGGAGACTTGGCTCATCCGAGCCGTCCACGCGTCGGGCGAGGAGGAGGGGAAGGCGGGTCGCTGACGAGCCTGGCCCGCTTGGCGGCGTGGGAGAGGAGAGAGCGGCCTGGATTAGGCCGAGCGGCGACGTGGGCGGATCTGGGCCGTCCACGCGTCGGTCGGAGGGAGAGGAGAGATTTTCATTTTCCAAATTCAATTTAGATTTTCAGAAAAGGCTAGAAAATTATTTAGGCCTCAGAAAAATATGAAAATACCTCCAAAAATTCCAGAAAAATTCACAGAAGCTCCTGGAGATATTTTGGACTTAATAAAATTATTTCCAACTACTGTTGATATTTAATTTTCATATTTTGAATTACTTTTTAAATTTTAAAAATAGTTTTTTAAATTCCAGAAAAATCCAGAAAGGCAAATAAAAGCCAAGTAAAATCCAATTACCTTAAAATAATTAATTTGAATTTAAATTTTTTCAAAAAGCCAAATTTTGGGATGTGACATTTGTGCTTTTTCTGTATTTGTCAATATACTCATCAAGGGGGAGATTGAGAGACCATGTGGAGGTGGCCACATGTTTATGATGAGTAATTGACAATGTTGTTGCAAAGATTGAGTTTGATTTGAAGTGATTTGTGCCAGGACAGCATTTGGCGCAGTCAGGTTGATTAGACGGACTTATCACATATTGTTTCTCCCGACTGGTCGTTTGGGCAATTTCGTCGAGGTGGAGTCGTGGCGAGGCACGAGGTGACCGAACTAGGCACAGGTGGTGTCGAGGTCAGAACGGTCGGATGTGTCAAAGACGGCTGAGACTCGAGGTGGTTGCGAGGCATGGACGACAAGAGACGCGGAAGCTTCCCGGAAGGTGCAGGAGGGGCGTTTCGGTAAAAACGCAAAGCTGCACAGGTGGAGGCGGTTCAGTTCAGGATTTGGCGAGCGTAACAGGTTGGAGACCCATTAGCCAAAGGCTATAAATAGGAGTGAATTCCTGGTTGTATGCATGGCTTTGGGGAGAGAGTTAGGGTTTGTTTGAGTCAAAAGAACCTTTGGAGAGATTGTTTTGCTTTAAGCTTTAGTGGTTAAGGGTTGGTGAGATAGCACAGGGTGTGTCCCCTTCGTTCATCCCCTCTCTGTGTATGTGTCTTCTCCCAGGAAGCATGTAGGGTGTGTGTTCTTGAGGGTTTGGAGAGGGAGAGGATGAGTTGAGACTCCTTGTAATCTTTCCTTTGAATGTACATGCGTATGGGGACGTCTCTGTGGTCCTAAATATCAATCTGAGATGGCTTTGTTTAAGTTCGTGCTTCTCTGTTGGTTTTTGCCTTCGATGCTCTCTGTTCTTGATTTCTTGACTTTTTGTGTTTTGCATTGATTCTTGCTGAGGAGTGGCAAAATGGGTTGCTCTATGATGGAATTGCATTTCTAGACCCTTTGGTCACCTAGTTCCAAGAGCTTTTTGATCGAATCGCAAGAATCATCTTTCCATGTTCTGTGTTCTTGAGCCCCATGTTTTTCATTTCTAGGGTTTTGATGTAGTTCTTGCTTCCATCCATGAAATGGCATGAAAATTGGTATCTAGAGTCCTGAGGCTATTAAGTAGCTATCCTCAAAGTTTCATGGCCAAGGATTCAAAGATTAGAGAGGAATTTGGTTTTTGGTGCTGCACTCTGCATATTTTCAGTTTTTAGGTCAAATCTGAATTTTCTTTATTTTGTGTTGAATTTCTTGTTTCCCTAGGCTTGTCTCTCTATTTGGGTTGCAGTCTTGCTTTTCTGGGTAGAGAGAACCAAAGGAAAACATCAAATTTTATTGCTATGTGGAGGCTCAGGTTTGCTGTCTGAAAAATTCAGTCTCTACCTGCTTGTGCCCGACGAGCGGTCTGACCGGTGCCTAACAACCGGTCTGACCGGATCACAAAGGGCGGTCTAACCGGCCCTGATGTACCGGTCTGACCGGCGGTCTGACCGCCCAGCCCATTGCGGTCAGACCGGCCAGGGATTTTTGCTGCAGGTGTTTCTCTAGTTCTATGATATTTCTTGTTGCCTCTTTCTAGTTCTTTTGCCTTATCTCCTTTCTCTGTGTTTTGAGTCTCCAGTAAGCCTAAAGCTGTTTCTTCATAGCACCTGTTGCTATTGGAGGAGATCTTTTTAATTGGTTTCTTGTGGGGGACGAATTTGTAGAAAGCGACATTCACCCCCCTCTGTCGCCATTTCGGTCCAACATGGACTAAGCTGATGTATATATAGATGATCTTTCCCTTCTATCTTCCACATTCCAGTCAAATGGCTTCAACAAGTTTATGAGTTATGACTCTTGAGTCTTGACTAGTAGCAAGATCAACAGGGGACTCTTGGACCTATTGGTTATGAAATTTGTGGCCTCATGTTGTTGAGATTGTCTGTGCTAAGTATCTATTTTCTGGATTTCTCTACATCTTTTCACTTGATATGTGAATAACAAATTGTTCCCTATACCATGTAGTGCAAGAGACTTGATAATGTCAACCTTTCAGTCCTCCTCTTGATTACACATGTATGTGTCCTCTTTCTGTTTAACAACTAGCTATTACAGTATTAACTCAGATTGTATTGAAGTTGGATTCTCATATTGTCAAGTAGATTTTGGAGATCTAACTAGAACCAAAAAAAGGAAAAAACTGTCTTTCCTTACAAAGGGTTGCATTGGGTGAGAAAACTGGACCCAATATCACAGTACCAAAATCTTAGCGGATTCTTCTAGCTTAGAACATTACACTCTACTACCATTTGTTGCGAAGATCAGAATTTCAGTTCTTTTTTGTTGAAAGCTCATCTTGCAACTTTCATTTTTTGCAGCCTCTGAGTTTGCTAAAAGCTGTTTAAAGTGGTATATCAGCCCAGACATAGCTGCTGGAAGCCTGGAACAAATTCGAAAGACCTAACTGTGAATCTGTGATTACCTTGCTGCTCTACCATTGCCATCTATTGCAGACTATGATTGTTTTCGCAGTGCCATCTATTCTGCACGCCTCGCCTAGGCAAATGCCAACTGACTATTTAGTCATGATGCCAACAATGCAAACGCTACTAGGATCTGTGAGAATTCAGAGTTTCATACTGCAATTCTGTTTTGCCATTGCCATCTATGAACATGTAATTATCTATTATGTGGTACTGCTATGCGCCATCTCTATTTATCTGTTTTGACTATAATTTTGTTATGGCCCATTGGGTCTATGTTCTATCTGAAAACCGAATATCAGTCGATTCTGTCTGTTTTTTCACCGATTATCAGCCGGTAGGATTTTAAATTTCACTTGAATTTTTTGTCCCGAATAAATCCAAACAAACCGAACCCCTCTGGTAAAATTAAAATACCAGTAATGAGAACCCTGCTCCAAAGGCCACCGTCCTCATCAATACATGCCAAGAACTTGAGGTAGAGGCGCTAGCCACCGTGGGATAGCACGACGTACTCCCCATCAAGCGGGACGACACCAAGTACATCGAGTGGCTCGACACCAAGCCGGGAAATTTTGTGGTCTGATGTATATGACCATTCCATAGATGGATACGACCACTCAATACTTAGCTACAACCACTCCAATGTTGTTACGACCACATTGAAGTAGTCTACGACCACGTGAAGAAGTCTACGACCACTCAATGTTGGGCTTTGATGTTGAAAAAGATCGCTTCGCTTCGATCATAAATCAACGGTCGTAAATCAGGTTTCTCTTCAGACTGCTTTGATTGTGCGAGCCGCTATTCGTGCGAGCACCATGTAATCACATTTCTATGTAGATAGAACACCATCCCAATCGTGCTTCTATGATCAACTGGATCTTCGGCCAAATTACTATCACAAAATCCTTCAAGCATTGGTGTATTGTCATGACATATATCAACCCATAATATACCGTTCCTACTAGATATCTCAACACATGTTTTAATGCTTGCTTGTGTTGTACTATTAGTCTTTCCATAAACTTGCTAAGTACTCCAACTGAGTATGTAAGATCTGGTCGAGTATGTATCAAATACCATAGGCAACCTATTATACTTCAAAATTCAGTAGCATCAGTCTGCTCTTCTGTCTCATCTTTGTCGAGTTTTAGTTTTGACTTCATGGGGTGTACTTCCCACCTAAATTGAGATTCAAGAGCAAACATCAATCTAACTAACCTTGTAACCAGTGCAAATACCTCTTCATAGTCTATGTCTTTCTTCTAAACATAGCCTTTTGCTACAAGTCTTGTCTTGTGATGAACAAAGTTCACTTCTCCATCTCTTTTCACCTTAAAAATCCACTTTAACCCTATAGCTTTATGGTTATGAGGCAAATCAGTCAATAGCCAAGTTTTATTTCCTTCTATTGAATCTAGTTCGGTTTGCATAGCAATCTTCCAATGATGTTCGGTGAGTGCTTGTTGCAAACTTACAGGTTCATCTGCTGTTGTCAGGTGAAGTTCTTCTTTCATCTCTATTGGCATGATTTGCTCATAAATCTCAGCTAGGCTTCGATATACATGTGTTTTGCTCAGCGGGGTCTTTACCTCTTCTTGTTCAATTTGAGGAGAAGATAGAACATCCTCTGCAGCCACTTGTGAACTAGCAGATGCACTTGATATGCGCGTAACTAGTTCTTAAAGATGAAATTGACCTATTTCATCAATGTTTTCTCCTTCAACTAAGAAAGAAATCCACTTTTGCAAATTGATTTCTTCGGATGGCTTTGTCTCTCACTCCCATTCTTTATCTTCACAAAAGACCACATCATGACACACTACAATTTTATCTTCATGTGGACTGTACAACCGACTAGCTTTGGTTCCTGGCTCAACTCCCAAATAGATCAATTCCTTTTATCTGTCTTCTAATTTCTTTAGATAAGTAAGCATCTTTGCATGTGCCAAGCAACCGAACACCCTCAAGTGTTCTAGACTTGGTTTTCTTCCACTCAATGCTTCGTATGAAGTCTTCCCTTCTAGAGCTTTTGTAGGTACTCGATTGAGAATGTACACAGCATGTCTTATAACCTCAGCCCAAAATCTTCCCGGTAGCAGTCTGCTTTTGAGTAAACTTCTTTCTATATTCATAATTGTCTGGTTTCTCCGCTCAACTACTCTATTTTGCTATGGACTGTAAGGAGCTATGAAATACCTAATTCATTTCATCTCACAGATTGATTCAAATTCTTGTGCTAAGAATTCACCCCTCACGATCAGATCTCACCGCCTTGAGTTTGTGATTAGTCTCCTTTCCAACTAGATTCACAAATTTTTGAAACATGTCCTTGGCTTTTGATTTTCCTTTCAACATGTATAACCACATTACACTAGAACTATCATCAACAAGAAGTAGAAAGTATTTATTGCCTCCATTTGACTCAAGGGTAATAGGACTATAGAGATCAACGTGAAGTAATTCCAAGGGCTGTGTAACTCTATATTGTGCTTGCTATGAGAACGGGAGTCTTATTTATTTGGCAATAATGCAACCTTCACATATTTGATATGGATGACTGATAGGCGGCAGACCATGAACCATCCCTTTCTCATTTATTTGCTTCAAAGATTGAAAATTTACATGATCAAGTCGATCATTTCATAACCAGGCCATATCATCCACCCGAGCACTGAAACAGACAGGTTTGGCTGCTTTTAACTCAATCTTATATAGCTGATTTGGAGTTCTCATCACTTTATTAGCAGTTGTCCCTCGCGATTATGCAGTAATAAGTACGGTACTTTTAGCAACACATCGCATCCTTCCTCAATCAATTTACCTAAACTAATGATGTTATTGTACAATCGAGGTATATAATAGACATCCATCAATGCTTTCTGCTCTCCATTCTTGCTTTAAAGCAAAATAGTGCATTTTCCCTCTACATGAACGATTGATATGTCTCCAAATTTTACTTTGCCTCGAAAGCCTTCATTCAATTCACTGAGTTTTCCCCTCTGTCCAGTCATGTGATTTGAAGCACCATTGTCAACATACCAAAGTTGGACTCCATGATCTCTCCTCCAACTTTTAGTAGTTGCGGCTGGACATGTTCTTCAGTTAACATCATAATTTGTGTATTCTTCTCCTCATAGATGGACAACAGAAGTGCTGGCTCCTTCTCTATTTTGACTTGAATTAAATTTGCCTCCTCGTTCTTCTTGGAACGGTAGTGATCAGTAATATAGTGCCCAAACTTTTGACACTCATAGCACTTAGGGCCTGTTTGTTTCAGCTGTAGATTCTAAGAAGTAGCTGGTGAGTATCCAGCTAGTCAGAATCTGGAGAAGCTGGATAACCCCAGCTTCTGGCTACTAGTTCATTTTCTGGATTCTGTAGCTTCTGGCTACTTAGAATCTGGATGAAAATCTAGACTGTTTGGGGGAGCTGCAGATTCTGGGAGTAGCTGCAGCTGCCAGAAGCTGAAACAAACAGGCCCTTAATATGGCTTCTGCAGATTGTATCATAATAGCCTTCCTTGCCATAGGTAAAGCATTTGACTCTTGGCTTGCCTTGATTGTAAGAGGACTCACCATGCATTGCTTTCTCTCCACAACCAGCAGTAAAACCATGGCCTTCTCAACCAAAGCCACGACCACTTTGACCACGACTATGTCTACACCAATTGCCAGATCCCCAGCCTCCTCCTTGGCTTGGATTTGAGTCCATCCAAGTTTTATTTTCGCCTTTCTCTTCACATTTCACTAGCAATGCTTGATTCGTCCTGGTCTTACACCCTTTAAGCAATCCCTCATGAGCCTTGAGAGATCCTATTACTTCTTCTATTTTTTATATTTTGAAGATCACTTAAATATAGAAAAGTTGTGACCACCAACACGAACCTCTCAAGTAGGACGCGCAAATACTTCTCGACCACCATAGTTTCTTCCAGAGTACCTCCAAGAGATTAAATCTCATTAACCACAGCAGTTAATTTTCCTGCAAACTCATCTGCTAACTAAGTTTCACCCATATGCAGCGCCTCATATTCTCCTCGGAGAGTTTGTAGTCAAATCTTGTTGTATCTTTTCTGACAAGTTGACTGAGCATTGAGTCAGGTATGGTAGCATAGATGAGTGCCAAAGCATTTGATCGGTCTTCATGTCGACTTCCTTAGCCTTTCCTTTTGGATCGACTTTTCTACTAGTGTCAACCGGATCAGCCACCGCGTCCTAGACCCCTTGGGCACGCATGTTCACCCGCATCATCATAGACCATGCTAAGTAGTTCTCTGAATTGAGAATTGGGTATGGAAGGGAATTTGGTCCTTCCTTCATTGTCAATGAAGATCTACTCCTTGCCATGTGTTGCACCTTCTATGAGTTGATCGGCAATCTGCTCTGACACCAAATGATGTTTACAACCACTCAGTACTTAGCTACGACCACTTCAATGTTGTTACGACCACGTGAAGAAGTCTACGACCACTCAATGTAGGGATTTGATATTGGAAAAGATCGCTTTGCTCTTGATCGTAAATCAACGGTCATAAATCAAGTTTCTCTTCGGACTGCTCCAATCATGTGAGCTGCTGTTCAGAGTGGTCCGAATGTTCCAACGCTGATTGGACCATCAAAACAACTTCAATGAAGATCAGATGGTCTGAACTGCTTCGCTGAATATTACTGGTCCAATCAGCTTCTTCTTTGCGCCTCGGGCGATTTTCGAAAACTATGAACTGAGACAATACGAGAATACAAAATCTTTGGTGGTGCTTGAATTTGCATGGAAATCCCATTACGAACATAGATTGCACAAGACAATATATATAACATGTATCACCTAACACCAATTACCAATTGTTTGTCGATTGTATCAATTGATGACTGGATTGTATCAATCAAAATAAACAATAAACTTGGAATATACATGTACATCATGGAAGCTATGCAATAAAAAATAGTTGAAATTGATATTATATTCGGAATATAATAAATAAAATCAAATTCAGATTGCATAAACTTAAATCTCGATTTAACTTTAATTTTGACAAAAAGTTAATCAAAAAAGGTAAATTAGGAATATATAAATTTTAATTCGAGACAAACTATATCAAAATTAAAATAAAAATTTAAGGTGGAAATTAAATTTGATTAATTAAATTGGAAATTAAGATTTAGTTAGAACTAACATTAGCATTGATAGATACATAAATTCATATTTGGTACTTAAAAGCGTGTCATCGATCTATTTAGTACATCTGAATTTAAATTAGAGAAGTTAAGTTTTAAATTTTTTTATGCTTTAGAAGTTTCATCATTTTGAATTAAAATTTCATACCTGAATATATGGAAAATGTAAAAACCACGTGTACATGTGGCACATGTACTGTGTTAGAACGACAAAGTGTCTTAGCCCGACTAGAAAATGGCATGGATGTTTGAATTTTGAATGTCAATCTCCAGGCACATTCAATTGTGGTGATAGTACATGCACCCAATTGCCTCATGTACATGTGTAAAAACTATATTCCTAAATATATCCACTGAAATTTTTATGAATTTGGGATAAGAAATTTTGAGAAATACAAGATGTTTTGAGGCACAGACGATAAAATAATTTTTTAATTCATAATTCAAAATTTAAAGATGAACCCCTATATATCAAAACTAAAATTTCATAAAAACATGAATTTGTCATTCAATCTTTAACACAGCGATGTGTCTAAAGAAAATGATACAATTGAAGAAATAAAATTTGATGGTACTTAATGTGGTTTTTAACCTAATTAAGATTTGCACATACGTTAATATATTAAATATTACTTAAAATACGTAGCCGTACACCCGCACGGGTTCACAAATAAGAGGTGAGGTCTCTGGTGTGTAATGCGATTGTGTCCACACCTCAACTGTTCGATGGGCCTACTGGATCAATACTTAGCCCAACCCAGCCCAGTATACTTTGGATTCGGCCTTGTTGACTCGGTTAGAGGCTCTTCTGCCTTCATGCACCTTCACACCGCCAGGGATACCCGTCATGACAATTGAAGAAAATTTGATACTGCTTAATGTTTTTCTTTCTAATCTAATTAAGATTTGCACATACGTTAACATATTAAATATTACTTGAAATACGTAGTCCATGCGGATGCACAGATGGATGACTAGTAGTTCTAAAGTGTTTCAATGTTCAATCATTGAGTGTAAAGACTGAGAATGCCTGATGCGGTGATGCCTATGGTCTTCCAGATAAGCTACCTCTGCACGGATCAACTTTGCAGATTAAGGAAAATATTTTGCTTTTAACTTCAGTAACGGCAACACTACCGTTGCACTTAAGCTGAGTAAACCACTCAATTGTATTATAAACTAGTCATTTCGAATCATCTAACAAAAGCAACTCACACTTCACCTAATCCCAAGAAAAATAAGTAAAGTAATGGCAGCTCCACCAACCAACAAAAATTACTTCTTCTTTCCACTTTTTGCATTCTATTATTCTTTTTAGACTGATAACAACGTACCATACATGGCATTTTGCTCATTGAAATGTCAAAAGTTTCTAACCAATTAGTAAGCATGGGTTTATAACTAGCACCATTAATAAGAGGTGATGTCTGTGTGTTAGATGTCTGATTGTGTCTCTCGGCCACGGTCTGCGAGGAGGCAACGCTTGGTGCAGTGCTTAGGGGGGGAATCGAATTCTCTGCAGTCGGCAGCGGCGACTGTAGAGAAAAGTCGTGAATGTGAGCCGTTGGATCAGAAAAGAACGATCCGGATCGATCGCTACAGTATTTTTCCGTACAGTGAGCTACAGTAAATTTACTGTAGCTCACTGTACGAAAAATACTGTAGCGATCGATCTGGACCGTTCTTTTCTGATCCAACGGCTCACATTCACAACTTTACTCTACCGTCGCCACTGCCGACTGCAGAGAATCTCGTTTCTTAGGGGGCGGGTGAAGATGATACAAATTATCCGTATTATCTGGTTATCGTATTTGATAGGGTGTAAATATGGTATAGATTTTTTCATCCGATTAACAATTTTTATCGTATTCGCATTTGAATTCATATAAAAAAATATGGATGCAAATATGGTATAGACTTTTACCATCTAAAATGTTATTTTATCTGGACTATCCGTACCCGTATTTGACGAAGCAATATGCATATTTTATTACAATATGACTAATTAGTTGGATAAGTTTTATTTAATTGAACGTGAATTCATATTTCTTTAGGTAAAGTGAATAAATTAGAATAATTAAGCATGATTGTACAACGATAAAATGTCATTAATGTCTTTATACTATATAAGTTATGAGGATATTTAGATCCGACTAAATTGAGTAGGCATTCAATTCGAATTTGTATCCAATATTTATCCAATCCGTATTCGTATCCGACGTTTGTTCTATTCGTATTCGAATCTGAGAAAAAATATATAGATGCGAATATAGTTTGAGCAATATCTGATCTGTATTTGATCTGTTTTCATCCCTAGCTGTGCTTCAAGCGGCCCATTGGTACAGCAAGCTGGGAGACCTAGCTCGTGGCACCTGGCCGCCTCTCTGGTACGGACTCACCATGAGAATGGAGAGAGAGAGAGAGAGAGAGAGAGAGAGAGAGAGAGAGAAAGGGAAGAGGAATTCGATGGAAGGAAGAAAACTAGGAAGGAAGAAGAGAATTGGGGGAGAATCAGATTGAATTAGGTAGAAGATTCAGATACAATATTTGTCCACACCGATAGGTGGTTAACTTATTATGATCTATTTTTTTAGCTTTTAGTTTTATTTTTTTCTATAATTACTATTTATTAGACTAATAAACTATATCCAAAACCATAAACCGCAATAAAAAAAACGTTCTCGTACTCACACCTCAGCTGCTCGATGGGCCTACTGCATCGTTACATAGCCCAACCCGGCCGAACATACTTTGGACTTGGCCTTGTTGACTCAGTTAGGGGCTCTTCTGCCTTCATGCACCTTCACCCTGCCCGGGATACCCGTCATCACTCTCTCCCTTGCCCTGTCCTTTCATCCTCCGCCCGTCTCCGGCGATCGCCGCCGTCGAAGCCCCATCTCCATCGTCTACTTCCACGTCTATCCTCTATGCCTCCTCACCCATGGAGTGCGCCCGTGGGGATGGGAGATTTGGGCAAAGGGATATGTGGTTCGACTCAGCCATTAAGCTAGTGTGGGGTACAAGTGATGTTACATGTGTGATTCTCAGGAGAAAAAAAAAAGAACGGCCGAAAGAGTAACAGCAAGGGATGGAGTGGTAAAAAATGAACGAGTGGTAATACAAAGTGCACCCCTCTCTGTGTCGTGTATAATTAACGGGTGATATTTCAGTGCTATGAAACCAATATTTTCTAAAATTAATTTGAAATCACCTTGATGTACACATGGTTATTACCACGCACAAATGATGTTAAAGGGCATTGAGAAACTTTATTTTGCGTCACAGCCTGCTTTATTATATCACTGAAACAAACCATCACAATTTGCATAGTGAAAATGCCAGCATTCTCGGTGCATACACGTGAGAATGCAAACGACATACTAAGGCTCGGTTCTTTTTAGCTTATGATTTATGTTTTATAACTTATGATTTTTTCTCAAAAAACAAACAGAACGGCTTCTCCACTATCATTTCGAGGCGACTTATCGGGACAGCCTTTTCGAAGCGACGTATCAGCATTCGGTCCGTTCGAGCTCGCACTAGGGCCAAAAGCCACCAGTTGCAATCATAAGCTATCAGCCATAGCCAAAAAGAACAATGCCTAATACTACCTCCATGTCAAAATATAAATCATTCTAGAATACATGTTGGTAAAACATTTTTAGGGAGCAATTTGTATTATTTAACCCTTTTTAAATTTTATTTTTATTAATAATCCCTCGCCTAACTTATTTCTAAATCTGACCCTTTTGTTCCCACCAACATTCGTGACGTAGCAAACTGCACTTCTATGTCATAGGATAAGTCTATCTCTAAGCCAAAAAATGATCCTTTTTGCCATGCCCCTAGTCGTGATGTAGCAAAACAACACTGCAACGCTAATCGGCATGGAGTGACAAGACTTGGCCACGCCATGATGACTGGTGTGGCAATGTTGGTCACACCATGGCTAGTGGTGTGGCTAAATTGATCAGATTTAGAAATAAGTTAAGCGAGAGGTTATTAATAGAAATAAATTAAAAAAGTTAAATAATTTTAAAAATTCTATTTTTTTGGTTTGATCATTAATATATGAAGAATTACGTAGGCTGATAACATAAAACTAATGTCACTAGATCCATAACGAAATATATTGTATAATACATAATTTCTTTTTATTTAAAAAATATATTTTTATAGAATTTGCTGATCAAAAGTGTCGTCTTGGAGACTGTCAATAACATAAACGACCTATGTTTTGATACGGAGTGAGTATAGCGCTACAGCAAGCGCAGAGCGACAGCATGAGTCCAAACTGTAAAACGCCTAGTTGTGCACGCCTTGCCTACTCCTGAAGGACTCATCAGTATAATAATGTCACCACTAGAATAATAAAACTCTCGGTAAAGTAAGCGCATACATCCAACGGAATAGGCTTCTGTTATTTTCGGCTGTGGTTTATGATTTTTAGCTAAAATTTTTAAATTTTAGTTGTTTACGGTACAGATTATGGAGAGACGGATACTCACTTACGATTTTGGCTGGTACATATATTGGGCTTTTAACGTGTAGATCGGTTAACTTGTAGACCCTGTCTTGAAAAAAATACTCCGTTTAAAAGTTAATTACTATAGTAAAAGTTAAAAAATCGTCAGCTTCAGAGGAAAAGAACAGGCCGAAGACCGTTCGCGCACGGCTGCCTGCATTGGAATCCACTGTGTTTTGATCGAGACGTTTGCTTGCCTGCACAGCTTGGAACGTCTGCTAATTTCCCTTTCGATCCGTGCGTGCGTTCTGTGAGGCCAACATGAGCAGGCGAGGACGCAGGCATGGGGACCGAGCCGAATTCTTCGCCTCTGCGTTTGGATTTCTCCTTATGCTCGCAGTGACGCACTAGAGATTCCTACGCCTCGTCTGCTTATCCGCATTGGGCTGGACAAGATGCTCGCCATTGCTCTCGACGTCTAGCAGCCGTAGAAATACTAGCTTCCTGCGTTATCTTTTTAAAAAGAGAATATTAATTATTTGACTGCTGGGTGCATGTGTGGCTTAGAGGTCCGGCTGCAGTATTAGAGGTGGAATGGTATGCCAGATTGCTGAATGGCTTCTTGTTAGGTTTGATTTTGGACCATCCGATCGAAGAATCGACGGTCAAATGTATTGCTATTTCTTCACTGCGATGATTAATTTAATCCAAAGCATCATTTTTCCGTACAAGGCTTTTGTTATGTGATTGCGAAGCACTATACAAGATTGGTTCTAGAGCTAGCGCTAAATTGTATAATGGTGATAATGAGCATGCTCCGCTGAACTACGACGACTGGATTTACCTTGGCAGCCGCTACACCACGGTACACTTTCGTTGACGGTCATCTGTCGGGAAAGGTTAGGTTTGAGGGGAAAAGCTAGGTTACCTTGCTGCAAAGTTTCAGGCGGTCCATATGCATAGTTCGGAAGCTAGGTAGGTGATTCTTTTCAAGTCCAGAGAGACGCACTCAATTTTTAGATGAAGCACTCAGATCCCCGGAACAAGCAGATCTCTTACGTTTACAGCTACTTAGGGATGGCAATTTGACTCGTGGGGGCAGGGCCATGGGGAAAATCGCCATAGGGGCCAGGGATAGAGTTGTTTGTGCCTCATGGGGTATCAGGGACAGGCCTGTTGCTGAAGCTGGGCAAGAGCGGCCATGGCATGCCCTCATGGGGCTGTGGGGACCCTAAAAAACCCTAGACTCGGCTAGTCCAGCTGTCTTGCGGGTGGGGTCGTGGTGGCTTGCCTTGGCATTTTCCATTTCAACACCGCCTCCACGACTCGAGTCTCTCGTTGTTCCTTGTTTCCTTAACTCTTTCTCCATTTCTCCTCCAGACCTCTAGGTCATCATCGCTCCACCGCTTGGTCTGCTCTAGTGCAGCAGTGCTCCATTGCTCCACCGCTCGTGATGTGGCACCAAGTAGCACTACTATTTTGGTTAGTGCTGTTTTGATCCGACAAAATAAAGATAAAGGGAGGGAGGTGGGGATAGCGAAAACAGAAAGAATGTAATCACTATAGCGCATGAAGAAGACAAGGAGAAGAACCATGCCGACCGCGGGGAGAAAATCCTAGTTTGGAACCTTGGGTTGGATGGAATTATGCGTATATTGTGTGGGTCTAATCATGATGAAGAGAGAAAGAGAAAGTTCGTTTGGCTCAAGAGGAAGACACAACATCGATCAAGTTTTAGTACTTGCAGTTCTGTGGACAATGTTCAAGAAGCTTTGAACACTAATTCTAAGGTTTCTAATATGCACAACATATATATTTGGAAAGATAATGAAATCTACTTTCCAGCAGATCAAACAGTGCTTGATTTGAAACTTCCTATACAAAGTTATAGTAAAACCATTGCATGCTACATGGGCTATTTGGAGAGACGTGAGAGAGTTGTCAAATATAAAGAGTCGGAATATTGCAATGCAAGAGTAGGTAATATCCAACCACACCATAGTTTTTCAAAGATTGAGAAGGATTCCTTTTGAGGTTTCAAACGGATTTGGAAGCCATTTAAACAAGAAAAGCAAATATATGAAGATTTGAAGTCGGTAACGTCTATACAAAGCATTTGGACAGCTAATAAGACCGATACTAAAACGTTTATAACTTTCACAAATGGAATTCGATTTGGGCATTCTTAGACTCGTTTGAAAGCTAATTCGAAGCTCCACACAATGGATAAGGTGCCAGTCACAAAATCCTCATGGTCACATCGTAAATTGAGAAAGAATCTGATGGCAGTAGTTTAGATATTTTATTTTCAGTTCGTATTAGAGTTTGTTTCAGCCTTAGGCCAGGTTGTACGTGAGTTTTAGTTAAGGCCGTACATTGTGCACCTATATAAGGCCAGGGTTTAGCCTCATTGTAACTTAAGCTATGATATGATATGATTTGAGAAATAGAAACTAGAAAATCACCATAGTTTGGTGGACATTGTTGGCATCTTCTTGAGATTTCATCGAGGAATTGCTCTTGGTGTGTTAAATCCAATTGTGGTGTTGGATTCTACTCGCTGAAACTTTGGTTTCTCTACCCTTTGTTCACGTGCTGTGGTATGCATGGGAGAAGGTTTATTTTGGAGGTGTATACTATTCTTGGGTGTGCAAGAACCTTAGAACAAGGAGCGCATCCAGCAAGCCGTATCATAAAAGATCAGGGGCAAAACAACGTGGTTCAGCTTGCTTGGTAGGTGGATCCACATCAACTTGCCTAGCGGTCTGCTCCACCGCTCCACGACTCAAGGCGCTGCATCGCAAAGTATTAATCAGTCTACTCGACGACGGCCAAGGCCTGACGCCAACTCCTAGTCCTAGATCCCTATCTCATAGACTCCCCTTGTATTCCCCCATATTTCTCGAAGACTCGAAGTGCAAATCTGCCCTTTGTGGCTTGTGGGAGCAGGAACAACCAAGAAAAGGAAGTCGAAGTTCCAGATCTATCATCTATGGAGACTGGTGAGTAGTAGAGCATGAGCACAGCTACCAGGTACACTCATCTCTCATGCCTACTGAATCAGTCTTTTATAGTGTAATTAACATGGTAGCACTGTATGAATCATGATCTAATCATATGAGGTCTACCTCTTATTTGTGTGCTGTAAGTTGTGATGTATCTATATTTTGTATGTGCCATTGTGCCTAGAAGAACTTGCAAGTTCCTGGTATCATGAAGTGTCATCCTAGTGACTGTGAGCTAACCCAGCTGAGCCTGACTTATATTTGTTGGCCTGTGAAGTGTGAACCATGGAAGTTCCTGATGTCATCTCAGTGGCTGAAGAAAAAAGAACTAGGCGACGCCAGTTTCTTCAACATAAACAGTCTGAAGGCATCTGTGATTTACATGTTATATACTTATATTTTTTGGCTTGGAACATTGCAACTTGCTGGCTTGCTGATGCTGTAATGTTGTTTGCATTGCCACTTTTTTAGAAGATGCAGTTTGCTTTATGGTTAAAATTTTTGATTTGAAAAATCTTTTGGAGGGTGGAGAAAGAGACAAAATGAACGAAATTTCATCATTTTAGCTAAAAATTCCGATGAAATATTCAAACATTATTTTGAATTTTGACAAAAGAAGATTTTGGCCGAATGCTTGTTTACCATGACCGCTCCTTCTCCTCATCTCCTGCCCCACCAGCAGCGTGAAGCACCTGCTGACATGCCTATGATGTGGTCGAGAGGCGGCACAGGCTGGCCGCTGGCCTCGCAACAGGCACGCACGTACTAAGGAGGGCTGGCCACACACGATGTGCGCGTCATCATCGGCATCCTGCCGGATCCCCAACTTGGTGGGCACCTGCAACTGCTTCAGCACCTGGACCGAAGATCCACATGGTTGATGTGGTCGGTACCAAGGAGGACATTGGAGGCGACGAGCTGGGGGTTCTTGGAAGGCAACGACCGATGGGAGGAGGTGATAGCCAATGGGGAGGAGGCGATTTGGGGTAGGGAACTGGGAAGTGCTGACGGGGAAGAAGGTGATTTTGGGTGGGGATATGGGGAATTAGGGATTTGGGGTTCAGCCGTTCAGTGCGGTTGAAATTGAAGAACGTAGCTGGGAAGAGGCCGGTGCCATCTGCTGTGTGGCCCTACCGGGGGGGGGGGTCGGGCTATATGTTGGGCTAGCCAAAATTCAAACGGCGATGAAATATCTTGACCGAATGCAGTTTCTTCCAAAAGGTAGTGAAATAAATGAAAAAAAATTAAATTTTGTCGAACTTGTTAACCCTGGTTTGCTTTAACCCCCATGGGAATCCGATGGGGTTGAGTCCCTGCCAGGGCTAGAGCCGGGGGGCTATATCCCCCCGGAATGTCTAACCGGTCTAGGGCTAGAGCTGCCAAGCGGGGATGCGGAAGTGTCCCTCAAAGGCCCTATCCCGTTGCCACCCCTGTAACTACTAATAAAACTACACTAGAGATCCTTTTGCACGTACAAACGTGACTAACACCCAGTTTGCCCTCAAATTAATTACATCAAATTTTCTGCAAGACAAACATGCACATCGCACGAGACAGAGCAGATACTACAAGTAATTACTTGTCTAAAGCTACATGTCGCAAGCTTGTGCTCATTTAGGTTTATAGTGTTTTTATTATAACGACTAAAAATATATTATACTGATAGTTTTTTTTGACGTAAATAGTTTTTTAAAATGAAAATTTTATATCATCATAGACAATATAAAGGAATAAAGAAAAAATAAAAACAAAAAAAATAAAAAAAAACGAAATGAAGAAGGTACAAATAGAAGCTCAAAACTTCGCCCCAACCGAGTGTCAAATGGAATAAACAGGACCAAAGCAACAAAAGGTGAAGTACAAGAAATTGACGTCTATAGCAACAGGGCACTTTCGGTTGTTTGACGCTGGACTTTCAGCAAGATCTGAACCGTATATTGCTCCGAAGAAGTTTCACGGCATATTTGGTAGAATGATGCACTGGTATCGTACTAGAAGACAACACCAACGATGTTGATATATCAAAATAAGACGTGGATGCATGTACGTAGCCTTTGCTATCTTTGACCAATGACCACTCTCCTCCTTGCTCTCAAAATGCATGATCACAAATGGTTAATCTATCATTTACGTTCCAAAGTAATTCCAAGACAACTACTAGCAGACGAATCTCGATTGAAAATGCCAGCATAAAGAATGATCAGTACCAAGTTTCTCACATGGATTCGATACGTCCACTTCGATGAATTGTCCGTCCAACTCGCAATCTTATCGTTACTTTCAGAATATTTGAATTCGCTTAGTCGGTGGTTATATTCTCTTGTAAGACTTGGATTTTTCTTAGTCGGTGGTTATCTTCTCTTGTCAGACTTGTTTATGTACATTATCATATGACTCAATGCTTTTGGATAGATAAAGAATCTTACCTTATAATTGGATGGAATTGGAGAGGCAATGTTTGGCATTACGGTGAATTATAATAATCGCGTTTGATTGAGCTGCTTTTAAATATTTGAGTGTTTGGCTATCTGCTTTTTCATAATCAACGAGTATATCATTGCATACCAAGAAAGATGAGATGAAATATGAGAGGACAACTATGGGAACACAAATTATTTATATTTAATCAAGTTTACTAAAATAAACACAATAATCATTTTTCACAACCTTTATTTTATAGCAGCTTTAAAAATAAAAGACAACAAAGTAACCGCAACCCAAACTCTAGTCTAGCTCCATGCTTGAGAATTTACAAAAAAAATCATTCCCTTGCTCGAATTTCTAAAAATATTAAAAACGAAATTGAATCGTTGCACTAGTTTTGTTACCAGCAACACTCTGAAAAAAAATGAACTAGAAAACACCCAATTTAGATTTTTCAAGTAGCGTGGTTGGAGCGAACCCCGCGAACCTGTCTGCTGCTCGTACCTGAATCATAAAGCCGGCGGCGACTGTGCCCGTCGCGCCACTCCGTAGACACGTTCCACCCGGAACGCGACGGCTCAAGCGTTACCGGCCAGGGCATCCGGCCGGGCGGTGCAGGTGGACCGGCTGCACAGAGAATCCCTCCCTCGCCGTCGTCCACCACCGCCACCCTACCTGAGTTGGAAAGTCAAACCGCAAAGCGCCGCTTTTGGTACCGGAGCGAATTGTTTAGAACGGGAAGTGGCTCGAGGTTTCATGAGAGGAGTCACTGACGCGTGGGCCCGAGTGCCAGTGGGGCCAGGTCTCCTCCTTCCCCGGCAACTTGTGATGATCGTCGGCAATAAATATTCTCTACGTGTTTGCAGCCGCACTGTCGTCTGGGGAGACTTTGCGTTTTAGCCCCTAAGGGTTGAGGTTTTTAAGGTCACATTCTTTTAAACTTCTAAAAACTGATTTTCGACTTTTCTATAGTAACTAGTTTTTAAATAGAATATTTTTTTAAGATAGAGCTTACTAGTTAATTGTAGTACACACTTTACTGACTTTATTTATATCAAAAAAATCATACGTGAGTTACTGTTACTTTGTAATCTCTCGTACAAACAACCAAAAAGTCAAAAGTTACAGTAAAAAACCACAACTGAGAAATGGAGTATCATTCCTCCTAAAATTTTATGGGGTTATATATTATGTTCTCAACTGGGAAATGGAGTTTCATACAAGTTATCTTGTAACGACGGATGGACGACAACATGTCTTGAATCAGCATACGCGTAGTACAATGGTAGAAGTGTGGAATACCTCCTTGATCATCGGATGGCTTCATGTATGTATGGCTTAATTAGGTCTTGTTCTTTTCAGCTTTTAAAAGCTGTTTTTCGATTTTTTTTACAGTGGTTAGCTTTTAAACAGAGTATCTTTTCAAGATAAGGTCTACTTGTTAATTGTAGTACATGCTTTACCGACTTCATTTATATCGGCAAAAATCATACGTGAGTTTTTGTTACTCTGTAATCTTTCGCACAAACAGTCCAAAAGCCACAAGCCGTAGCTAAACATCACAAACTGCAGCTAAAAAGAACATGCACTATATATCTATATGCTCCTCTCGTTTTCGGAAGGTCTAATGCTCCTCTAGTCATATGGTTTCAATGAGACGAGAGTTAAAGTTTTTATTGGGGGACGTTTGTTCAGGTTCTACAATTTTTTTAGTTGCGTGCATTTGCTAAATTGTTACACATCTTTATCTTTACTAATTGGAGGCTTTTTCCAAAACCCCACATTAATCCTAGGAGGAAAAAGATAGAATTTGCCATGTTAATCATGCAAAAAAAAGGTAAAATAGCTAAAAAAACCTCACATTAATCTGAAAAGAGAAAATCTTAGTCATCAATTGATACAATCAACGGCTCAGAGTAAGAATTGACGTTGCAATCTTGTATGCACCGAGCACTAAATAATTCAAACGAGGAGTATGAATAGAGATAGGACATGCACCTTAATTAGGGATGTGTCGGATTCGAATATGGCGCCACTACCGTGGACCTCGAATATATAGGATACAAAGATAAATTATTCGTATTTGCGAGGCAAGTTGTTGAAGTATTTTATGTAACCGACTCGGCAAATAAGAAGCGTCATGTAGTTCTTCATGGAAAAAAAAGGATTGTCGGAGTTGAGAATATTGTAGATGATGAACAGTACAATCAATTTGATGAGTTGCCTCCATTCGGAGATGGCATCAGGCTCGAGGAATAACAAGGCGATGAAGCAAGCTATATGTGTGTCAATCATCATGAAGGGCTTTATTTAAAAGGAAATAACCAAGTGTAATAAATGATCCCACACAGCCAGCACCTCTTTCGAAATTGTTGCAATATAATCATAATTAGGAAACTCTACATGTAATTATGGAACTATATTCCATAGTTATTGTAATTGATTCAGTAACTAAGAAATAATTATATTTATGATTATGCTTGCATTTTTCAAATTGCATGGCTAGCATGATTTTTTTTTGTGGCTAGATGGAGCGAACTATCACAGGCGGTTTATTGGAACAAACCGTCTGTGATAATACTATCACAGATGGTTCTTTTATAGAACCATCTGTGATATGTTAAATATCACAGACTGTTCTATATAAAAGAACCGTATGTGATAGTTTCCCTATAAATATACCCCAAGAATAGGTTCTACTCGCAGAGTCCTCACTCACGCACTCCGTCTCCACCGTCCCTGCTAGGTTTTGCTAGATCTGACTGCTCACTCGCGTGCGACGCTGCCTCTCCCTCCCGACACCGCCTCTCCCTCCTGTTGTCGTCTGCCTCTCCCTCCCAACGTCGGCCGCCTCTCCCTCCCGACGGCGGCCGCCTCTCCCTCCCGACACTGCCTCTCCCTCCCGACGCCGATCACCTCTTCTTCCCGACGCCAACCGCCTCTCCCTCCCTACGATACAAAACCCAGATCCCATAGTGGGTTCAGATATTAGTTCGATGATGATACTGGTGTAATACTTCATGATATATAGTACTTCATGGTGTAATACTAAAATTGAATATTCAAGCTTGAGCTCTAAATTATTACTATTATTGTCATTTGTCAATCTTCTGGTATGTCTCAATAGTTGGCTAATTTGTTTTGTGATCTTCAGTAGTTGGCTAATTTGTTTTATGACCGTTAGTACTTCATAATATATGCTTCACGTGTTAGTTACAAGATATAATACTAAAATTGGATATTCAAGCTTGAGCTCTAAATTTTTACTATTACTGTCATTTATCAACCTTGTGGTATGTCTCAATAGTTGGCTAATTTGTTTTGTGATCTTTAGCAGTTGGCTAATTTGTTTTATGACCTTTAATACTTCATGATATATGCTTCACTTGTTAGCTACAAGATCTAATACTAAAATTGGATATTCAAACTTGGGCTCGAAATTTTTACTATTACTATCATTTGTCAATCTTGTGGGTTGTCTCAATAGTTGGCTAATTTGTTTTGTGATCTTCAGTAGTTGGCTAATTGGTTTTATGACCTTTAGTACTTTATGATATATGTTTCACTTGTTAATTACAAGATATATTTGGAATATCATGTTACTGTTCCAAAGGGACATTGTAGCAATAATATATGCCACATAGACCTTCAAAGGGCATGAAGCAAGTTACACACTCCAATGTGTCAGGTTCAACAAACTTGAGACACTGGTGTGTGTATTTGATTCATAGAAGTTTGTTTTATAACCTTTAGTACTTCATGATATATGCTTCACTTGTTAGCTACAAGATCTATTTGGAATGGCATGTTACTGTTCCAAAAGGACTTTGTAGCAATAATATATGCTACATAGACCTTCAAAGGGCATGAAGCAAGTTACACACTCCAGTGTGTCAGGTTCAATAAACTTGAGACACTGTGTGTGTAATTCGATTCATAGAACTTAATTTGTTTACGTTCATAGCTCACTGCAGTTAGTTTTTTCTTATAAGAGAGATGACGTCTACACAGTCATCGTCGCCATCATCTGGGTCTCATGCTCCCAAGATCGGGATAACTAAGTGTAGCCGAGGAGTATCGAAAAGGCCAGAGGGCCGAATGACCTTCACGGTGGTCTCTCTGGATAGGGTCCCTCTGCAACCAAAGAAAGCAGCGGCAGCATTTTGGACTACCTACAGGATAATTGGAAGGCAACAGGTCCCCATTACCATAGCAAGCTGGAAAGATTTGGCAAAAGATTAGAAAAATCAGCTGTGGGAGGAAATAACAAATTCATTCGAGATCCCAGCAGAAGTACAGGGACTCGTGCAACGGCAGGCACTCCTCGCAATTGGAAAAAACATAGAAGAACTTCAAGAGCACTCTTGTCACGTCGTACGTGTCCAAGGATCTCACGCCCTTCATGAGATATCCTTTTGTGTCGTTGGAAATATAGAAGGCCTTTGTGCAGATGAAGACAACGACTGAATTTAAACAACAAAGTATAGCACACAAGGCTCTCCAGTCACAAAACATTCACCCTCATAGACTTGGCACTGCTAGGTATATGGGTAAAATCCCGCAGTGGAGGATGTAGGACGAGGTCACAATCCGATCAGAGGCCTCCCCGCCATTTGCTAGGATCGCAAACGAGCGCGCCCAAAACTGGTTAAGAGCAAGATCATCAATCACGTCTTCAGATGTCTCCTCTTTCAAAAACCCCATAGACTAGGAAGTGTCCCAACGCCTGTTAAGATATGTTAAACTACATAGTTATTAATACCTCTTGAACTTCATGGGTACGAAAATAACATGATTGCCTCTTGCAGTAATCATTGACTACTGAATCTTCTTGAGGCTCCTTTGAAGAATACAAGGAGAGAGATATACTATCACAGGCCCAAGGAAACAAGGAGCACCCAGGTCGCACGCGAGGCCTGGGGGTTTACGTATCTTGGAGGCACGGATTCCCAAATGACTCTGAGACATATAGGAGTAGGAAGAGATCCAATGCATATCACAATGAACAAATAAAACAGGAGCAACTATCTGCCTCACTTCAAGAGAAGACTGCCTCACTTCGAGGAGAGATAGATTCATTGAGGGAAGAACTGAGACAAGTCCACAACTAATCACAACTTACCCCCGTTAATACGGTACCTAGTCCCCCTCAACGTCGGAGTAGCTGCATGTCCACGCCAATTACTGAACATAGCGATACCCACTCACCTATCGACGATATTTATGTAATGTACCTCTTTAGAATGCTACATAGATAGATCTACCTGGTGGACGTCTTAGCTCATCGTGTATCGTTATGTAAGAGCCCAATGCCTTGCATTCTTAGAGTTAGGCTTGTTGGCTCCATTCTCATTGATGCTGGGCGGGGATGGCGTATCCATAGCTACTAGGGACGCTGGTGCACGGTACCCAACTAGAGACCGGTTTCACGAAGGTTTAGATGGACACGATTATGATGCTTTTAGGACCATCCCTCTTGAGAAGCCCCCAAACGAAGAGATTACGATATTATAGGATATCGTCCACACATTCATCTAGTGGCCCAAAAGGAACATCGCTCTCGACTTGCCTGTGCCGCGATCTCCACATCCAGTGGCCCAAGAGGGACATCACCCTGGACCTGTCACATCGACTCACGTGGCTCCACCTCCAGCTCCGGTATGGAAGCTTGTTGCATCGGTTCCCATGGAGACGATGCCAAAAATGTATCGTAAGCGAGGCGCTAAGACCCAACCGAAGAATATTAAGGTGCCTCCCAAGCAATGGAAGTTTATTCTCGGAGTGTCGTTGGTCCCCGAGTTACTATTACCTAGGCTTGGACTGGTTTGCAATACATTGCATACCTGGTACATGCAGAGGTCCAACATGAAGCCAAACTAGCACAGTAGATTCACTGTGAGATACATAGAGGCACATTTCCTCCACGACTTGAGCTACTTTGTCGTAACCTTCAAAGACTTATTCATACTATTCAACCTCGACGAACTCGGCATCTCACTTCTACGATGCTGGACACTGTAAGTATACTGTACAATGAAGTTCTACATTCATGTCATACCAATAAATGTCATTACTCTTTGCTTATGTACAGATACATGATCTAACAAGTCCGGAGATGGTGACAACCGGTGGGATTTCTCGACCCACACTTTATTTTTGAGCAATCCATCAACGATAATGCATCCTTCGTCCAAGATTATATAACGACCGGATTAATTGCTCAAAGTGACAAGGAGTACATTATGGTACCTTCAACCAAGGGTAAGTGATTCATTAGTTGCCACACAAATTTCATTTGTACTTTATACGTAACATGAACTTAGAATTAATCACTATGGCAACACACATGACTAGGTCTCACTGGATTCTAATTGTGATTGTACTAAAATGAAGCAAGGTAATATACCTTGATTCCCTATTTAGGAGCAATCACGACTTCACTCGTGTGCAACAAGCAATTGATAGGTAAACTCATTTTCTTCATACATAACTCAATTGTACTATTTCCTTCGTTTGCAGTGGTCGAGGCTAACTTTTTTGGAATCACGTAGGTCATTTACCACTTATGTTGCCTAGGGAGGGAGACAAGGAATCCAATGACACATTGTGACACAGGATGCGATTTTCGGTACCCGCTACAACACAACAATCCTATATCACACTTTGTTGTAATGCCTCTAGAATTGACAATACATATGTATGTAATTCTATTTTTGTAGTACCACCAACAGCTACAGGGCAATATATGTGGATTCCACGTTTGCCGCCATATGAAGGAAATCATGGACGCTAAGACGAATGATCCAGAGGTTTGCCAACCTTCCAATAATTATTATTTTCTGACTATATATATGTATATATACACACACATGCTAATTAATGACTTAACATTGCTCCTAGCGACAGTATATGGACTTCGATGAAAGTGCATTTGATCTTGACAAACTCATCGAAATTCGAGGAAACCTTTCCCAATTCTTGCTAGCAGAGGTCATAAACAAGACTGGGAAGTTTCACCCTGGCAATGGTGATTAGATGTTTAAACATTGGATTCAATTGTAATCACTCAATTGTGCTTAATCAAATAATTCATTCAATTTAATTCATTTGTGAGATCTGTGTAATGTTGTTATGCTATATATGTGATTTGCTTATGTTTGTTTCATGCATCTGTGTGATTTATGTAATGATTGTGTTGTGCTATATATATGTGATCTTGTTTATTTTCAGAGGGCATGGTTAGTATATCCTGAGGCTAACAGAAAAGGAGCAAACAACATCGCTATTGAAATAGCTATCACAGACAGTTCGATGTTCTAAACCGTCTGTAACATATATATCCCAAACGGTTTCAAACACCGAACCGTCTGTGATATGCATGATATCACAAACAATTTTTATTATTAACCGTATGTGATATCGTGTATATCATAAACGGTTAATAAAAAATCGTCTATAATAGGCGAATATCATAGATGATTTTTCTGAAAAACCGTCTATGTTGTAAGTTATCACAGATGGTGTTGAAGCCGTTTGTGATAATCAGCTATTATCACTGACACATGAACGGCAGACGGTTCAGAAACCGTCTGTGATGACAGTTTTGAACCGTCTATGATAACACTGTCTACAGTAGTATAATCTAATTAAGATTTGCCCATACGTTTATATATTAAATATTACTTGAAATACGTAGTCGGTGAGGATGCACGGGTTGATGACTAATAGTTCTAAAGTGATTCAATGTTCAATCTAATATACATAAATTAATTAACAGAAAACAACAGAGTCTAAAGACTCTGAGAATGCCTGATGCGGTGACGCCTATGGTCTTCCAGATAAGCTAGCTCTGCACGGATCAACTTTGCAGATTAAGGAAAATATTTTGCTTTTAACTTCAGTAAAAGCAACACTATCGTTGCACTTAAGCTGAGTAAACCACTCAATTGTATTATAAACTAGTCATTTCGAATCATCTAACAAAAGCAACTCACACTTCACCTAATCGCAAGAAAAATAAGTAAAGTAATGGCAGCTCCACCAACCAAGAAAAATTACTTCTTCTTTCCACATTTTGTATTCTATTATTCTGTTTAGACTGATAACAATCATACATGGCATTTTTCTCATTGAAATGTCAAAGGTTTCTAACCAATTAGTAAGCAACGAAAAAAAATATGTACAAAAACACTCTCATGTGCATCCGAACTGTTAGAGGCTCAGAGCATGTACTCAAGCAAAACCGTGGTCGTCTCTAGTGAGTTCGGTTGCCGGATCGATCCTTTAATTTTTCGTGTATATTATTGGGGACTATATGGCGTGAGTCGTGTTAACAGACCAAACAATACTTGCTATAGTCTTGTTGTTCAAATAATACGTAAAAAATAAGAGTAAATTTCATAAAACCGTACCACTATTGTTAAAAATATCATAAAACCATATTTTTAGGATCGATTTGTTGACATAAGATTTACGCATATTTTATCCCCCAAAATCTAGCTAAAGGCACAGTAACGTGATGATCTAAATCCTGATCAGTCTCATTTATGCCATTATTTTCATACATTTTGCACGTCAATACATGTGGCGGGAAAATACATAAAAAAGGAAAAACACTATAAAATTACTAAAAAGAGCATCAGACCCCACTGGTGGGTCAGCCAGCCCAACCCTGGGCTAGCCGGCCAACTGGCCGGCAGGCGGTAGCATGATAGCATGGGCCAGGAGGGCCCACCAGGGCGATCGGCTAAGGCTCAACCGGAACATCTTAACATTTAACTAATTATCAATCACTTTCCTTAACTCCTTACCTATTCTTCTTTTTCTTTATTTTGCCTTGATCGATCAAGTTATTGCATGACTGGTTTCAACCTACCATAAATCTTTCGAGATAATCTTGAGTCAATTCGGAGAATACTCAGACCTATCTCAACAAATACATTAAAAAACCCTAGAAAGATACAAAACCCATGAGCTACTACAGTCTAGCCTCATCATCATCTTTG
The DNA here is from genome assembly GCA_017311315.1 of Dendrocalamus latiflorus. Taxonomy (NCBI): domain Eukaryota; kingdom Viridiplantae; phylum Streptophyta; class Magnoliopsida; order Poales; family Poaceae; genus Dendrocalamus; species Dendrocalamus latiflorus. The sequence continues at coordinate 33,442,955 of CM029638.1, forward strand.
CAAAGCCCACCTTTGCTAATTGAACCCAAACCTGAAGCTCTGATGGCTAAGAAAACGCTTCATGAGTTTTCTTTTTGCACCGAGCAGCGATAATGTGCCCGTTGTGGCATTTCCTGTTGTTGAGAATTGAAACACCCCAAAATTTCAAAATTTTTGAATTCTGCAAAGTGTGTTTATTTGTGAATTCATTCTCAATTTGGCAAGTAGGCTTGGAAGTGCACTTTCCTCTTTTGGCCTCTACGCCTTCGCTCCTCCCCTGGCGCCTTCACGCGCGGGCGCCCTCTTCTTCTTCCCGGAGACGCCAGCCACTGTACACGCGGCGTCTCCCTCGCGCACGAAGTTGCGGCGCCCTCCATCATCACGCTGCGACCTCCCTGAGCTGCGGCCCCACCTGCCAGCTGCACGCCTCTGCTCCTTCCCTCGCTTAGCGCGCCGGCGCCTGCGCGCAGCTCCCGCCACCGCTACAGCTCGTCCCTTCTCGCGATTTCTTCAACTCTCGGGTCAACCAGCCGTACTAGTGGGCAGAGCAGCCGCGCCATCTCCTCCACACAGCCCCTGCTCCACTGCGGTGCACTCCCCTTCTCTCCGTTCAGCGTGAGCCGAACGCGACCACGAGAAATATCTCGGGCAACCGACCTACACAGGGGATAAAGCCCAATTCGCAGCTCCCTGAGGCTTCTGGCACCCTCACAAACCCTCTCCCGCAACCAATTGAGCTCCCATCGCCCCTGCTAGCCGCAGTCGCCGCCCCTGAGCCCGGTGAGCCCTAACTGCAATCCTTCGATTCCGCCAACCATTTTTCGATTCCGAGCTCTCACGTGATCTCCACTGTCTCTGGAACATGTTGGTGAACCCGCTGGAGTTTGAGCATTTGCCCTGGGCCGTGGCAGCGAAGATTGCTGTCGGCCGTAAAGACCTCTCCGTGGCCAGCTCGCCTGAGTCTTTCCCGAGCTGTACCGTCAATTCCCCTAGCTTTCTAATGTTCCGTAGATGGTGAAACCCTAGCCAATTCGACTCAAACCTCCCCGGACCTTCCTAGCTCCGCCGCGGAGGCCACGGTCTTCCCGGCCGCCGCTAGCCGCCGTCATCCACTTCCCCACCCGCCCCAGTACTCAAATGGGATCCTAAATCCCGTGTGTAGACTCTGTGAAACCCATTCCACTTCTCGTGCCCGGACAACGCCGCGCCACCGGAGATGGCGGCCTCTGTTCGGCCGCTCGGGAGCCGTCCGGAGGTTGAAGACGACTCCCGGGGGCGACGTGGCTGTATCGGGGGCGTCCAGGCTGTAGCAATCCACCGTTCAGATCCAATCAAACCACAGCCGTTCATCTGTCGCCCTCCCCTCATCCGACGGCCACGCCTGGGAGATCTGGCCCGTCGGTGCCGGCACGCGCGTCGCCCATCGGGCGGACGAGCGCGGAGGCGCGGGGCGTCGCCCGCGTGCGCGCGTGGGCTGCGGCCTGCGCGGCCGAGCGCTCGGGCTGGGCCGGGAGCCGGTTTGCCGCGCGGGAGAAAAGGCCGGCCGAGCCGCACTGTTGCTCGGGTCGAGCCCAACACTGTTCACATATTTAGAAAATCCCGAAAAATTTAGAAAAAGCCCCAAAAATTCCAGAAAAATCCAAAAATCCCAAAAATACCAAATTATCCCATCTTGACCAATTCAATGTCCTGAATCCAAATATCAACTCCATTTCCTCAAATTTAAATTTTATAAATTTGAATTTTCCCTCTTCCTTGCACTTAGCTTATTAAAATTTCAAGCCTCCATAAATTCCAATTCCACCCAATCCAAATATTTGCTTTCATCAAAAATCCCTCCCCAATATCTCTTAAATGTTTATTTGAGATTTTATGCAATTTACTCCTTTTTATTTTAGATTATTTTCCCTAGCTTGATTAGAATCAAGTTTGGACTTATGTTGTTATTTTATGTGTTTACGTTAGCTTCCGACGCCTCCGAGGTTGCAGTGTCCGAGCAAGAACCAGCTGCATTGATCTACGACATTGTCGAAATCCCTAATCAGCAAGGCAAGTTACATGTTTTTGATCATATTGGATCCCATGATATTCATACTATTTATTTAATGTACTTTCATTATGAATAGTTATGGAATGTTATTTACATAAAATAAAATGTGTAGAATGGCATGCTACTAGTTAATCCTACCACTGAAATATGCCCTGTTTTAATTGATGGCCACATTCACCTTGACAACCTTAGTAAGAATAAAAATATTGTACAAATGTATATACGATCATCTCATTCAACATTGTACACTAATAAGTGACTTTGGCCGTGGGCCAGTAGAATTTAAAAAGACTTGGATCTAAGGTAAAGAGGTTGGTGGGGCTCCGAGTGGCGGATTTAGCCCACCGCTTTATCTTAGAATGAGACTTCGGGTAGAGAGGTTGGTGGGGCTCCGAATAACGGATTTAGCCCATCGCTTTACCCGAGGATGGAGGCTGGTTTGGTTTGGTGGTGGTGAGTGCTTTTGAGCACAGAGGAAGCTGTGACTGAGTGCCTCAGGTGAAAAATATAAGGACAAAAACCTTGTGCCGAATAACAGACATAGTAATCGCTCAAACCACAGGAGTTGAATTGTCAACACTGGTTTAGTAGCTGCTCAGTTTGATTGAAACTCTATAGGTTGAGATGACAGGATGTCGGGGAGTTAGGTATGCCGCTGGATACCTAACAACGGTAGTGTTCACTTAAAACGGCAGAGGAGTTTGATTTAATTTGTGGCCGTGACTAGGTGATGCTATCGGGTAGAGTCTATATAAAGAATTGAGCAGTGAACCGACCTGGCTTTCTTAACTCTGTCGCGGGGGTTAAGAGATCGTGTGGGTAAAGTTGAGCAACTCTGCAGAGTGAAATAAATAGTATTCGAATACGCCGTGCTTCCGGTTAATGAAGCTGTGTTAATTGGGTGATTCCAAGAATGAGGCATAAGTAAGATTTATGTGAATTTTAATTTGGTTAATGTTGAACTTTATCTGATAATGAAAAACCCCTGATCTTAAGGAGCAAATGTTTTAAACTTTCTTTGTTTGCAAATAAAATTGCATCCACCCAGTGTAATAAAACCAATATATTCCATCCTTTGAATATCCTTGCAAATAGTAAATAAGGTTTACCCCTGTAACTTGCTGGGTACGGTGGTACTCATTACTTGCTAAACAAAATTTCCAGAAGATCAAGGTTGCTACGATGAGCCTGAGGAAGAAGAAGCTCCTAATGAACCAATCTGTTCTGACGATGATTGGTCTTAGGTTTCAATCTACGTTCAGGCCGCTCGATCCTTTTGTAATGTATTATAGTTTGTGGGTTCTGGTGCCCGCTATGTAAAACCTGTGACAATCTATATTGTAATAAAGTTGGATCTTTTGCGTAAGCTTGTACTGTTGTGATCATCGCTCATACTATTGAACGTCGTAACTGTGCATTCTGTACGGTTACGAGGTTCCGTACCGTTCCCAGAAACGGGGGCGTTACAAGAATGACAACTTTGAGCATAAGCCAACCCTCATCAATATGGTCAACAATGATCCTTTCTGAGGAAAACCACCAGAAGATGCAAACATGCATCTACAAACATTCTTGGAAATCTACGCGACATTCAATATAAAGGGATTTACTCCAGATGCTATACGCATGTGATCATTCCCTTTCTCGCTTATGGGAAAGGCGAAACAATGGTTTTATTCACTCCCTGCAAAAGAAGTATAGATATGGAAGAATTGCTCTGATGCCTTTTTGGCCAAGTTCTTTCCTCCCGAAAAGACGAATATTTTACGGAACAAAATTTCCAACTTCCATTAGGGTGCCTTTGGTTGAGCTTTTGGGAGCTGCTTTTGCTTCCAAAAAGTCAAAAGCCAACCAAAGGGGTGGAAACCAGAAGCTGCTTTTTCAGAAGCAGCTACTTTTGGGTAGTACAGTTTTGAAAGCATCTTGAACCCTGCTTTTGGCTTTTGGCTTTCTGCTTTTTGAAATGGTGAAAATAGAGAGCTGTTTCACAGTTGTTTCAAGGAAAATAGAGATAGGAGGTAAGTTTTATACTTGTTTGAACCAAACAGCTTACAGTTTTTCCACAGCCCACAACCTACAGCAGCTTTTCCATAGCCCACAGCTCACAGCAGCTTTTTCAGAAGCCACAGCTCAACCAAACACACCCTAAGCCTTCGGCTTCTGGCTTATTTTTCATTATTCATAAGTTTCGTCTTTTTCTGAACTTTTGGCTTTTTGTTAAGCTTTTTTGCCGGTTCTTTTTTTTCCCGTATTTGTTTGTATTATACGTAATGGGCTAACATATTTTTTTTATTTTTAAATTTTTTTAAATTTAATTATGCTAAATAAGCCTCTGTCAGCTACAGTGCTTTTTCAGCTAGCTACAGTGTTTTCAGCCATAAGCCACGAGCTTTTCAGCCGAACCGATCACCACTAATATTATTGCCTATCCCCCACCATGGCATGGAGGACTAGCTCCTAATTCAGAATTTCTATAGTAGTCTTCTGGTAAGGACCTGCAAGCATCTGGATGCAGCTACTAGCAAAGCTTTTGTGGGACTAGGAATAACTGGCGCAAAGTCACTCATCAACAATATGGTACCAAGCAAGGTTGGAAGACGGATTGATCAACCACTCCCATGAATCGTCAACGAGGAGTACATCAAGTGAAGGGTTAGATCTTATTGCATCTAAAGTAGATGCTTTGGTCAGGAGGATAGAAGCATTGCCATGCACACTAGACATAGTCAACGCCCTAGATGCCCGGATAACATGTGAAGAGTGTTGAAAATTGGGACATATGGGAAGCCAATGCTAAGAACATGACGTTAACTATGTCAACAATTTTCGCCCCCAGAAACAATCTTACACACTCGAATGGACAACCACCCCAATCCCATCTACGACAATAAGGATAACAACTTTCATCCTTCAGCTCCTAACAATTCATCAGTTCTCTCTCTCTCTGGATTCTTCACTCAAGGGATTCATCAAGGCCTAATCTAATATCAATGAGAGCATCAGTAAAAAAATTCTATACAAGTGACAAGTGTTGGATATTGATCTAGGCCAAACGGCCGGATGAGGAGGATGTGGGCTCACCCCACGTCTAAGCGCCCTGATCGGGGGGGCTAACCGATTATGGTTACGGTCCCCCGTTGCGCAGCGCCATATAAAAGGTTAGGAGCTCCGGCCTCTCCGTGTGGACGTCGTTCCCGTGAAGAGCCAAAACTCCCGAACAAACCCTAAGTTCTACCCGATCTACTGTGCGCTGTTAGCAACGGGAAGACCGTCGCCGCCGCTACTGCAGAACGACGCCGGTGACCTTGAACCGCGAGCTCTTCGGATCTGCACCGACTCGTCCCCACGCCTGCATCACGCAGGCACGAGGTCTTCGCTCAAATGGCGTTCATCGGCGACCGTGAGTCTCCCGACCCCTCTAACCCTAGGTGTTCTAGTGATGGACTAGTGGCTTTATGTGATGTGTACTTGATGCTTAGGCCCTAACATTTGGTATCAGAGCCTCTCTAGTCTACCTGGAACCCTAGTGCATTTTTGTGTTAGGGATTAGGTTGTTCTTGGGCTCGGGTAGCAATTAGAAGGAGGGGATTCGAAACCCTAATAGAAACTCTAATGAAAATCCCCAAAATATTGATGTATCCCGAACCCTAGAATCCCAAATCATGATGAACCCTGAGTTTTTCCCCCAAATCCCTCCCACCCGAATCAAGATCAAGAACAAAGGGAGGCCTTACGGGCGCGCCGCCGCTCCCCGGGCGATGCCGCCGCCGCCGCTGCCCCTTCGGGCGCCGCCGCCGCTCCCCGGGCGATGCCGCTGCCGCCGCTTCTTACGGTCGCCGCCGCCGAGAGCCGCGCCTCCCGCTGCGCGCCCCGCGCGCTCCGCCGCCGCCACGTCTTCCCCATGGTGTCGCCCCTCCCGTTGGCGCCGCCTTGCGCGCCGAGCACGGGCGCTGCCGCGCCGCCATTCCCCGCGCGCGAGCTGCTGCCGCCGTCGCCGTCCATTTTTTTGCGGGCGCAGGGGAGCCAAATGTTTTCTAGGGTTAGGGATTTTGGGGACAGCCGGCCGCCCGCAGTTTTGTTCACGCAAACTTTCCTCCGAGCCGTCGGATCCTGATGGATGGCCGAGATCGGGCAGGCTCTAATGGGCCAACTGGGTTTGCTGATGACCTGCGGGGGTTTTTGGGCCGTGCGGGCGCGCGATTTTTAGGCCCGCGTGGGATTTTCTTTCGGCCGTGGGCTGCACGTTTATGGCTAAATGCTATTGCACAGCAGTGCATTATTTTATGTATTTCAGCATATATTTCATGCACATACTTAGGCATATATACATGAAATTTATGATGTATTCTTCAGGCTGTTGAGGTTTTTTCAGTATGTATATTTTCATGTATTTATGCTACATCTCATGTTTAATTAATGATGTCTCTTATGAAATTATTAACGGATAATATTGCTAAGCTGCTGAAAATTATTATGCATTTTTTTCCGCTGCGTAATGTTCTGCCCCTAATTGAATGGAACCAACGGGAAATTCAATTGGAGGGCTGTATTTAATTTTACATGCTATTACATTTTGACCAACGTTAATTGTAATTGCATGTACTCAATTATGTTTATTTTATTCATGCTATTACTCTTTGACCAACATTAATTGTAATTGCATGCAATAATTTATGTTAAATTTTTCGCTTCTGCCCAACGGTGATGCAAAAAATTCTTATGAGCATGTTGTTAATCATACCAACGAAAGATTAATTTTCATGCAAATTAATTATGCGTTTTTCCTAATGTAAATTTTAAAATTTTTCAGCTGCTTCTGTTTCCGCTCATGTAAATGCTATTGAGCCACTTAATGGTAGTAACTTCCAGAAATGGAAGTTCACACTTATGACGACTTTTCAGCTCTTGGATCTGGACTACGCGTTCAGATTCGACGAGTCTGTCACTCCTACTGAAGGGGAGGACAATTATGATGACAAAATGAAGGAATATAAAGCTAATGCTGAGAAGTGGGAGCGGTCCAACCGTGTTTCACTTGCTGTGATGAAAAACTCCATCAGTGAGGCCATAAGGGGAGCAATCCCTGAAAAGGAAAGGATAAAGGACTATTTGTCCTCTATCGAGGATCATTTTAAGGGGTCCTCTAAAGTTTATGCTACCACACTGATGCACAGGCTCATGAACACTAAGTACAATGGTACTGGAAATGTTCGTGAGCACATTATGACAATAATCAATATTACTGCCAGACTTAAGACAATGGACATGGCTATTTCTGATGGTTTTGTTGTCCATTACATTATGATGTCTCTTCCCAAGCAATTTGAAGCTTTCAAGGTGAACTACAACACCATTAAGGACAAGTGGACCATGAGCGAGTTGATCGCTAATGTTTCACAGGAGGAAGAGAGGCTCAAGGCTGAGGGGGCTACTGATTTTGTGAATCAAGTCGGCTCTTCAAATAAGGCTGGTCCCTCTAGAAATAGAGGTGGCTACAAAGGAAAGGGAAAGAAGGAGCAAACCTACTCCCCTTATCAGAAGCCACAGAAGCCACAGCACCCACAGCATCCTAAGGCGCCTAAAAACGCTTCAGGACCTGGGAGCTCAAATGAACAGAAGAAAAGTGGTGAATGTTACTTTTGTCAGTCGAAGGACCATTTCAAAGATGATTGTCCTGGATGGCTGAAATGGCTCGCCAAGAAAGGTACTTATGAAATCACTTTTGTTGATGAAGCATTTTATGCTGATTTTCCTATAAATTCTTGGTGGATTGATTCTGGTGCCACTGTGCACGTTACGAATTCCTTGCAGGGATTCCATATGTTGAAAAGTCTCAGAGGGGAAAGAAGCCTTAGAGTGGCTAATGGGATGGAAGCCGAAATTCAAGCTATTGGATCGGTTTCTTTAGTTTTGAATAATGGTTTTGTAATGAAACTTAATGATGTTCTTTATGTTCCCTCGATGAGAAGAAACTTGATTTCCATTTCATTATTAGATAATGATGGATATTCTTGTAATTTTAGACACGGAATGTGTTTGATTTATTTTAATAATGATAATGTTGGTCGTGCCATCCGACACGACAAGCTTTATATGTTATCCCTGCAAGATTCTCCTATATCCATGAATGTATGTGATGTGAATAAAAAGCGCAAGCGAATTGATGAGACTTCGTCGAAATTGTGGCACTGTCGTTTGGGCCACATTTCGAGGGGGAGAATTGAACGTCTCATTAAAGAAGAAATTCTCCACCCTTTAGACTTTAATGATTCGGATAATCATTGCCTCGATTGTATCAAAGGCAAGTATGTAAAGCAAATAAAGAAAGGTGCTACTCGAAGCACAGGGATTTTGGAATTAATTCATACCGACATATGTGGTCCTTTCCCTGTGACATCAGTGGATGGTTATGATTCTTTTATTACGTTCACTGATGATTACTCTCGTTATGGTTATATCTATCCTATTAAAGAAAGATCGGAGGCACTTGATAAATTTAAGATATTTAAGGCTGAAGTTGAAAATCAGCACAGTCTAAAGATTAAAGTAGTGCGCTCGGATCGTGGGGGAGAGTATTATGGGCAACACACAACTTATGGGCAGATTCCTGGTCCTTTTGCCAGGTTTCTACAAGAAAATGGTATAGTCGCCCAGTATTCAATGTCTGGTGATCCCCAGCAAAATGGAGTTGCGGAAAGAAAAAACCGCACACTTATGGACATGGTTCGAAGTATGTTGAGCTACTCCACTTTGCCTGTAAAGTTATGGATGGAAGCATTAAAGACCGCTGCACATATACTCAATCGGGTTCCTAGTAAATCGGTGCCTAAAACACCTTATGAATTATGGACTGGGAGAAAACCTAGTTTGAACTACCTCCATGTGTGGGGTTGTGCAGCTGAAGCTAAAATATTTAACCCACATATTGGGAAATTAGATCCCAAGACTGTGAGTTGCCATTTTATTGGCTACCCTGACAGGTCTAAAGGGTACCGATTCTATTGTCCAGATCGTACCACAAAATTTGTAGAAACAAGACACGCTGTGTTCTTGGAAAATGATGGCATCAGTGGGGACTTGGAGCCCAGGAAAATTGATCTTGAGGAGAAACGGACTTATGTTGCTTCACCGCTAATCCGACAGACTGATTTTCCTGTGCCCCAAGTGGTTGTGCCCATAGTTGATCTTGTAGTTGCAACTCCTGTTGTATTTCCAGTTAATTCTGTGGCTACTCCTTCTGTTGAGGGTTCTGAAAATACAAGTGCAATACCTAATGCTGAGCCTTCACAGCCCTCTGTGACAATTAATGAACAACCTGATAAGCCTACTAATGAACCTGTCAGGAGATCACAACGAGTGAGGAGATCTGCTATCCCAAGTGATTATGAGGTTTACTTGAATGAGGATGATCTTGGGAAGGCAGATGATCCTAGCTCTTATAAGGAAGCAATGAAGAATAAGGATTCATCTAAATGGCTAGATGCCATGAAAGATGAGATTGAGTCTATGGGCGCTAATGACGTATGGGACTTAGTGGAAATTCCTAATGGAGCCAAAACAGTAGGCTGCAAATGGGTCTACAAGACCAAGCGTGACTCCAAAGGGAATATCGAAAGGTTTAAGGCGAGACTTGTAGCAAAAGGGTTTACGCAAAGAGAAGCCATTGACTATAATGAAACCTTTTCGCCTGTCTCAACCAAAGATTCATTTAGAATCATAATGGCGCTCACAGCACATTTCGACTTAGAGTTGCACCAAATGGATGTTAAGACTGCATTCCTGAATGGAGACTTGTATGAGGACGTTTACATGACACAACCGGAAGGTTTTGTTGTGGAAGGCGAAGAACATTTGGGATGTAAGCTAAGGAAATCCATATATGGCCTGAAGCAAGCTTCTAGGCAATGGTACCTTAAGTTTGATGAAGTCATAAGGAAATTTGGATTTAAGGAGAATGATGTTGATAATTGTACTTATGTTAAGTTTAGGGGGAGTAATTACACCTTCTTAATTCTTTATGTGGACGATATATTATTGGCCAGCAGCAGTGTGGACATGCTGCGGGAAACTAAAAGATTTCTCTCGTCCAATTTTGATATGAAGGATCTCGGTGAAGCATCTTATGTTCTTGGTATTGAAATTCACCGAGATAGGTCCAAAGGAACATTAGGTTTATCAAAAAAGGCATACATTGACAGAGTACTAAAGAGATACAATATGCATAAATGCTCTGCCTCGCCTGCTCCTATTGTTAAGGGCGATAAGTTTGGGAAATTTCAATGCCCAAAGAATGACTATGAATCTGATCAGATGAAGGCTATACCTTACGCTTCTGCTGTCGGAAGTATTATGTATGCTCAAGTATGTACGCGCCCTGATTTAGCTTTTGTTACCGGGATGCTTGGCAGATATCAGTCAAATCCAGGACCGGACCACTGGAAAGCCGTTAAGAAAGTCCTGCGCTATATGCAAGGCACTAAAGGTCACATGCTCACATATAGAAAATGTGATAACCTTGAGGTTGTCGGTTATTCTGATGCTGATTTTGCGGGGTGTAAAGACACTAAGAAGTCCACATCAGGTTATATTTTCACCCTCGCAGGAGCAGCAATATCATGGAAAAGTGTAAAGCAAACACTTACTGCATCGTCGACAATGCAGGCTGAATTGTGGCATGTTATAAGGCTACCGGGCAGGCTGTATGGCTTAAGAACTTTATCCCGGGATTGAGAGTGGTAGACAGCATTTCTAGACCACTCATTTTGTACTGCGACAATCAACCCGCAGTTTTCTATTCGAGTAACAACAAGTCAAGTGCAGCTGCCAAGCACATTGACATAAAGTATCATGTTGTGAAAGATAGAGTCCAGGATCAAACAATTAAGGTTGAGCATATTGGAACTAAATTTATGCTTGCGGATCCGCTCACAAAAGGCTTACCACCCAATATTTTTCGTGATCATGTTGCCGGCATGGGTTTATTGGAGAGCCTGTGATCCTGGAATAAGAGGACCATATAAAGTAACCAACCCCCATGAAGTATTATGTTATCCAATCGATATAGAATGAAACACTATAAGTACTGATGTCCAGCAGTATTTAATTGACTGTTGTGACGCATTACTTTGGTGTGAACTTTTATTGAGAGAGGGCTTATGATGTTTAGCCTTACGATCAAGGGGGAGAATGTTGGATATTGATCTAGGCCAAACGGCCGGATGAGGAGGATGTGGGCTCACCCCACGTCTAAGCGCCCTGATCGGGGGGGCTAACCAATTATGGTTACGGTCCCCCGTTGCGCAGCGCCATATAAAAGGTTAGGAGCTCCGGCCTCTCCGTGTGGACGTCGTTCCCGTGAAGAGCCAAAACTCCCGAACAAACCCTAAGTTCTACCCGATCTACTGTGCGCTGTTAGCAACGGGAAGACCGTCGCCGCCGCTACTGCAGAACGACGCCGGTGACCTTGAACCGCGAGCTCTTCGGATCTGCACCGACTCGTCCCCACGCCTGCATCACGCAGGCACGAGGTCTTCGCTCAAATGGCGTTCATCGGCGACCGTGAGTCTCCCGACCCCTCTAACCCTAGGTGTTCTAGTGATGGACTAGTGGCTTTATGTGATGTGTACTTGATGCTTAGGCCCTAACAACAAGGTCTTAGAAGGCATTGATTCCAAGATCAAGGTCTTAGCATCAACTATTCAATAGCAACTTAGCTATTCAAAGATGTTAGAGACATAGATTGCACAACTGGCAACCCTAATCCCTAACAATCTAGTCGGACAATTGCCGGGACAGCCGGAACCAAACCCTAAGGAACGAATTAATGCTCTCACCACCAGGTCCAGCAGGAAAGCTATTGTACAATTAGAAGCCCCCAAGAGGCTGAGACTGAGAAGGAAAATGAGGAGGTGGACACTTGAATTCAAGAAACACCCTTATCAAAAAGTAGCTCATGTAAATATATCGACACCAATTTACTGCCATTCCCACCATAGACACATAAGCCATCCTCTGATGAACAATTCAGCAAGTTTGTTGAGGTAATCAGAAAATTATATGTCAGTATCCCATTGCTTGATGCAATACAAGTACCCACCTATGCCAAATATCTTTGGGACATTTTACTTAATAAATGTCTAATTTCAAGTTTGGAGATGATCAAACTAATGGAGGAATGCAATGCTGCTATTTTGAACATTTCCCTAGGTAAGAAGAAGGATCCTAATTGTCAACCATCACATGCTCCGTTGGCCTGCAAAAATTTGAAAGAGCACTTTGCGATCTTGGAGAAAGCGTTAGCGTCATGCCCAAAACAGTATTTGAGAAACTCAACTTTCCGAAATTACCCCTACAACCATGTGCTTGTAGCTTGAAGATCAAACCATCAGATATCCAGCCGGAATTGCTGAGGACCTTCCTGTGAAAAGGTCAAGCTAACAACGTTAAACAAGCACTACAAGGAGGTAACCTAAATTTCAATTTCCATAATTTAATTCTAAATTTTCCTTTTTAATATATATATATATATATATATATATATATATATATATATTGCAAAAATAATTTTATTCATGCAAATAAAAGTATTTGCAATTCAATAAAAATCTGGGATAAAGTTTTATCCTTCTCAAAATTTTCAAAAATCAAACTGTCGAAAGCTTCTCACTGTAAATTCATTGAATCCTCGTGCGATGAAATTTCACCGCATGAACCCTCCTTCTGCCTGGCCAAAATCGGACTGTACCGTAGCCAAGCCACATCGATCGGCCAAGGGCATTGCACCGGCCTGCCAAGGGGCACCGACAGTGGCCAACCAGCCACCACCTCAACCATCACCATCACTTCATGGAGAAACCACCAAGGAGACACCCAACCACCCTTATCCACCAATTTGAATGATGGATGTTTGACTATTGTTTTCACTACCCAAATTTTGCCTCGGCCGCGATGACATCCACAACTTCTAGGACCTCGATGCACGAGTCACCTTCATCCATGATTCTTCATCCATGTCATGTGAGGTAACAGCACCTAAAATTTTGGCATATCATTTTCTAGCTAACCTTCACGTAGGGCGCAACAAGTTGTTCAAGAGAAAGGATAGGAAAAGGACAGGCGTGCCTGCATCCTCCAACTAACCATCAACCCGAGCCTCCATCGTCTACACCTTCATATGAAGAAGTGGATGATGATACCATCACACCAACAAACAAAACCGAGGAGGATCGGTACGGCCAATTGGTAAAGTGCACATTCTATTCCACGAAAGTATGGGATGAGGAGAAGCTAGACCCCATCGGCATTAAGCATGACTTTACCAAGTGCCTGCAAAACATTGGATGGACAAAGTTCACAAAAATCAAAGAACCAGGTTCGCCTAGGCTCACTCTTGAGTTTCTTTCCACATTTAAATTCAACCGCCTGGTAGATATTAATTCCATTCAGTTTCATCTTTTCAACCATGAGTACACTTTAACGATAACTAAAGTAGCTACGATCCTGGGCTTTGATCCTAGATAGCTTGTAGACTTAGAGGGAGTCAAGGAGTTTAATTTCGACAAATTCTAGGGCCGACATCTCTGGCCGAGAAAACAAAAACCCTCTCACCAACCAAATCCACAACCCTACTTTCTGATATCTTCATCATTAGATTGGTAGCATAATCACAGCTAGAGATGATGCTCAAGCTATAAAATTACGGAATGCTCAATTCATGTGGTCCATATGGAAGTGCAAGAAATTGATCACTACCTACATCATGTTAGAGCATTGGGAATATTGGAGAACCAAAACTGCACCTATCCATTTCACCTCCTATCCTTTTGTGTGCCTCTTGATTGCTAGCCTTTCGTATTCAGCAATGCAGAAGTCACACTGACCTCTAGCACGCCCCACTGAATATTGCTGAAAAACCCAAAATCTCCTGATGTGTCCACAACCTATGTAGTCAGTCAAGGTACAACAATCTGACCAGTGACAAAAAGAAGCACTCATATATGTTTGGGACTCTGGCATTATATCAAGTAAAAAATAGCCTCTAGTCTTTCAACATAAGATAAACTATGCTACTAAAGATAAATTGCTAGAATTCCCAATTCTGTAACAACAAGACTATAGTGCTATATCCTAAACTCAATACCAGTTCGGACCCAACTACTCCTTGTGTAATTCTGATAACAGGGACTTCATTTGTGACCTAGGATCCTTTGCATCGCACAAGCTTTCTAATTTCCTTTTGCTTGAGTCCATCTTCCCCCTCTCCATTAGCATCATGTTCCAATGACTAGAATGAGAAAATCCGGAAGTACCAAAATGGATAGACTCTTGCCCATACAAAATTCCAAAACACAGGTGAGTACAATTCAATTCCTTCCAAGTCCCACAAATTGGCTTTCAAAATTTATTAGCACTAGGGCTTGAGAGTTTAAGAGAGGGAGGAGACACCTGTGAGTGATACTGAGATAGAGCCAAATCCTTAAGAGTATTTGTTGCATCAAGAAACTTTTTTGCCATGGAACTTTAAAAACCCTAAGGGAAAGACTGTAACGGAGGATTCTAAGCACATAGATCACCTTGCTTTTTGAGTCTTCAACTGCTTTGCACCACTTGAACTAAACTGTCACACAAATAACCAAACTCCAGTAAGTACGTATTCGTGCTGAGCCATTCTCATGTCTTCCTTATGAAAAATATTTTATTGTGCCTTGGACATTGGCAGAACTCCTCATTTCAAGCAAATCCATCCTTGCCAGATGTTTTGTTTGGGACGACAAAAGTCTGACCATAAGGGTATGTGTTGACACGATAAGGTGATGATTTAAACCCTGATCAGGCTCATTTATGCCATTATTTCCATACATTTTGCACATCAACACATTTTGCAGGAAATATATACATAAAGAGTGAAAGACACTAGAAAATCACTAAGAAGAGCATCAGACTCCACCAGTGGGTCAACTAGCCCAACCCTAGGCCGGTCGACCAACTGGCCGGCACCACAACAGCATGGGCCAGGAGGGCCCACTGGCAGCCAAGCCCACTAGGCCGGTTGACCACATCTCCACTGCCTTCGGCCCAAGCCTCCAACTGCCTTAATCGAGTCAAAGAGACTTGTCGGCTCCTCCCTAGGTGGAGCATGTGCTTGGACTCAGCTTTGCGCTATAAGGAGATCTTGGCCATCCACACTTGGTCGGCTGTCCCACCAGTGCTCCCCGCCCAGCCACACATCCCTCTCTCCACCGACCTTTGACCATAGTCGTGCATGGACAACACCTAGCCAGCCGACCAAGGGTATAAATAGGGGGTACCACCTCCTATTCAAGGAGTCAACCCCATCCAATCACTCCATCACACCACTCCACTTTAGAATAAGTCCTATGGTAGTATAGCAACGCCGGAGTCTCTAGTAGCCCAGTAGGGTAGTATGAGAAAATTCAACCTTAGCGCCAATGGTTTAGAATCATCCTCTTCGGTATCTCGGTATGTGTTGAGCTCTATGTGCCTACTTTAATTTGTAAGAGCGAATTAGCATTTCAATAAAGTAGTCATTATCTAGTATCTTGTTATCTTTTTTGTGGATTAGTATAGGACCCGACTAGTAGCACTGGTATGTCCTGTAGTGGAAGAGCTGAGCTACCCTCAGGCCTAAGGTATGGCGCTTTTGTTGTATAGTTGCTTATGAACCTTAGCACTGGGGGCTATACACACTTTAGGCTTTGCTGCTAGTGCTTAACCTTGATTTATTGCTTTTAATTATATGTGTGCGAAGCTTATACTCTTACAACAGTGCACAACTATAAGGTGTTATCCAGAGATCCTCCGAGATTATTCTAGTCGCATCCCTAAGAGTTAGACTAAGTTAGTGACAACACTTAGTCTAGCTTAGGTGAAAATGTTTATTAGTGTGCTGTGTTTCGCTTCCACAGATAGATATCATTTTACTTTACTTAGAAAAGAACAAGACTACTATTCAGGAACCACTCACTCCTACCCCTACTAGCTACAAACTCCTTGCTAGCTATCTATCGGCGAAACTTATCTAAAGTTGTTACTTATCATTTAAACAACGTCATGTTCCGAAGAGTCAGGAGATAAGTAGTTAAATAATTAAGTTGATATATCTAAGCCATAAAGCTTTCCGAGGGAAAAAAACAATACCCTGGAATACTCCAAGGTGAAGTGCTATGCAACGATTTCTGTGCGCTTGACTACTTGTAAGACGTTAGAATTGCCAACACCATCTTTATGGTGGAGCCCATGTGTCATAGGTGAAGGTAGAAGGGAGATGAGGGCATTGAGACATGCATCTTTGTGGTGGACCCCATGCGTCATAGGTGCCATGTCACACAACGGGGCATGGCACTAGCGTGTTGCGACGGCTTGGCGCAGCAAGTGGTAACATGTCGGCATCCAACATGTCAAGTACCACCCCACTACGTCAGCATCCAGTATGGGTCTTGCTTGTCAGAGCTGCTGCATCTCATAGCATTGCTTAAAGTGTGGTGTTGCGAAATATTTTGCAAAATAAGGTGTGGTTTTGAGGAACAGTTTCTTAAAAATGTAGTTTTTTGGATAATTTTGACAATAGTAGTTCAGCTTTGTGAAATTTACTCAAAACTAATACTTAAATAAGAAAATTAACAGTAAGGAAGGGGGAAAATAATTCCTTAGCGAGAGTTTGGCTGACAAAAGCTATCCTGATTTTAAGGTGAGACCCACTTGATAGTCAGCATCCATGAGAGATGTATATATATACTCATACGGAAAAATACCTGGTACGCATGGAATTTTGTGTTGATTAGACTGTTACTCCGTCCGTACTAAATTAAGTGATGTTTTGGCTATTGGTATTTGTCCTAAATTAAGTGACGTTCTAGGATTCCAAGGCTAGTTTTTGCCCATTGTTCGCAAACTGGCTTACGGTTGTCTAAATTTAATGTTCTCCTTGTTTTGGGGACTAAGAATTCCCACAGGACTCTAACGTCGTTTATTTCGGTTTGAGTTTTTGACTTCTAAATTATTTTTTTATTATTAAATTTATATCTTTTTCTAACTTTTTATTTTTTTCTTTTTACCCCTTTTTCGTATTTGTTTGCATTATCTATGATATACTAACCTATTTTTTTATTTTTAATTTATTAATTTTAATTACGTCAAATAAGTCACCATAGGTTACAGTGCAATTTCAATCAGTTACAATGTAATTTTAGCTATAAGCTATTTTTTCAGCCTAAGTGAGCGGTCCAAAGATGAATTAAATATAGGTAGACCATTCCTTAATTCACGTGCAAAATACTAAAACGTCACTTAGTTTAGAATTAAGGTAGTCCTACACTGTGTTTTTTGTCGGTATTTTCGTCGCCCTACATCAGTTAGGTTGGCGTGTCATTCTCACAATCATATTTTAGAAGGAACTTCCTTGAGAATTATGTCTCAAAAAACACTGATCTCGTGTACGAGATACACATGGAATTATCCAGTGGGCCCATGGGCAACATCGAAGGACCCATGAGGGAAACTCAATAAGTATGAGGACCAAACTGCAAAACGTCGTCGTGTTACGTTATGTTGCAGTAAGTTTACTTGCTCCAAAGTCCACCTTGCTTTTCCAAATGCAACCACTACTCCTCGTCCCGATAGAAACCCAACCGCACCAAGCGCTCCGTACTCAAAACCACTGACAAGTGGGTCCCATGGGTACCAACTCAGAGCGTGACCCCACTTGTCAGTTTACACGGGAAAAATATTAAAAGGCGCCCGAGCCAACCACTGCACCACTCCGGCGAGTTGAGTGAGCTGAGCTGAGCTGAGCTGATCCGAGCCTGAACTCGTTGCTTTTGTTGCTTTGCTGCGCACCAATTTATGGCGATTTAATGCCCACCAGCGAAGAGTTGGACGGCCGAGCAGTGAGCGCATCAATGGCGTTGGTGGCATTGGCATCGTCGCCCAAGCCCAAATCTTCCCCGCCTCCCTCCCCGTCCTCCACCTGAACTCGTTTCCACGTTTCTATAATTCTATCCCCCTCCTCTTTGGTTTCTTGGAACACCACCCGAGAAATTCTTTCTTCTTTTTCTATATTTTCTTTGGTTGATGGTGGTGGTTGTGGTACAAGCACTGTCTTGTTGTGTTGACAACTCTGCTCGCTCTGCTCTGCTCCGCCATTAATTCCTCCCTGCTGCTGCTGACTTGCTGCTAGCGAGGCACGAAATCAGAGGGTTTCAATTCAAATCGGCGAGGGCAAGCAAGCGGTTGGAGAAGGCCCGCGTTTCTTGGCTCCTCGTTTGACTGTTCTTGGTTCCTTGATTCGTTAGCCAGTTGGCCAGATTTGCTGCAGAAGTAGAGATTTTTCTTGCAGAGTTGACGCGCAAAGGTTTAGGATTTTGTAGATTCTCTCTTGCCTTTCTTTGTCCATGGTTTTTGCTAGCTTGTGCTAGCGAATCTTTGGTTGGTCCAAGAATTCCAGAGGAAAGTTGGCCATGGTGGCCGAGCCGCTGGTGCACAAGGTGCTCTCCATGGCGACGTCGTCGTCCACCTCGTCGTCCTCGTCCAGGAAGGTGAAGCCGGTGGTGAATGCCAAGGGCGCCGCGCCGGAGGACGGCAGGGTGGGCATCCTGTCGTTCGAGCTGGCCAACGCCATGTCGCGTGCGGCCAACCTCTACCGCTCGCTCTCCGGGCCCGAGGCGGCGCGGCTGCTCGGCCCGCTCTGCCTCGGCTCCCACGCCGTGCGCGCGCTCGTCCCCGGCGACGACGCGCGGCTCCTGGCGCTCGCGCTCGCCGAGAAGCTCGACGCGCTCAACCGCGTCGCCGCTGTCGCGACCCGCCTCGGCCGCCGGTGCACCCTACCGGCGCTCCTGGGGTTCGACCACGTCTACGCCGACCTCCTCGCCGGCCGCTCCCACGCCTTCGCCGTCGCCTCCCCATCCGAGGCCGCCACGCTCGTCCGCAAGCTCGACCGCCTCGCAGCCGCCACGGCCGCACTCTACACGGAGCTCGAGGCGCTGGCCGAGCTCGACCAGTCTGCACGGAAGCTTCCCACTGACGAAGCGCGCCGCGCGCTGGAGCAGCGCACGCGGTGTCGCCGCCACGACGTGCGCCGTCTGAGGGACTCTTCACTCTGGAACTGGACCTACGACAAGGCCGTGCTCCTGCTCGCCCGAGGAGTATGCGCCATCTATGACCGTATCCGCCTCGTGTTTGGCGATCCGATGCTCGGGCTCGACTTGCTGGCGGCTAGCCGGACCTCACGGCATTGCGACCAAAGTCGGCAGCTTTCCGGTCCTGTCACAGGGAATTCAGGCCCTGTCCGGACCAATCTCAGTGATGCAAAGTCAGGGCCGATCATCAGAGTCGATCTGGACACGCCGCGTTCCGTGAATTTTCGGTCGAGTTGTGGGGCAAGCCCAGGGAAGATGTTCATGGAGTGCTTGAGCTTGAGTAGCTCGGTATCGTCGAAGGATGGGTTCGAGGATGAGTTCTTGGAGGACGCCAGCTACATTAGCACAATCAGGTCGGGGATGCTCGTGCCATTTAGCGGTGAGCAGGGGGTGTCCACGACGGCCGCCAAGACTGGCAAGATTGGCAGAAGAGCACGGTTTGGTCCGAAGAGCACAGTGACATCGCTTGCGCCGCCATCCACAGTCGGAGGATCAGCGCTCGCACTGCATTACTCCAATATCATCATCATCCTTGAGAAGTTGCTCCGGTACCCACATCTTGTTGGCGAGGAGGCGCGGGATGATCTGTATCAGATGTTGCCGTCGAGTCTGAGGGCATCGTTGAGGAAGAAGCTGAAAACCTATGTCAAGAACGTGGCGATCTACGATGCATTCCTCGCGCACGACTGGAGGGAGACGCTTGAGAAGACACTGGCATGGCTCGCTCCAATGGCGCACAACATGATCAGGTGGCAAGCCGAGAGGAATTTCGAGCAGCAGCAGATCGTGCTGAAGGGAAACGTGCTGCTGCTGCAGACATTGTATTTCGCCGACAGGGAGAAGACGGAGGCGGTGATATGCGAGTTGTTTGTCGGGCTAAATTACATCTGCCGGTATGAGCAGCAGCAGAACGCACTGCTTGACTGCTCGAGTAGTCTCGACTTCGATGATTGTATGGAATGGCAGCCGCAGTAGTAGTCCAAGGTCAGGTTTCTGCTTTGTTCCATAGTGTACAAGTGATATGAAACAACAAAGGGTATTTGTGTCTTGGTTTGGAATTTTTCTTCTTTTTGCCCCTTTCCTTTTCTTCTTTGTGCATGTTGCACATGAGATCATCTATCTATTCATGGATGAAATATAGGACTGCCTAATGCTTTGTACACTGGAAAGATGCTCAATCTAACTCCTGTTGTGTACATACTTCCTTGAATCCTTGTGTCAAGCATTCTGAAAAGAGGTTTGTTCCATGCTACATTTGAATGGGGCGTGTTTGTGGAGGGACAGATTTGTGGGTAACTAGATACAGTTACTCCTGTGTTTAGCTATTGAATTCTAGCAATTGGAATGTTCAGTGCCTTAGTCATTGTTTTCGTCAGCATGAGACTATGCTAAAAGCACATTGAGACGATCTAAGATATTGATACACAAAGGTGTAACATTAGACAGTAATTTACGGGGTATTACATCAGGGTAGTGGATGTTGATGCTAGCCCACTCATCTTAAATGCAAATAATATCATAAGCTGCGTATCGTAAAGTAGCGAATTTAGTTGGTAGGTCAATTAGTTTACCTTCTCTGAAGGATTTTGCACCTCTGTTCAGTATTACTTGCTCAAAAGGTACAAGTGACATTGAAGATGGCAACAAGACAATAGGAAAAAATGTGAAAGAATGCCCGTTTCAAAATATGATCAATCAATCGATACAACTTGCTACTGTACACACTGACATGAACTGTGAGTGCTACTCTGCACCAGAATCCCCCTTTTGTTTCAGAGGCATATATGTTGCTCATATGTCTATAGCAAGTTGGTAAAGGATATACAGTAAACATTCATTAGCAATCAGTAAATGTAAGGACTATTTTTGGTCCTTTTATTAGGGACTGATGGGAACAGTACGGGGCTACAGTCTTATTTGTTGCTCTACTCTTTAAACTCGCTCTGACTTTTTTTTTCACACCCTGCACTTGTGATTGCTATGCTAGCATACGGATTTCTTTGCAGTTTGCATTATTGCATTTCAATGCTAATTTTTTTCCAGATTGCAAGTGCCGTCCTCACTGTGCATCTTGTAATGACATTACAAGTGAAATTGTTCTGAACTGAACTCTCCATTGGTTGATTCAAGTTACACATACACTGATACGCATTATGCCAAAGTTCTTTTGCTGTAGTTACAGCTACCATTCTTTGATCCTTCTTTTAGATACCTGATCTTGCAATCCTCTTTTAGATACCTGATCTTGCAATCTTCAGAGACAGACAGAAGATGCAGACTTTTCCTCATCTCCTTCGGCTATGTACAACGCTGTCATTGCCATTGAAGCAATTAGCATTTGCTTGTTACAGCTTTTTCTAGTAGTACTTGCATAACTTGATTGCAGCTTTCAGGTGTGGTTGTATATTTATTGTGATGCGTTTGCAGTACTTGATGACATTTAGCGCTGCAAGCTCATCATCATCTCTGTGGTCCGAGCAACGGTGGTGCGACTTGTGTGAGTTATGATCTGTGACGACTTTTTGTTAACAACCGGTGTTCCGTTCCTTCGTATACTGGCAGGCTAGTAGTACAGGGAAGGATTGAATCGGCAAAGTGAATCCACTTCTTGTTCGATTTGTTTACCCAATCCATGCTAAGTCGTTCTGTATTTTTCAGTTTCTGATGACCTGATACCAGATGATGAAAATAGGCTTTGCTGGAAATGCTGAATTGCTGGTGTACATCTGAATATGCAGGGTCAATGGTCAGGGTTAAGGTCAGAATCAGTTGGTTTTGAGCTTGGAACTGAGCTCAAATTCGCCACAAATAGGCTCGAGCTCAGGTCGAATGTGCTCTGCGGTAATTTAGAAGTCCACGTTACTAGATCAATAGCTCGAGCTTTTCTCGAATCAGGGGTCCAGTTCGAGCGGACCCAAGTACGAACCAAACTCGGATAGCTGGTCGAGCCCAAGCTTTTTTGACAGCCCTGGTGATCCATACGGCACGAATCCGAGCTGTTTGGACAGCCCTAGTGATCGACATGGCACCAGCACTACATGTGATTATCAATGCACTTTGAGGCAGGTATACGAGTACAATGTATTACTACTGGGGAAGGGGAAGGGGAAGAGAAGACCCATTAAGAGGCAGATTTTTTAGATAATGGAAGAGAAAGAATCTCTTTTGGTCTCTGCGTAAGGATGCACACAGTTCAATTTATTACAAGGATAAGAGTATCATAATAACCAAATCTGTTAAGAGCGGCTTGGAGCCTTACAACCAAAATACTAAAGGAGATTAAATTCAAACATTGCAAATCCTGTGGCTGAGCTGCCACCCATGTATATTGAGGATTTACCTCGCCGCCATCTTCAACCTTATACTTCCAGCTAACATGGACTCCTGGGCAGAATTTTGTAAATTTGCCCAAGCACTCAACCAATGCCCATTACAAAAGATAGCCTGCAAGGGATTAGAGACACGCTTTTTGTCAAAAAAAAAACATCATTCCGACATAACCAAATAGACCAACATAAGGCACTAGCACCCACCAAGAGTTGTGACTTTAATTTTTTTGGAATACCGGCTAACCAATTTCCAAACATGTTTGATATACTAACAGGAGGAGAAAGATTAAATGCACATTAAACAACCCACCATGCAAGACGTGCAAAGGGGCAGTGAGATGTTGAATTGTTTCCTCTTTAATACAGAAACAACACTGTGTGCTTCCCCTCCAATTTCTTTTAAGCAGGTTATCTTTAGTTAATATTACCCCTCTCTTGAGATACCATAGGAATATCTTCACTTTTAAAGGAATTTTAATTATCCAAAAAAATTCTTAATTGGGGCTTGATAATTGCTAATAAGTGCCCCATATAAAGACTATACCGAAAAAAGTTTAGACTTATTCAAATTCCATCTATACACATCCTTTTGAGAGCTTAATTGTAAGTTAGAAATTCTTAAAATTAACTCATTCCAAGCATGTAACTTAGGCCCAATAATAGGTCTGCGAAAGGAAATATTTAAAGGAGTCAATCTTAGAATATTGGCCAATTTATCATCCTTTCTCCTTACTACATTATAAAGAATTGGATATTGTCATTTCAGTGAAAAATCACCTAACCAGATATTTTTCCCAAAACCTAGTCTGCATTCCATTTTTAATCTGGAATGAACCAAAGCAAATAAATTAATCTTTAATTTTCATAAGGCCTGACCAAAAATGGGAAGTCCTAGGTTTATTAACCACCTACGAAAGACTCTTGTCACCCATATATATCCTAGTCAGCAAAGATTGCCAAACTTCTTCTTCATTAAGCAGCTTAAACAACCATTTCCTGAGCAAGCTTTTATTTTTCGTGTCTAAGTTCTGAACTCCTAGACCGCCATGCTCTTTGGGCGAACAAACTAGACTCCATTTAGCAAACCTATATTTACGTTTGTGACTATGACTCTACCAGTAAAATCTAGAACGATAAAAGTCTAGTTTTCTGAGAGCCTCTCTAGGAACCTCAAAAAAAGAAAACATAAACATTGGTAGACTGCTGAGTACCGAATTAATAAGCACTAACTGTCCACCCACAAGCATATTTTTCCTTTCCAACTATTAAGCTTTTTCTCAACTCTATCCTCAATTCCTTTCCAATCACGATTCCTTAATTTTTTTAAAAATGAATTGGGATTCCTAAGTACCTGAAAGGAAAAGTCCCCACTTCACAACCAAATAACTTTGTATACTGCGTATCAACATCTTTGGCAGAACAAAAACAAAAAATTTCTCTCTTATGGAAAATTAATCTTTAAGCTTGATAATTGTTCGAAGACACAAAAGATAAGCTTGATATTTTTCGCTTGCTCTAAATAATTATGCAAAAAAAGGATCATGTCATCAGCATACTATAAAATTGACAACCCATCATCAATTAAGTGAGAAACTACTCCTGTTAAAAGACCTGTTTCTTTAGCTCTTGAAATGAATATGGCAAGCATGTTTGCTACAAGGTTAAAAAGAATAGGGGACATAGGATCGCCTTGCCTAAGACCCTTCTGAGTTTGGAAAAAAGAACCAAGATTGTTAATGACTTTTATTCCAACACTCCCTCCCTTAACTAAACTTTCCACCCAGGAGCGCCACTTAGAAGAAAAATCTTTCATTCTCAATGCTTGATAAAGAAATGGCCATTGTATTTTGTCATAAGCTTCCTTAAAATCAATCTTAAAAACTATTCCATTCAAATTCTGTTTATGTAACTCATGGATGGTTTCATAAAGGATAACAACTCCATCAAGAATAAATCTTCCCTGCATAAAAGCCGACTGAGATGGTCTAACAATCTTTTGAGCTACACTCATAAGTCTATTAGTAACCACTTTAGTAAAAATCTTAAAACTTACATTTAAAAGACATATAGGCCTATATTACTGAATTTGTGTAGCATCTTTTTTTTTTTGGGAGCAGTGTAATGATCCCAAAATTCAAGCTAAATAGAGGCAACAAACATTTATGAAAATCATGAAACATGGTCATCATGTCTTTTTTAATGACTTTCCAAAACATCTGATAAAATTCTGCTGAGAATTCATATGGTCCCGATGCTTTATTATGTTCCGATTGAAAGATTGGGACAGACATCACAGATCTTGGGAATAGTACGCAAGGTTAAAAAGTGGAGTGCATGGCTTGCAGCTTTCGAGACTCACCACCCGCTGTTAAAAAGGCAGTGTCAGCCTTGATCAGAGCTTCCCCGTCAAGCCATTTCCAACTTACAGTTTGGCTCAAAAGTTAACTAAGCTATCCTAACAATCAGAAAGAGAATGAATGGATACAAGTCCCCATACTCTTTGAAAACAATGTAGCTCCTAGCACAAATTCTAAAAAAAACTAAATATGATAATTTCATGCTAGGAATAAGCAACAACACAATGCTAGTTAAGTCTGAAACTCAAAATCTACCCATATAAAACGCTGAAACTGTAGAAAGAAACACTTGATGATGTAGTGCCCACAATAGTGCCTGGGCCTGATCCGATTCTTTGGTGGTTTGTGGAGCCCAACTAGTATATCCTAGTACATACACAACACACGTTTCTCTTCACGCCTATAAGTGGTGTAAATGGAGCGGATATTTTCTGACCGTCCATCCGTCCGTTTTAATTTGGATATAATTTGGAACAAACTTTCGGATATCTGGAGGTTTTGTCGGATACAGAAACGGAGTCGGATATTTTTTGTTGGATACGGAAACGGATTCGGAAAAAGCATTATCAGACGGATACGAAACTATCTGAGTATTTTTTCGGATAGCTACCAGATACGGAAACGGAGTCGGATACCTGGCCCCTCCAGATACGAAGGTCTTGTGGAATCATTTGCTAAATGTAATGAAGTTAAATGAACTAGTGATGTACTTGACTACTTGTTTATGGGCAATTCGTACTTTTGAACCATGTGACATATAGCTAGTTAACTACTACTTGTTTAACTAGTCTCTATTATTTACTTGCTATTTTGCTAGTTAGAATTTACTAGTTGCTTAACTTGTTCCTGTCACCATGTGAAATTTACTTTTGCGCATTATCCGATTAAATATTCGTGACAGAAACTAACCGTATTCGGAGCGGCATGTATTCGCTCTGTATTCGTGACCGCGGATATCCGCATTCGTATTCGTATCTGGCACTATCCATGTCCGACTCTGACTCCGACAAAAAAATATGAAAAAGGATACAAGATGAGTAATATTTGTCCGTATCCGCTCCGTTTGCACCCCTATTCACGCCCTCACGGTCATACTGTCGTCTCACTCATGGGCATCAAAGAGGTTGATATGATTCTAATGTCAGTACAATCATAGTTTCCCATGTATGAAACCACAATGCATACATGCAAAATCTTGATCCTTTTGCAGTTCATAGCAATCCTCGGGTTCACGCTTGATCGTAAATCAACGCCTGCAATAGAGCTCGAACCACATAATGCACATACAATGCAGTAAACCAAAACCGCCGTGTAACATCGATGTCCTATGGAGACATACAGATCATACCACCGTGCTCAGCCTTGAGCATTGAGTCCTGATTAGACGGCGCTCATGGACTCCCAGGTCATTCTGCTGTGCAGATTGCAGAGGACGTAGCAAGCGCGCGTCTACACTGGATTTGTTCTTTTTTGCTACGGTTTTTGGTTGAAATTTTTGAATTTTAGCTGTTTACGACAGAGATTACGGAGAGAGATACTAACTTACGATTTTTGTTGATACAGATATTAGGCTTTTAACATGTACTACAATTAATTTGTAGATCTCATCTTAAGAAAATACTCTATTTAAAAATTAGGTACTATAGCAAAAGTCAAAAGCCGCTAGCTTCGAAGAAAAAGAACATGCCCTAATATTAACCCCTGCTACTACACGGACACAACGAGACTTTGAATCTTGGCTCTTGGCAGGACAGCGGGAGACCTTTAAGAGGGGAAGGTAGAAGCCAGGTGCGTTTGTTGGACGGGGATGTGAGCTCTGGAGACATGCCGAGCTGTATTCATGTGATGGCTCTCGATGCTGCGTTGCATTGCATGCAGTGCTGTCAATGAGCTCACACACACACTGAATCACTCACTGTTGGACAACAGTAACTGCAATCTTTCCTCATGAGTTTTTTGGCTGCTGCTGCTGCTGACTTTGCTGCAAGGAGGAGATGAATGGTTTTGAGCTTATGGACCCCCATTCCTCAATTTTGAAACCAGTTGGCTGAGCCAGATTTAAGGGCACTTACGCAGCTGTGTGGACCATAGTTCAGCAAGTATATATGCGTTCCAATGGTTCAAAATTTGAACTATGGAAGAACCTGAACTTAATTTGCAAAGCTGTTTTTTTTGTTCTCGTTTACTGCCTAGTGCCCAACATGATGGCTCGATGCCAATTGACCCGGCAGTGCAAGTGTGTGAGCGTAACCTTATGATCAGTAACTAGCAGCGTACGTTTCGGGACCATCAAGGGTAACAAATCATGCACCGTGATGCATCTTTTGTTCCCTTCTCAGCTTTTGCTAGTGCCCTTGAATCTTGCAGCAACAGACGCCAGCATTTGGAGACACAGTGGGCTCATGTGCTCCCCAATGCGGCCAAGAAAATCCTCTCCCCACGAACCATTCACCTTATGAAATGGTTGTACGGTCCTGTTCTTTACGGCTTCTAAAAGTGGTATTTGGCTTTTGCTACAGTGCCTAATTTTCAAACAGAGTATTTTCTCAAGACGGGATCTATAAGTTAATTATAGTTCACATTAAAAGTCCAACATCTGTATCAACTAAAATCGCAAGCGAGTATCTCTCTTTGTAATCTCTGTCATAAACAGCTAAAATTCAAAAATTTCAACCAAAAATCGCAGCAAAAAAAACAAGCCCGTAATCACTCACTGACGCGTGAGTCTAGAGGTAAATGTTCCCGCTAACACCTTGTTTAGGAGCCAGGAATTTTAAGCTTTCAAACAAGAACTAAGTGGGGCCGTCCACAATGGACTCTTCCGAGAGCCTAAGAAGAACCACATCCATTGGTGATCTCCATTTTTCAGCTCACAATCATGTGAAGCATGGACTTTCCTTGAGATCGTCTTGGCAAAAGAACCCGATCCGATCATGCGTGTCTCCTTGTTTCAGGACTAGGCGTGCTCTCGTGCGTATGGATGATTTGACGAGCTTTATCCGGTGCTCTTATTGAGTAATGAACCCTACCATCACGAGGGCTCATCATCGTCGCCATCGCAAGCGAATCATGCTACGTTCCTCTTCTTCTCCCTGCATACAACTGTTCCCTGCAGCTACGATATAATGTAAAAGAACCCATCATTTCGTTTGGCACCATATATGTACGACAGAAATCATGCTCGTTGTCGTCGTTCCTATCTATCAGGATGGAGCATCCAAGGATCCGTCGTCATGCTCTGTTCACTGCACGCGTTTGCTGAGTTTTGTTTTTTTGTACACGTGTGACATGTACTCCCCTAAAAAGAATAAGAAGTATGCGACATGTACCGCTGCCCTACAAAAAAAAATCATTTTTATGTTCCTTTTTTTCTTAAAAGCCGGGCAAAATCATAAAAAATAACTGTACTGCTGCCCTACAAGAAAATCATTTTCATGTTCCTTTTTCTTAAAATCAGGGTATAATTCTAAAATAACTCCCACCCAAATTAGGGATTTTATATAGGAAAACTATATATAATTGTTTTTGTCATTTGTCCCAAAGTGTCTTATTTTTTTAAAAAAATACCGCTATCGTGATTCCCTATTAAATATAATGATAAACACTAAAAAAATAAAACATACATTCACTAACATGTGGAGCCCACAAGCTACAGTGATATAATATATTCTCCTCCTCCTGCCACCTCCCATGTTCATGTCCTTCTATGCCCTAAACCTTTCCCTCGTTGCCTATGCACGCCACACATGCTACCAGGGATGAGGCGCTCAATGCTGATCTTGTTAAAGTACTTGATAACATATCTTATCTCCTGTAATGTAATCTAGGATGTACAGCTAGAGGATCGGTAGTTCAGGCAATGTGCACCATCCTTTCTGTTGTCGCCCTACTGTAGCCGATACGACAAGTATATAATGCAAGACACCAAGCAATCCT
Organism: Dendrocalamus latiflorus; assembly: GCA_017311315.1. Classification (NCBI taxonomy): domain Eukaryota; kingdom Viridiplantae; phylum Streptophyta; class Magnoliopsida; order Poales; family Poaceae; genus Dendrocalamus; species Dendrocalamus latiflorus. The sequence goes on from CM029638.1 coordinate 33,471,759, forward strand.
AGGTTGCGGGATTCTCTCCAACTCTTTCCAACTCTCTTTCTTCTTCTATCTGATTTTATATGGTATCAGAGCCCGTGATCAATCTTCCGTGATGACAACCGATGCTCTCACCAATGCGACTGCTGGCATGCTCTCCTCAAACGCTGCTGAACTTCTCCCGACTCCCTCGTTCAGCCATCTCATCAATGTGTGAAGTTGGATTAGGGGTGGCAGTCGGGCGCGACGGGCACGGGTATTGCATACCCATACCCGCGCCCGCGAGCAATTTTCATACCCGTACCCGTGCCCGCCACCCGTGACGGGCAAAAACCCGTGCCCATGCCCGCCGCCCGCGGGCGCCGTATACCCGCGGGCATGCCCGTTTGCCCGCCACCCGCGAGCACCGTATACCCGCGGGCATGCCCGTTTGCCCGCCAACAAATATAGACAATATTGCACATGTCCACACAGCAAGTTACAACTTACAAGTCCATAATAACACAATGACCAGGCAATAGCAAATATGAATAATAATCAGGCAATAGCAAATATGAATAATAATCAGGCAATAGCAAGTTACAAGTCCATAATAACACAAGTCCATATTGTTTAAAAAGGAAAATAATCAGGCAATAGCAAATATGAATAGCAAAGTAACACCATAATAACACAATGACCACACAGCAAGTTACAAGTCCACAAGACAAGCAATGTTCAATCCCAGCAACAAGTTACAAGTCTACAAGACCACACAGCCAGACAGGGCATCATAATTTAATAAAAGCACAATATAAATTGTCAACAAGCAATGCTCAATCCCAGCAACAAGTCTACAAGTCCACATTTCAATGTAGCAAGGATGAAATCAATCTGAATCAACAATTGTGATGCAAGATGAGCTATCCTTGAAGTCCTCCACAACATCTTCAAGGCATGTCCAGAAGCCATCAGGCCCATCTTCACCTAGATCAAATGAAAAGAATAGACATCAAATAATATTTGCATTAGTAGCTGGCCATCAAATGAAAAGAATAGACAACACAATTGCACAATTCCATACCTTCAAGCTGATAACGAAGCCAATCTTGACTGCACATTAATGCCTCCAACATTTTTGGAGTAAGACGGCTACGATGCTCACTTAGAACCCTTCCACTAGTGCTAAAGGCTGACTCGGAAGCAACAGTAGTTATTGGGATAGCTAAGATATCACGAGCCACCATCCTTAGTGTGGGATAGCGACTTCCCGCAACCTTCCACCAACCAAGGATATCAAAATCCACACCCGTCTCACATGGAAGTGTTTCTTCTTCCAAATAGCGATCCAACTCATTTTTTGTCCTCCGGAGAGCAGTGATCTTTTTGTTGGCAGTTAGTTCATTGAATATTTCCAAGACCTCTAAAGCACTAATTGAGCTAGTATTACTGCTACTAGCAGTTGATGTACCAACACCCTCTTGTTCAACTTGTGCTTGGTACTCATTCATCAAGGATGACAAGAATTCATAGGCCTCATTAACATATTTTTCAGAATTTTCTTCACCAAAAAGAGCAATGTAGCAAGCATGTAACATTGTCATTTTAAGACGTGGATCAAGAATAACAGCAACAACCAAAACACCTTGTATATCTGACCAATACTTATCATACTTTTTTATCATGGCATCAGACATTTCCTTAATCACCCTATCTTCAGACAACTGCCAATTTTTTATTTTTAACTTGATCTCACATATTTTAGGGAAGCACACATTAGCAGTAACATACTTAGTTCCAGAGAACAACTCCGTGAGAGAATGAAAAATTTCCAATCTATCACAGACAACTGAGGCAAAGTTCCAATCATCAGCAGTAGGAGCAATAAAGTCTTTATCTAATTGACACAAGCGATCAAAAACTTTCCTATATGGTATAGCAACAGTAAGCATGATATAGGTTGAGTTCCATCTAGTTTTGCAATCAAGGCACAACTTCTTAGTCAATTCAACCTTTTGGTGCTGGGCTGCTTTCACAAATTTTTCATACCTTTTTGGAGTGGCAAGCCAATAAGCAACGCTGTCCCGTATGCTTACAATACATGGCCCAATCACATCCAAACAAATATAGACAATATTGCACATGTCCACACAGCAAGTTACAACTTACAAGTCCATAATAACACAATGACCAGGCAATAGCAAATATGAATAATAATCAGGCAATAGCAAATATGAATAATAATCAGGCAATAGCAAGTTACAAGTCCATAATAACACAAGTCCATATTGTTTAAAAAGGAAAATAATCAGGCAATAGCAAATATGAATAGCAAAGTAACACCATAATAACACAATGACCACACAGCAAGTTACAAGTCCACAAGACAAGCAATGTTCAATCCCAGCAACAAGTTACAAGTCTACAAGACCACACAGCCAGACAGGGCATCATAATTTAATAAAAGCACAATATAAATTGTCAACAAGCAATGCTCAATCCCAGCAACAAGTCTACAAGTCCACATTTCAATGTAGCAAGGATGAAATCAATCTGAATCAACAATTGTGATGCAAGATGAGCTATCCTTGAAGTCCTCCACAACATCTTCAAGGCATGTCCAGAAGCCATCAGGCCCATCTTCACCTAGATCAAATGAAAAGAATAGACATCAAATAATATTTGCATTAGTAGCTGGCCATCAAATGAAAAGAATAGACAACACAATTGCACAATTCCATACCTTCAAGCTGATAACGAAGCCAATCTTGACTGCACATTAATGCCTCCAACATTTTTGGAGTAAGACGGCTACGATGCTCACTTAGAACCCTTCCACTAGTGCTAAAGGCTGACTCGGAAGCAACAGTAGTTATTGGGATAGCTAAGATATCACGAGCCACCATCCTTAGTGTGGGATAGCGACTTCCCGCAACCTTCCACCAACCAAGGATATCAAAATCCACACCCGTCTCACATGGAAGTGTTTCTTCTTCCAAATAGCGATCCAACTCATTTTTTGTCCTCCGGAGAGCAGTGATCTTTTTGTTGGCAGTTAGTTCATTGAATATTTCCAAGACCTCTAAAGCACTAATTGAGCTAGTATTACTGCTACTAGCAGTTGATGTACCAACACCCTCTTGTTCAACTTGTGCTTGGTACTCATTCATCAAGGATGACAAGAATTCATAGGCCTCATTAACATATTTTTCAGAATTTTCTTCACCAAAAAGAGCAATGTAGCAAGCATGTAACATTGTCATTTTAAGACGTGGATCAAGAATAACAGCAACAACCAAAACACCTTGTATATCTGACCAATACTTATCATACTTTTTTATCATGGCATCAGACATTTCCTTAATCACCCTATCTTCAGACAACTGCCAATTTTTTATTTTTAACTTGATCTCACATATTTTAGGGAAGCACACATTAGCAGTAACATACTTAGTTCCAGAGAACAACTCCGTGAGAGAATGAAAAATTTCCAATCTATCACAGACAACTGAGGCAAAGTTCCAATCATCAGCAGTAGGAGCAATAAAGTCTTTATCTAATTGACACAAGCGATCAAAAACTTTCCTATATGGTATAGCAACAGTAAGCATGATATAGGTTGAGTTCCATCTAGTTTTGCAATCAAGGCACAACTTCTTAGTCAATTCAACCTTTTGGTGCTGGGCTGCTTTCACAAATTTTTCATACCTTTTTGGAGTGGCAAGCCAATAAGCAACGCTGTCCCGTATGCTTACAATACATGGCCCAATCACATCCAAACAAATATAGACAATATTGCACATGTCCACACAGCAAGTTACAACTTACAAGTCCATAATAACACAATGACCAGGCAATAGCAAATATGAATAATAATCAGGCAATAGCAAATATGAATAATAATCAGGCAATAGCAAGTTACAAGTCCATAATAACACAAGTCCATATTGTTTAAAAAGGAAAATAATCAGGCAATAGCAAATATGAATAGCAAAGTAACACCATAATAACACAATGACCACACAGCAAGTTACAAGTCCACAAGACAAGCAATGTTCAATCCCAGCAACAAGTTACAAGTCTACAAGACCACACAGCCAGACAGGGCATCATAATTTAATAAAAGCACAATATAAATTGTCAACAAGCAATGCTCAATCCCAGCAACAAGTCTACAAGTCCACATTTCAATGTAGCAAGGATGAAATCAATCTGAATCAACAATTGTGATGCAAGATGAGCTATCCTTGAAGTCCTCCACAACATCTTCAAGGCATGTCCAGAAGCCATCAGGCCCATCTTCACCTAGATCAAATGAAAAGAATAGACATCAAATAATATTTGCATTAGTAGCTGGCCATCAAATGAAAAGAATAGACAACACAATTGCACAATTCCATACCTTCAAGCTGATAACGAAGCCAATCTTGACTGCACATTAATGCCTCCAACATTTTTGGAGTAAGACGGCTACGATGCTCACTTAGAACCCTTCCACTAGTGCTAAAGGCTGACTCGGAAGCAACAGTAGTTATTGGGATAGCTAAGATATCACGAGCCACCATCCTTAGTGTGGGATAGCGACTTCCCGCAACCTTCCACCAACCAAGGATATCAAAATCCACACCCGTCTCACATGGAAGTGTTTCTTCTTCCAAATAGCGATCCAACTCATTTTTTGTCCTCCGGAGAGCAGTGATCTTTTTGTTGGCAGTTAGTTCATTGAATATTTCCAAGACCTCTAAAGCACTAATTGAGCTAGTATTACTGCTACTAGCAGTTGATGTACCAACACCCTCTTGTTCAACTTGTGCTTGGTACTCATTCATCAAGGATGACAAGAATTCATAGGCCTCATTAACATATTTTTCAGAATTTTCTTCACCAAAAAGAGCAATGTAGCAAGCATGTAACATTGTCATTTTAAGACGTGGATCAAGAATAACAGCAACAACCAAAACACCTTGTATATCTGACCAATACTTATCATACTTTTTTATCATGGCATCAGACATTTCCTTAATCACCCTATCTTCAGACAACTGCCAATTTTTTATTTTTAACTTGATCTCACATATTTTAGGGAAGCACACATTAGCAGTAACATACTTAGTTCCAGAGAACAACTTCGTGAGAGAATGAAAAATTTCCAATCTATCACAGACAACTGAGGCAAAGTTCCAATCATCAGCAGTAGGAGCAATAAAGTCTTTATCTAATTGACACAAGCGATCAAAAACTTTCCTATATGGTATAGCAACAGTAAGCATGATATAGGTTGAGTTCCATCTAGTTTTGCAATCAAGGCACAACTTCTTAGTCAATTCAACCTTTTGGTGCTGGGCTGCTTTCACAAATTTTTCATACCTTTTTGGAGTGGCAAGCCAATAAGCAACGCTGTCCCGTATGCTTACAATACATGGCCCAATCACATCCAACCCATCTTTGACAATCAAATTAAGGATGTGTGCACAACAACGCATGTGTAGCATCTTTCCTTCCAACAAAAGATTACTTGCCCCAATCTTGTCCTCCATTTTTCTTACAAGATTATCATTTGTAGAACAATTATCAAGAGTCATAGAGGATACCCGACAGTCAATGTCCCAACTTTGAAGGCATGCATACAGAGCATTTGCAATAACAATAGCCGTATGAGGGCAAGGAACATACACAAACCTACAAAAATATTGCATCGTTTCAGTGTGAAAGTGAAGGAAAAGTAGATGTTAACTACTGAAACATAAAGCACAAGACTAAAAATCACCTCAAGATGCAACTTCTAAGCTTCCAATTATCATCAATGAAATGCCCGGTGACAGCCATATAGCCTCTCTTTTGGTTATCAGCTGTCCAAAGATCAGTTGTAATAGCAACACGGCAATTCATTTTTTGTAAGAAAAAACTAGCCTTCCTTTTCTCCACCTCATAATAATCCATGATATCCTTTCTAACAGTGTTCCGAGTGACCATTTTGAACAAGGGTTGCAATGAACTCACAAATTTCCTAAAGCCATGATGTTCAACAATGGACAGAGGGTATTCATGCAGAATAATCATGGTATAAAGTGCTTTCCTAGCTACTTCTTGATCAAAGACATAGGTCCCCAAAGCTACTTTCCCTCCTTCACTACTGCCAAATCTCAAATTACTTTGTACTTTCTCTCCATCCCTCTTTCTGTAAATGCAGACTTTTAAATGAGAATGTAGATGTTTTGTGCCATTTTTAGTATCACCTGAAAGTTGCTTGAAGCACCACATGCACTTTGCCTTATCAACTCCATTCACTTGCACTCTTGTAAACTCGCTCCAAACGGCAGATGTCAGCTTCCTCTTTGTTCGACGATTTTCTGTCACTTCATCTTCTTGTTCTTCAGTTTGCGCAGGAACTTCCTCCACAGATGCGGCCACAGCAGGGGCTGAAGCTTGTGAAGCTTGCTCCGGCTGACTGCTACTCCCTGGGGTCGACATAGTCACTGCAACTGCAAGAAAAATAAGTGAGGCTCACTGCAAGAGAGGAGGGAGTCGGCTCACCACAGAGAAGCTCACCTCGGATCTGGAGCGGCGGCGGCGGCGGCGCAAGGGAGGAGGCGGGAGGCGGATCGACGGCGCAAGAGAGGAGGAGGCAGTCGGCAACCGGCGGCGCAAGGGAGGAGGAGGGAGCCGGCGACCGGCGGCGCAAGAGAGGAGGAGGAGCTGTGGATCTGGAGCGGCGGCGGCGGCGGCGCAAGGGAGAAGGGAGGCGGCGCAAGGGAGAAGAGGAGGAGGAGCTGCGGATCTGGAGCGGCGGCGGCGGCGCAAGGGAGAAGGGAGGCGACGCAAGGGAGAAGAGGAGGAGGAGCTGCGGATCTGGAGCGGCGGCGGCGGCGGCGGCGCAAGGGAGGAGGCGGCGACCGGCGGCGCAAGGGAGGAGGAGGGGGCGGCGGTGCAAGGGAGGAGGAGGAGCTGCGGATCTGGAGCGGCGGCGGCGGCGGCGCAAGGGAGGAGGAGGGGGGCGGCGGCGCAAGGGAGGACTGGAGGAGGGAGCCGGCGGCGCAGAGAGCCAGAGGGGGGAGGGCGGCCTGGGCGGGACTGGGATTCTGGGAATGGGCCGAAGGCAACAAGCCAACAAATTGTGCGGCGGCAGGGAATGGGAAACCCTAAAGATTTACCAAAGACTCCCAGAGAGGTAGGGGCCCACTTGTCAGTCATATTTGGCGGGTAAACGGGCGAAGCGGGCATGGGTAGTGACTACCCATGCCCGTGCCCGTTTACCCATCGGGTAAAGGATTTGACCCATTAGTATACCCGCGGGCAAAAAAATTGGAACATACCCTACCCTAATAGGGTTTTTACCCACGGGTAAACGGGTAATCGGGCCCGACTGCCACCCCTAAGTTGGATCGAGATAACTATCTGGTTTGGAAGGCTCAGTTCCTTCCATATCTACATAGGCAGTAACTGTTGGGCTATGTGGACAGCTCGATCGTCGCACTAGCCAAGATAGTCACCCAGACTGTGCAAGGTACGGCCACGCTGGTGCTGAATCCAGATTATGTCGCATAGCTATAGAAGGATCAACTGCTCCTGAGTGCACTATTGTCGTCCCTCTCCACAGACGTTCTTCCTCAAGCCATGCTGTTGGACACTACTGCAACAGTGTGGGCAGCGCTCAAGCGCATGTACTCATCCTATTCTAGGGTGAGAGTCATGCAAGTTTGGCACTGACTGGCACCTGCGGAGAAAGGGAATATGTCTGCACAGCATACATCAACTACATCAAGAGCCTCACCAACACCCTTGCCAAGGTCGGCAAACCCCTGAGCAATGATGAAATCGTCACATATCTCCTTATTGGACTGGATTCAGACTATGATTAATGGGGACATCAACCCTCTGGATACGACCACTACTCCACGTACCAAACAAGAGTTCAAGCTGGATACATTCTGGAATCCAATTCGGCCTCCAGAGACAGCACCGACTTCAAATATGCATAACTTTCATATACGAAGTCCGTTTGAGGTCCACGAGTATTTGATAGAAAGCTTATCTCATCCTCTTTCCAACGGATCTGGTTTCACATCTAAATTCCTTCTGTGCACACTGTAATTACCAAAAGAAAATGTTGTATCACCAATTTGGGTCAAATTGGGCTTGTAATGCTTGGGCTCAAGGGGAAGGCGCCCCCCTCTTGGCACATACTATTCATGTACATGCTGTTCACATGAACAGTACCATAAATAGTACCACCCCTTATTTTTTAGTTATGTGTGGTTTTCCTTCCCCTATTTAAGGAGGTCGCACCCCTCTAGTTTTCTTGGGTTTTGTTTAGTTAAAAGTTAGTTTCATTGCAACTTCGTGTATTGGCTTGTGTAAATTAGACCAACCATAATACTGCTACAAAATCCCAACTTTATTAAATATTTCAATCATATTTGCAATTTCAAATTGCTTATTATCTTGTTCTTGCATGTTCTTCAGTTGCAACAGGAATAGACCTTCGTGGTTAGGTCAACCGTGTTCTTAACATGGTTGATAATAACTCAGAGTGTGGTTTAATGATTGCTTGGAGTTCTAGTCGTGACCGGTTAGAAGCTTGCATCGTCAAAGTCGTTCTCCTCTAAATCAAAGTTATCATTCTATTAGAAAATCGAGACCCCATCCTCTCATCAGTTGGTATCAGAGCCTATGTTGATCGGTAGGATTTCTTGTATACCTTATTAGTAGATTGGTTTTTATTTCTCATAGTCCAAAAAATTTGCCCTACAGAAGAATTAATTTCCACTATCCAAACCCTGTATGTGCCTTTCAATCTGTTAGTTTTGGTTTGCTAAATTGAATTTACGTCCATCTTAGCATTGTCTAGTTCCTGGTCATATATTTTTGTTCCTAAAAATCCAAACAAAAAAAATCCCCACATCAAAATCCATCTATATCACCAAAAATCCCAATTTTGCCCAAAAGACTCCCCTTTCTGCCGCTGCCACCAAAAATGGTATAACTTTTGATTGTGTGATTCTTTTTGCATGAAACAACCGCCATTAGATGCACAACTTCATTATCCATTTTCTTGTAAAATTTCACTTCATTCCAGCCAGGCAGTTAAAAGATATCTATCATGAAAAGTGACCAAAATTTTTGGTTTAAATCTGCAACAGTTAGAAGTTATGATTTTTGTGCGAATTTTTCTATCGGTTTTTAGATATGGCCCCCAAAACAAAAATTGTAGAAAAAGCCATCAGGAAACAAAGAAAAAAAGAATCATAAAAAAGAGGCATTTGACAAAAAGTTATAGCCAAAATACCGACATACTGTCTAGTGGACAGAAGTTTTCAGTTTTCATGTTTGGATCAATCCTTGTGTTTTTCAATTTCAAATTGCATTCTATTGAATTATCTTGTGTCTACCACTCTTATACATTGTTATACACTTGTTTGAGCCTTCTTCCATCGTTGGTGGATCAACAACATAAGCTAAGTGCTAGGTACAAACTATAATTCAATTTTGTGCAATTTATAAAATTAACTAATTGTTTTCCATTGCTACATATCTAGAACCTTCCAAGCTACACTTGCTACTAACCTTCACAGGTCTTGACATACCAGCAATCGCTATACTCATCACTTGAGTCAAGTTATCACGAACCAGCCAGCGGTTGTACCACTTGTTCTGATTGGTAAGAACTGATAAGAACTTGGTATTAGCTTGAGTGTGAGTGACTTTGAGCCTCTAGATCCTAGTAGTTGATAGGAACATATACTTATGATTTGTTTCCTTATTTTCTATTAACAATGACAGGCTTGAGCAAGTTGGTATATTAAGATGATATCATGAGTAGATTTGAACTCAAAGGGAAACAACTACCGTCATACATCTTACCACTCACCGTTGAGAGTACGTTGTTAGACTACTTTCTATAGGTTACTATGTTGGATAGCTACTTTGAAAGACAGGACCTTGATCCTTATGAGAAGATAAGCATGGCAAGGACGGCGTTGATCGGTGATGTTCAACATTGGTGGTCGAATCTCGGGTACCACTGCATGTACACATTGGAGAAGATGAAGAAGAAATTCTTACATTGTTTTGTACCTCCACCACCCACGATCACAAGCGATGTGCAACCTAAGGTAACTAAAAATGCTGATATTATTTTGCCTCCTACTCTATCTACAAATATTGCTGAGATGTTTGAAGAGATGAAGGATGATCTGGTGTATCTTATATCATTAGAGGAGAAGTTTGAGGTACCTATAGTATCTGATGAGGACGATATTGACAAAAGTACTGATTTAGTGCTACAGCAAAACATAGAGCAACCTTGTGAGTATATACCTTCTGTAGTTCAATCTTTTGATATTTCTTGTGTCGACTTGAATGAAGCATGTGCTGATATGAATTCTCATAATTTTGCACATGTCAAATTAATTATACACAAGAAAGTATTTGATAGAATATCCCCTGTTGAAGTATTGTGGTATATCATGCTTAATGAACCCGTTAGTTTGGAATGTGCGATGGAGAAAGTTTATGAAATTTTATCTCTAAATTCTCTTTCTAGCATTTACACCTACTATTTTAAATTAATTAAAGATTATGGTATAGACAATTAATTTCTGGTATATCGAATATACATAACTTGTGATCACATAAATAAATTGAAGCTTGCTGTTTTGAATAATAATTCTTGTGTGATGAATAACTCTATTATATACTTCACTTATACTTGCAAATTGAGTTGCACACTGAATACTATGAGAAAATGTATCTTTGTTGATTTGATGCATGCACACTCACCTTTAATTTCTAAAGTGTTCTCTATTTCCTTGCCATCTACTGTTACTAACATTTTACAGAAAGATGAGCATACGTTGCTACAAGTTTTCAAGCTTTTCTTAGAGCTGGACGATGAGCTTGAGTGAAGAACAACCCAAATGCAAGAAGGGGAGGATGATGAGGACATCAACCGTCCAGATACGACCGCTACTCCACGTACCAAATAAGAGTTCAAGTTGGACATGTTCTAGAATCTAATTCGGCCTCCAGAGATAGCACCAACTTCAAATATGCATAACATTCACATACGGAGTCCGTTTGAGATCCACGAGTACTTGATAGAAAGCTTATCCCATTCTCTTTCCAACTAATCTAGTCTCACCTTTAAATTCCTTCTATGTACACTGGAATCACTAAAAAAAGGTATTGTGTCACCTATTTAGGCAAAATTGGGCCTTGTAATGCTTGGACCCAGGGAGAAGGCGCCCCTCTTGGCCCATACTATTCACATCTGTACTGTTCATATGAACAGTACTATAAATAGTATCATCCTCTTATTTCTTAGTTATGTGCGGCTTCCCTTCTCATATTTAAGGAGGCCACACCCCTTTAATTTCCTTGGGTTTTGTTTAGTTAAAAGTTAGTTTCATTGCAATTTCGTGTATTGGCTTGTGTCGATTAGACCAACCATAATACCACTACAGAATCATCAAATATTTCAATCCTATTTGTACTTTCAGATTGGTTATTATCTTGTTCTTGCGTGTTCTTCGGTTGCATGCAGGAATAGACCTTTGTGGTCAGTTCAACTGCGTTCTTGGCACGGTTGATAACAACTCAAAGTGTGGTTTAGCGATTGCTTGGTATTTTGGTTGTGACCAGTTAGAAGCCTGCATCATCAAAGTCATTCTCCTCCAAATCGAAGTTATTATCCTATCGGAAGATCGGGACCCAATTATCTCATCAAAAACTCTCTGGTGACCTCTATAACCATGAAGACCGAGTATATGCCTATCAATGACATGTGTTATTCATCTGTAGGCTATGACATGCAGATAGAGTTCAACAATGCTGCATTCCAGATCCAAGGTGCTTTGGCCAATGCTATGTACCATGGCAACAACAACAATGGCCGCAACAAGGACCCCAATTGGTGCAACAATTAGAAAGCACTCCAGGGCGGGAGTGCGCTCCAAAGTGCAAACTAGAACCAGGCAGTGCAGATGGTTCATCCAGCAATGGTAACAACTCCAGAGGTAGCAATCGGGTGGTGTACCAGGTTCGTGGCAAGGTTGGGCATGTGGCACTTATGTGCTACCACCATGTCAATCACTCATATCAATATGATGACACCAAGATGGTTTTTGTTGCTTCGCTCATGCCATCCTATACCATCAATTCAAACTGGTATATAAACATTGGGGCAACTGATCATATCACGAGCGAGTTGGATCACTTGACAGTGAAGGAGAAGTACCAAGGGAAGGATCAGGTGCACATGGCAAATGGCGCAGTTATGCACATTAATCATATTGGTCATTCCAAGCTTTATACCCCACGTCTTGTTCTTTCTCTAAACAACGTTCTCCATGTTCCTTCATCTTCCAAGAATATTCTTTTTGTTCATACGTTCACTTCAGATAATTATGTCTTCTTTAAATTCCATCCTCATTTTTTTCTTGTTAAGGATCGAACAATGAAGGAACTTCTTCTGCGAGGGACAAGTGAGCATGGCCTCTATCTCATAGTGTCGAACCAAAAATCAGTGCCAAAGATAGCTTTCCTAGCTACACTGACACCAGAGTAGCGGCATCGCTGCTTGGTACATCCTTCCACGCGAGTTGTTCAACAAATTCTTAGAGACAATCATCTTCCTTGTTTAGTGAATTCCAATCATACATCGATTTGTGATGCATTTTAGTAGGGCAAATGCCATCACTTGCCCTACTTGTTTTCTAATAAAATTTCTTCATCCCCATTAGAGCTAGTTTTCTCAAATATATGGGACCAACTTCTATTTCTATGAGAGTTTCTAAATATTATCTTAGCTTCGTTGATGATTTCAAAAAATTTACATGGATATATCTTTTAAAGAGTAAAGCCGATGTGTTTGCAGTTTTCACACAATTTCAGTCCCTTGTTGAACGCTTATTGAGTAAAGGCATACTTTGCATGCAAACTGATTGGGGTTGGTGAGTATCAAAAACTTCATTCATTCTTTAAATGTGTTGGGATTGCTCATCATGTTTCATGTCTATATATGCACCAGCAAAATGGGGCAGCTGAGCAAAAGCACTAGCATATTGTTGAGGTTAGGCTTTCCCTTCTCTCTCAAAACTCGATCCCTATAAAATTTTTGGATGCAGCTTTCCTCACAACACTTTTTTCTTATCAATTGCCTCTCTAGTAAGGTTGTTCAATCAGCTGTGACTCTAACACGTCTTTTAGGATTACAACCCAGCTATAATTTTCTTGGAATCTTTGGGTGTGCCTACTGGCCAAACCTTAAACTGTACAACAAACACAAGCTGGAGTTTCACTCCAAGTGTTGTGTTTTCTTTTATTATAGTCCTTTCCATAAAGGCTACAAATGCTTACATATTCCCACAGGCCGAGTGTACATTTCCAGAGACATCATTTTCGATGAAGACATTTTTTTGTTTGCCCAATTAGAACCTCTGCCACATACATCTCAGTCACCACAATTTTCTATTCCTCTACCTTGTGTTCACCTACTATTCCTTCCTATCACACTTTGGAAGCTAGGGGTGACCAAATGGTTGATGAGCATATCGATCTCTCTGTGCAAACTAATGCTACTAATGCATCTTTGTAGCTTGATTCAATTCTTGCAGGATAGTAAGTACATAAAGGTTCTCTTGTTGGAGGCGTCAAACCTGGTGCAGCACCAGTTCCTATACATCCTATGCGGACTCATGCTAGAGATAGAACCGATGGTACCATTACATATACTCAAGATGGTTGCCATGACCTCGGTGCTGTGGTGGAACCTACAGACTACATTGTAGCCATGAAAGATGCTAGGTGGAAGAATGCAATGGATGAAGAATACAATGTTCTGATGCGCAAAATACTTGGAAGCTTGTTTTATCATGTCATCAGCAGAATGTTATTGACTATCGATGGGTTTACAAGCTTAGGAAAGCTGATGGCTCGATTGATCGGTACAAAGCACGTTTAGTGGCTAAAGGATTCAAACAACAATATGGTATTGACTATGAAGGCACCTTTAGTCCTATAGTCAAGCAAGCCACTATTTAGCTTGTGCTATCAATAGCAGTCTCTAAAGGATGGAGTCTCAAACAACTTGATGTGTAAAATGCTTTTTCTTCATGGCTTCATTGTAGAAGAGGTTTATATGAAGCAACTGCTTGGATATGAGAATCCACAATATAAAAACTACTTGTGCAAGCTTGTGAAGGTGTTGTATGGCCTGAAACAGGCGCCTTGAGCCTGGTACTCAAGACTAAGCTACAAGCTCTAGGAGTTAGGTTTGTACCTTCTAAAGTTAACACTTCGCTTTTTATATATAATCAAGGTAACATAGTCTACATGTTAGTTTATGTTGATGACATTATCATGGCAAGTTCATCAGCAACAGTTGCTAGTGAGGTACTTCAACAATTACAAAAGGAGTTTATTGTTTAAGGACCTCAGTGATATCCATTTCTTTTTAGGCATTGAGGTTGAGAAGAAACTAGGAGAAGGCATTGCTCTTACACAAAAGAGTTACATCATTAACTTGCTCAAGAAAGCCAACATGGAAGGGTGTAAACCTGTCACCACACCTATGTGTGCATCAGGAAAATTATTAAGGACAAAAAGGGAAGCAACTAATTGTTGAAGTATAGTTAGTGCACTACAGTATTTGTGTCGGACCCCAGGTTTGAACCAACCTAGAATCCCTGTGATTTCACTGCACTATTCCCTGGATCAGTAGATAGTGCTCACAGATACATTGCTGATTCATTTCATACACGATACATGACATATTATTACAATACCAGGGTACACAGGTCCCATATAAGGACAAGTATTACAAAAGGGGCCTTCAGGCCACAAAAGTTCAGTGTACCATTGCATTATTGGTGGAAGCAAAAGGGAGGGTCATCTCCCCACAGGCAAGCGACCGGGATAACCTAGGTGTGCTTAATATCATCCAGGGGACCTGGTTAACGTTAAGGACACCTTCCAATTAGATTGGTCGGCCAGACTGTAAGGAGAGAATAGATTCTAGCCTAACTACCACCATCTTCATTTCCTTCGCCCTCCTGATCCTGGTAGTACTCATATTGGTCTTGATTTGCCAACTCTGGGGGAAAAGGGGGGAAGAGCGAGGTGAGCACACACAACCGTGCTCCGCGAGCCAACATTCACAGAAATGCATGTAATTATATGCAAAGCTTGACAAAGAGGGCTCAGGTTTATTTATTTGCGAAGAGCGACAGTTGTAAATAATATAAGTACAAACCCTATGACTTAGCAATTTAACAAAACATGTTTTCAAGAGTTGAATGATGTAATATGTATTTAGTGGTATCAGCTACATCCACCGATGCTAAGTATTTTGGAGTTACTAGACTATAACACCACTGGAGTACTTCCCTCCAGGAAAAACTCAAAGGTTGGAGTACTTCCCTCCAATTTGCTTTTCTTTCCCGCCCACAAGAACTTTTGAAATAGAACTAACTCAAGGAAGTTTCCATGTCTGCCCCTGACCGTGGGCGCGGCTATTCGAATAGTTTATTCTCTGCAGAGATCGTACACTTTACCCACCAGAGACGACCCGCTCGTTGCCCCGCACGATTCCGTAGTCGTGCAGTTGAGTAGGTCACCACAATAGCCTTTTGAACTACCTAGCCCCTTTCGTCATCCCACCTTATGGGCTGCTCCCACCGGCGGTGGGTCCCATACTTTGCACGGGATGTCTCCACGGGAACTAGCGCCGTCGGACTCCACTCTCCATAACGCTAGCACGGCTGGAGACGTCACCCTCCTCTCGGTGTCCCTTTAGGCCCTCCTTTGCCCTTACAGCACTTCTCTCCACTACCGGTGAGATGAGTTTCGGGGGTTCGATAGAATTACTTAGCTAAGCTGCAATTTGCAGACTGGTGGTCGTACTGTTGTACACGGAGATGCCATCACAGGATTAAGTCCTTAGTGTGTTCGGGCGGTTCAAACCACGAGCCAATGTGCTACTTCCACACCCACCACTCTTACCGTCCGCCCAAACAGTTATAGCAAGTTTTGAGGGTTTCGGGAAGTCTAAAATAGATTGCCACAAAATATCCAGTCACGTACCTCCCGTGACTAGCCCAAAACTAGTGCTCAAGTTTTTGAAAGCTATGATTAGGGCAGGCAATGCCCTAGACTGGACAGAACTCGCATGGCATTTAATTTAGACATATACCTATTTAGGATAGTAACAGTAATACCTATGGCGACAAGGTACATGATCTATCAAAATTCAAGGGGGGTATAGCTATATACATTTTTAGATCTTCGAGTGGGGGTAACTACCTTACAGTTCACATACTTTATACGTGAAATAATGCATGCAGTTTGACTATTTTTAAACCAAGATAATTTGCAAGAAAACATAGGAGCAGAATGATCAAGAATATTGACTCGCCTGGGTCTAAAAGTAGAGGGTCTTGCTGATCTGGAGGTAGGTCACCTTGCTGCTCTGGCGTGCCTTCAAATTCTACTCGAACGAAGCAGACCGACAAAGCAGGAAACAGACATAGAGCACAAATAAGCATAAAATAACAAGCAAAAGAGCTCAAAAACAGACCAAACCAGAACCAACAGAAAGGGCTTGATTTTAGAAAAATTTAGAATCAAGTTTCGCCCAAATCGGAGTTACGATGAGAGAGAACGAGCCGTTTGAAGTTTCATTCCCGGGAAAATCCCAAAAATGAAAAAGGAGAGAGAGAGTTCACTCTCTGACATGTGGGTCCCGCGGGTTTTTAATTTTAATTTCAGAATAATCTTTATTGGGGAAAACTCTGAGTATGACAGGTGGGGTCCACGGTTTAATTAATTTTCTAAATTCTGAAAACGGGCCAGAGACTGACATGTGGGCCTAGGCACTGTACAAGGGCCCACCTGTCAATGACTTAAGCCACTTTCCCTGGGTTTAACAGTTTTTAATTACCCGGAGGGTCCACGCGTCAGCCTAACTAGGGGGGTTTAAAACTACTTGGGCCCACTGTCAGCGAGGTCATTAGGCCCTAACCACCGGTGATTAACGGCCGAACGGGGGCTAACCGCGCGGGAGCAGAGCCCCGCCCGACCGAGCGGCGGCGGAGCCAGCCGGCGGCGAGGGTGGGCTAGGGGAGCTCGGGGAGACGGCCAAAATGGACCGCCCTACCTCGCGCGCACCCGATGGTGGGGCGAATCGGCCCGAGGTGGACCGGGGAGGCGCCGGCGGCGAGCCCAGCGGCGGCGGAGCCAGGGGTTGGCCGCGGCGGCGACGTCGGCAACGGGAGCGCAATTAAACGAGGAGGGAGCTTCTAGAGGTGGTTTGAGACTCACCGGGGTGGAGAGTGGGGCTCGGGAGGCGGTGGAGGCGGCTGGCGTCGGCGAGCTCCGAAGGTGGCGGGGGTCGGCCGGTGCCGGGGAAGACGAGTGGGAGAAGTCCCGAAGTGGTGGTGCGGTTGGCTTCACGGGGTGGCGAGGACGCTCCGGCTACGAGGAATCGGCCGGGGGTCCCTCGAATCGGCGGCGGCGAGGAACGGCCGGAACCGGGGAAGAACGAGCGCCGGCGACTGCAAAGCGAAGGATAACCCGATTAAACTCGAGGGGAGGTTCTCGGGGGTGAGAGGAAGTAGAGGAGAAGAGCAATGCCGGCCGAGGGTCGTCGGGGTGAACTGGCGGCGGCGACGGCCCGAAGAACGGCCGCCGGCGGCGATTTTTGTGGCGAAGAACGGGGATGAATGGGGGGAAGAAACTAGTGGCCACGGGAGGGTTTTTATAGTGGCAAAAAGTAGGGGTGTAGGACAGAGGGGGCATGGGCGACGGAGCTCCCGCTCCTGTAGCGTACCCGGCGAGAGGAGGAGCGTGACGGGGGCTAGGCACGTAGGGCGCACGGACGGCATGGCTGGGGTACCGCGCTCCTACGGCCGCACAGAGGAGGAGGGGGGTGGGCGGCATGGCCAAGTTGGTCCGGCGGCCTCCACTTGGGTACGGCGGCGTGGCAGCGGGGCTACGGCGGCACGGCCGGCATGGACGGCGGCGCTGGAGCAGCGGGGGAAGGACTCGGCTCCACTGTGGCCCATTCAATGCGACGGCGACGGCCATGCCGGAGTTGGCGAGCGGCGACGTGGCCAGGACTACGGAGTCGGGGGCGGTTCCATCGGCTCGTCCCGGCGGCGAGTGGGAAGCCGGCGCGTGGAGAGCCTACGGCGGGGGGGGCCGGGGCCTGGGCCGACGGGGACGCCGGGGAGCGCGGGGAGACCTCCACGGGGCACGCGCGCGCGGGGAACCCGGGGGCGGGCCGCTGCCGCTGGGTCCGGCGAGGGCGCGCGCAGAGCGGAGAGAGAGGCGGAGTGCGGCCGCTGCGAGAAGAAGAAGGAGAGGGGGGAGGCGTGGCGCTGGGCCGGGCGAAGCCCAGAGGGAGACGGGGAAAAGAGGGCCCGGGGAAAAGAGCAGGCTGGGCCGGAAGAAAAGCAATCGGGCCGCGCGGGGGAGAAGAAAAGGAAAGCTGGCCCACCCGGGAAGAGACGAAAAGAGAGGGAATTTTGGGTAGGGCCAAAAGGGATTTTTGCTAAGATATTTTAATTTAAATTTTGAAATTTTGAGATTAAATTTCCAATAACCAATAAAACAAGGCAATTAAGCAAATAAAAAAAAATGGGGTGTCACAGACCCCACCCCCCTTAAACGGAATCTCGACCCCGAGATTCGGACTAACCTGGAAACAGAAAAGGGTAGTCGGCTCTGAGCTGCTCCTCACGCTCCCAAGTTGCTTCCCGCTTGGAATGGTTGCTCCATTGGACCTTGCAAAGTCGAATGGTTTGGCGCCTGGTCCGCTTCTCCATGGTATCAAGAATCCGGACTGGGTGCTCTGAATAAGTCAAATCCTCCCGCAGATTAACTGACTTAACTGATGTCTGCTCTTCAGGAACTCTGAGGCACTTCTTGAGTTGAGAGACGTGAAACACGTTATGCACTTCCGATAGACTCTTAGGTAGCTCCAATCGGTAGGCGACTTCTCCACACCTTTCAATGATTGGAAAAGGACCGATGAATCTAGGTGCAAGCTTGCCCTTCACCTTGAATCTTCGAACTCCTCTGAGGGGGGATACTTTGAGATAAACATGATCTCCCACTTTGAAGGATAGATCCCTACGACGATTGTCTGCATAGCTCTTTTGCCGGGATTGGGCTGCTTGAAGGCGATCCCGAATTAGTCTGACTTTTTCCTCTGCTTGCTTAAGGATCTCGGGCCCAAACACGCCTCCTTCGCCTAACTCTGACCAGTGTAATGGGGTTCTACACCTCCTACCATATAGAGCCTCAAATGGTGACATCTTAAGGCTAGATTGGTAGCTATTATTGTAGGAGAATTCCGCGTACGGTAAGCACCTTTCCCAATCCGAAGTATATTCAAGGGCACAAGCCCGAAGCATGTCCTCTAGGATTTGATTTGTCCTTTCCGTCTGCCCATCTGTCTGAGGGTGGAATGCAGTACTGAATGCAAGATGAGTCCCTAGTGCTTCATGCAGGCTAGCCCAGAAATGAGAGGTGAACTGGGAACCTCGATCTGAGACTATCCTCTTGGGCACCCCGTGCAAACATACGATGCGGTTCATGTACAGTTCTGCCAATTTAACTCCTTTGTAGGTGGTTCTGATGGGAATGAAGTGGGCCACCTTGGTTAACCTATCCACTATGACCCATATGGAGTCGTACCCTGACTTGGTACGAGGTAAGCCAGTTATAAAATCCATCCCGACCTCTTCCCATTTCCATTCTGGAACTTGCAACGGTTGTAACAGTCCAGCGGGCTTTTGGTGTTCAGCTTTCACCCGTTGACATGTATCACAACAAGCCACATATTCTGCGATGTCTCGCTTCATGCGGGGCCACCAATATAGCGGTTTGATGTCTTGATACATTTTGGTGCTGCCTGGGTGAATGGTATAGGCTGAGCTATGCGCCTCTTTCAGTATTAGATCCTTGAGATCCTTCTGATGGGGAACAAAGAGACGTTTCTCATACCATAATACTCCCTGCTGATCCTCTATCATTTTAGGGGCTTTTCCTTTAGCCATAAGGTGTTTGAATTTTTGGACTCCAAGGTGTCCTTTTTGGGCGGCTTTAATAAGCTCTTCAAGAGTTGGATGCACTTCCATTGTAGCTATGGTCCCATGCTCTACCATACCCAAGTTGAGGGCCTCCATTTCCCTAAGAAGCTCGCAATTAATTTCTCGCTCTATAACCGCATTACAGTGAGGTCTGCGGCTTAGGGCATCAGCCACTACATTAGCTTTGCCAGGATGATAGTGAACCTCCAGGTCGTAATCTTTAATTAGCTCCAACCATCTCCTTTGTCTAAGGTTAAGATCTGTCTGGGTGAAAATATACTTGAGGCTTTTGTGGTCAGTATAAATATCACAATGATTTCCAATCAGGTAGTGACGCCAAATTTTTAGGGCATGCACCACTGATGCTAGCTCTAGGTCATGGGTTGGGTAATTATCCTCATGAGAACGGAGTTGCCTAGATGCATATGCTACGACTTTTCCTTCTTGCATAAGCACACATCCAAGGCCTTGGCGTGAGGCATCACAATATACCTCGAAGTCCTTGTGGATGTTTGGCAATACCAGCACAGGAGCTGTTGTCAATCTTTTCTTCAGTTCCTGAAAACTCTTCTCACAGCTTTCGGTCCATTCATACTTCTTCTCTTTCTTGAGGAGGTGGGTCATGGGCTTCGATATCTTGGAGAATCCCTCTATAAAGCGTCTGTAATACCCGGCTAGGCCAAGGAAACTACGCACTTCAGTCACAGAAGTTGGCTGTTTCCATTCCAACACCGCTTCTACCTTAGAGGGATCAACTGCCACTCCTGAAGAGGATAGGATATGCCCTAGAAAACTGATCTCTTGTAACCAAAAGTCACATTTGCTGTATTTGGCATACAGCTGATGCTCCCTGAGTGTCTCTAGGACTAACCGCAGGTGTTCCGCATGTTCTTCAGTGGTCTTAGAATAGATCAAAATGTCATCTATGAATACTACCACAAATTTATCCAGGTATTTCATGAACACTTTGTTCATCAGGTTCATGAAGTAAGCCGGAGCATTTGTTAACCCAAAGGACATGACTGTGTATTCAAACAGACCATATCGAGTGGTGAAGGCTGTCTTCGGAATGTCCTCTGCCCTGATTTTAAGCTGGTGGTACCCTGACCTCAGGTCTATCTTGGAAAAGACTGTGGCTCCTGCCAGTTGATCAAATAGGTCATCAATCCTGGGCAGGGGATATTTATTTTTAATGGTCACCTCGTTCAAGGTTCGGTAGTCTACACACAATCGGGCAGTGCCATCTTTCTTCCGGACAAAGAGTACTGGCGAGCCCCAGGGGGATGAGCTAGGCCGGATAAAACCCTTTTCCTGAAGATCCTCAATTTGGGTTTTCAATTCCTCCAATTCATCTACTGCCATCCTGTAGGGCCTCTTGGCTATTGGGGCAGTGCCTGGCTTTAGGTTGATGACAAACTCAATATCCCGATCGGGTGGCATACCAGGCAGTTCTTCTGGAAAGACTTCGGGGTACTCCCGAACTATAGGCATCCCTTCCAAAGGTGTTTCCTGAAGGTGATGGACTGCTGTCTTTAGTGATGGGCGACCCACTTTAACTTCTACTACTAAGCCAGGATGCTTAGTGAGTATGACCTTTCTATTGGCACAATCTATTAACCCTTGATTTTTGGCCAACCAATCCATCCCTAGGATGACATCCAAGGTTTGGGGTTTGAGGACTAACAAATCTGCCAGGAAATTAGAGTTTCCCAGGGTGACCTCTACCTTGGGGCTTACTAGGGTGCTGGTCAAAGGTCCTCCTGGTGAGCTCAACACCACGGGTCTTTTGAGTCTGAAGGTTGGTAACTTAACCCTTGCCACAAAATTTCCCGAGATGAAAGAATGCGAAGCCCCAGAATCAAACAAAACTTGTGCAGGAATAGACTGAACAGAGAACGTACCCATAAGTACTCCAGAGGCATCTTGGGCCTCCTCTGCAGTAATGTGGTTCACACGGCCCTGGTTCGGTGTGGAGGAAACCCGTGAGGCTTGAGGGGCCTGGAAACTCTTGCTTGCTGCTGATGACTGTCCTCTCGATGGGGCGGCTCCCATATTAAACTTGGCTGGGGTGCCCTGACGATCGGGGCATTTATTGGCAAAGTGCCCTTTTGCTCCACAGTTAAAACAATGCAGATGTGCAGCTGGGTTGGGAGAGGGGGACTGTGCCGAAAAACGAGGCACACGAACAACATTCCCACTGGAGTGCTGAGCTGGAGCTGTAACCTTAGGTGCTGAAGTCACTCCCTGCCGGAAAGAGGTATTACCTTGATACATTGGCCTTGGTTGGAAACCACCTTGAGGCCTCTGTGATACCCACTTCCTTTTACGGCTGGCTTCTAGGAGCTTCCTTTCATTCTCATAGATAAGGGCTTTATTGACCAGGTGGTGAAAGGTAGGGTGGTCAAGCAAGATCAACTGTGCTCTCATTTCCTCTTGCATCCCTTCAAGAAAGCGGTCAATTTTCTCCTCTTCTGTGGCTATATCAGTTGGGGCATAACGAGCTAACTGGTTGAACTTGGTGAGGTAGTCATTCACTGACATGCTCCCTTGCTTCAGTGCCCGAAACTCGTTCCTCTTCATCCTCATTATCCCTGAGGGTATGAAGTTTTTACGGAAGACATCTTGGAACTCGGACCATGAAACGGCAGCTCCGGCAGACTCGGCTTCCTCTCCTTCGCTGGTTTCTTCTTCCTCAGGATCCTGCTGGTCCCCCTGTTGAACAGTAGCTGCCGAAGTAGCTCCACCATCTTCTGGCTCTACCTCTTCTTCATCTGGCTCATCATAAGACGCCTCTTCCCCACGGACTGCCAGAAAGTTCTCCCACCAGGCTGCGGCTGCACCCTTAAACTGATGGGTAGCAAAATCCACTTTATCTTCTTCTGCACAGCGTGCTAGACGAAGCTTCTTTTCTGTATCTCGTAACCAATCTTCAGCTTCCAGCGGCTCGCTAGCTGAAGAGAATGTCAGAGGTCTTGTCCTTAGGAAGTCTGCTAACTTAGAGCTCCTGTTGGCTGACCCAGACTGCTGACTAGCTAGCATGGCATGAAGAATTTGAGTTTGTTGGGCCATCAACTGCTCCATGGTGGGAGGTGCTGGGGGTGGAGGGGGAAGACTGCGGCCTTGGCCTCTACCGCGGCCTCGTCCTCGTCCTTGTCCCCTACCGCGAGTGGCTGCTCTTCTTGCCCTGGGTGCCATCTGAAACACATAAGATGTTAAAACTTGGAAAGAAGAGAAGGGGAAGGGCATATATGAGGGGTCACTAGCCCTCTAATCAACACACAGAAGAACCAAATAAGACAGCCAAGCAGAACGATAAAACATAAAGCTTGCATTAGTCCATTACAAGAGAGGGGTTGTATGACTCAACAGTGGGGCCTACCAGCTTCACTGAGTCATATTCACACCTCTACACAACGTCTACTACAGGGGGGGGGGAGGTACAAAAGCGGAACTGATAAAGTGCTTGCGGTTCCCAAAATACTGCTAGCAAGCACGGCCAAAAGCTATCCTACTACTCCTGCTGATACTGCCACTACGCGATGTCGATCGGAGAGATGGAGCGGCTACGGCTGCGGCTGCGGGTCGGTGAGCTCGAGGCAGTGCGCGAGTCGTCGCTGCTCGGCGAGAGGAGAAGACGACGGCCGCTGCTGGAACCTCTGGCGTCTGCTGCGGTGAAGCCCGGAGGTGGGCGCGTGCTCTTACGAGCAGTGAGCCTAGTACGAAGTCCACACCGGCATGCCGGTGCTGCACCTCTGACAGTAGGGGCGGGCAGAGGCAGAGTAAGGCTAGTGGAAGCCCGTGCAGGTGTAGGCGCCGGAAGTGCTGGTGCTGACGAAGCTGCTGCCGCAGGTAGCGCTGGAAGTGGTGCTGCAACTGCTGCTGCCACTGCGGGAGGCAGTGGGGCTGGAACCCTCTCCGGTGAGGCCGGCGTGTAGGTCGGGGAAGCTGGAGTGTAGGTCGGAGAAGCTGGCGTGTAGGTCGGAGAAGCTGACGCGTAGGCGGCCTGAGCCCGAAGAAGCGCGAGCTCAGTCTCTGCAGCGATCCGCTCTCGCTCAGACAAGGCGAGGGCGGTGTCCCGTCCGGTCAACTGGAGGCGAAGCTCGTCTGTGTGCTCGTAGCTGGCTGTCAGTAGTGTCCTCAGTCGTCCGATCTCCTGGAGCGCCCGGCAGTAGGTGTTGACCATCGCCTGGGTCAACTGTACCTGGTGAGTCAGCCGGGGGTCGTCCACGGGCGCGTCCAACTCCTCGGGAAGAGGTCCGCCCGCGTAGAAGGTCGGAAAGTAGCAGAAAGGGGACGGCACGAGCTCGGGCCCGTGTAGCTGCATCAGCCTGGCTGACAGCAGCTGAGCAGCGTCCTGCACGGCGTCGGTGCGACGGCCCCTGGGGTGGCCGGTGGTGACGACAACAGGCTCAACTCCTCCTGGTCGGGCGTAGACAAACCCCTCCATGATCCACGCCTCCTGGTCTCGGGTCTGGATCCGTCGCCCCCGGAAGATGGGGTGCTGGTCGTACTTGAGGAACTGCAGCAACAGGCGAAGCAACTCGACGTGGTCCGTCTCGCTCTCCGCGTGAGTAAGGTAGTCCCAGGGAGCGGCTGAGGAGGATCCGGCCATCTACATTTTTAGAGAAAACAAAAGGTCAGACCAGGTAAAGGAAGAGAGAGTGCAGAAGAGTAAAGTCTAGGAAAAGTAAGAGTAAGAAGTAGTAAACTATATTTTATCAAAGTCTTTGTTAGTTTTCGAAATTAGACACCATCCTTAAGGCACGACCATCTTAACTAGGTTTCTACAGTCGTATGCTCTGATACCAGCCCTGTCGGACCCCAGGTTTGAACCAACCTAGAATCCCTGTGATTTCACTGCACTATTCCCTGGATCAGTAGATAGTGCTCACAGATACATTGCTGATTCATTTCATACACGATACATGACATATTATTACAATACCAGGGTACACAGGTCCCATATAAGGACAAGTATTACAAAAGGGGCCTTCAGGCCACAAAAGTTCAGTGTACCATTGCATTATTGGCGGAAGCAAAAGGGAGGGTCATCTCCCCACAGGCAAGCGACCGGGATAACCTAGGTGTGCTTAATATCATCCAGGGGACCTGGTTAACGTTAAGGACACCTTCCAATTAGATTGGTCGGCCAGACTGTAAGGAGAGAATAGATTCTAGCCTAACTACCACCATCTTCATTTCCTTCGCCCTCCTGATCCTGGTAGTACTCATATTGGTCTTGATTTGCCAACTCTGGGGGAAAAGGGGGGAAGAGCGAGGTGAGCACACACAACCGTGCTCCGCGAGCCAACATTCACAGAAATGCATGTAATTATATGCAAAGCTTGACAAAGAGGGCTCAGGTTTATTTATTTGCGAAGAGCGACAGTTGTAAATAATATAAGTACAAACCCTATGACTTAGCAATTTAACAAAACATGTTTTCAAGAGTTGAATGATGTAATATGTATTTAGTGGTATCAGCTACATCCACCGATGCTAAGTATTTTGGAGTTACTAGACTATAACACCACTGGAGTACTTCCCTCCAGGAAAAACTCAAAGGTTGGAGTACTTCCCTCCAATTTGCTTTTCTTTCCCGCCCACAAGAACTTTTGAAATAGAACTAACTCAAGGAAGTTTCCATGTCTGCCCCTGACCGTGGGCGCGGCTATTCGAATAGTTTATTCTCTGCAGAGATCGTACACTTTACCCACCAGAGACGACCCGCTCGTTGCCCCGCACGATTCCGTAGTCGTGCAGTTGAGTAGGTCACCACAATAGCCTTTTGAACTACCTAGCCCCTTTCGTCATCCCACCTTATGGGCTGCTCCCACCGGCGGTGGGTCCCATACTTTGCACGGGATGTCTCCACGGGAACTAGCGCCGTCGGACTCCACTCTCCATAACGCTAGCACGGCTGGAGACGTCACCCTCCTCTCGGTGTCCCTTTAGGCCCTCCTTTGCCCTTACAGCACTTCTCTCCACTACCGGTGAGATGAGTTTCGGGGGTTCGATAGAATTACTTAGCTAAGCTGCAATTTGCAGACTGGTGGTCGTACTGTTGTACACGGAGATGCCATCACAGGATTAAGTCCTTAGTGTGTTCGGGCGGTTCAAACCACGAGCCAATGTGCTACTTCCACACCCACCACTCTTACCGTCCGCCCAAACAGTTATAGCAAGTTTTGAGGGTTTCGGGAAGTCTAAAATAGATTGCCACAAAATATCCAGTCACGTACCTCCCGTGACTAGCCCAAAACTAGTGCTCAAGTTTTTGAAAGCTATGATTAGGGCAGGCAATGCCCTAGACTGGACAGAACTCGCATGGCATTTAATTTAGACATATACCTATTTAGGATAGTAACAGTAATACCTATGGCGACAAGGTACATGATCTATCAAAATTCAAGGGGGGTATAGCTATATACATTTTTAGATCTTCGAGTGGGGGTAACTACCTTACAGTTCACATACTTTATACGTGAAATAATGCATGCAGTTTGACTATTTTTAAACCAAGATAATTTGCAAGAAAACATAGGAGCAGAATGATCAAGAATATTGACTCGCCTGGGTCTAAAAGTAGAGGGTCTTGCTGATCTGGAGGTAGGTCACCTTGCTGCTCTGGCGTGCCTTCAAATTCTACTCGAACGAAGCAGACCGACAAAGCAGGAAACAGACATAGAGCACAAATAAGCATAAAATAACAAGCAAAAGAGCTCAAAAACAGACCAAACCAGAACCAACAGAAAGGGCTTGATTTTAGAAAAATTTAGAATCAAGTTTCGCCCAAATCGGAGTTACGATGAGAGAGAACGAGCCGTTTGAAGTTTCATTCCCGGGAAAATCCCAAAAATGAAAAAGGAGAGAGAGAGTTCACTCTCTGACATGTGGGTCCCGCGGGTTTTTAATTTTAATTTCAGAATAATCTTTATTGGGGAAAACTCTGAGTATGACAGGTGGGGTCCACGGTTTAATTAATTTTCTAAATTCTGAAAACGGGCCAGAGACTGACATGTGGGCCTAGGCACTGTACAAGGGCCCACCTGTCAATGACTTAAGCCACTTTCCCTGGGTTTAACAGTTTTTAATTACCCGGAGGGTCCACGCGTCAGCCTAACTAGGGGGGGTTTAAAACTACTTGGGCCCACTGTCAGCGAGGTCATTAGGCCCTAACCACCGGTGATTAACGGCCGAACGGGGGCTAACCGCGCGGGAGCAGAGCCCCGCCCGACCGAGCGGCGGCGGAGCCAGCCGGCGGCGAGGGTGGGCTAGGGGAGCTCGGGGAGACGGCCAAAATGGACCGCCCTACCTCGCGCGCACCCGATGGTGGGGCGAATCGGCCCGAGGTGGACCGGGGAGGCGCCGGCGGCGAGCCCAGCGGCGGCGGAGCCAGGGGTTGGCCGCGGCGGCGACGTCGGCAACGGGAGCGCAATTAAACGAGGAGGGAGCTTCTAGAGGTGGTTTGAGACTCACCGGGGTGGAGAGTGGGGCTCGGGAGGCGGTGGAGGCGGCTGGCGTCGGCGAGCTCCGAAGGTGGCGGGGGTCGGCCGGTGCCGGGGAAGACGAGTGGGAGAAGTCCCGAAGTGGTGGTGCGGTTGGCTTCACGGGGTGGCGAGGACGCTCCGGCTACGAGGAATCGGCCGGGGGTCCCTCGAATCGGCGGCGGCGAGGAACGGCCGGAACCGGGGAAGAACGAGCGCCGGCGACTGCAAAGCGAAGGATAACCCGATTAAACTCGAGGGGAGGTTCTCGGGGGTGAGAGGAAGTAGAGGAGAAGAGCAATGCCGGCCGAGGGTCGTCGGGGTGAACTGGCGGCGGCGACGGCCCGAAGAACGGCCGCCGGCGGCGATTTTTGTGGCGAAGAACGGGGATGAATGGGGGGAAGAAACTAGTGGCCACGGGAGGGTTTTTATAGTGGCAAAAAGTAGGGGTGTAGGACAGAGGGGGCATGGGCGACGGAGCTCCCGCTCCTGTAGCGTACCCGGCGAGAGGAGGAGCGTGACGGGGGCTAGGCACGTAGGGCGCACGGACGGCATGGCTGGGGTACCGCGCTCCTACGGCCGCACAGAGGAGGAGGGGGGTGGGCGGCATGGCCAAGTTGGTCCGGCGGCCTCCACTTGGGTACGGCGGCGTGGCAGCGGGGCTACGGCGGCACGGCCGGCATGGACGGCGGCGCTGGAGCAGCGGGGGAAGGACTCGGCTCCACTGTGGCCCATTCAATGCGACGGCGACGGCCATGCCGGAGTTGGCGAGCGGCGACGTGGCCAGGACTACGGAGTCGGGGGCGGTTCCATCGGCTCGTCCCGGCGGCGAGTGGGAAGCCGGCGCGTGGAGAGCCTACGGCGGGGGGGGGCCGGGGCCTGGGCCGACGGGGACGCCGGGGAGCGCGGGGAGACCTCCACGGGGCACGCGCGCGCGGGGAACCCGGGGGCGGGCCGCTGCCGCTGGGTCCGGCGAGGGCGCGCGCAGAGCGGAGAGAGAGGCGGAGTGCGGCCGCTGCGAGAAGAAGAAGGAGAGGGGGGAGGCGTGGCGCTGGGCCGGGCGAAGCCCAGAGGGAGACGGGGAAAAGAGGGCCCGGGGAAAAGAGCAGGCTGGGCCGGAAGAAAAGCAATCGGGCCGCGCGGGGGAGAAGAAAAGGAAAGCTGGCCCACCCGGGAAGAGACGAAAAGAGAGGGAATTTTGGGTAGGGCCAAAAGGGATTTTTGCTAAGATATTTTAATTTAAATTTTGAAATTTTGAGATTAAATTTCCAATAACCAATAAAACAAGGCAATTAAGCAAATAAAAAAAAATGGGGTGTCACAATTTGACTATAGTATCTTTTCCAGTCAACATGGTGTCTCAATTTTTTAGTGCGCCCGCAACTCAACACTAGTTAGCAGTCAAGTGAATTCTTCGCTATCTCAAGCACACTACATTAGTCACGTTCTATGCTCATTAGTGTGTTCTCTGATATGGACTAGGCAGGATGTCCAGATGATCACAGGTCTACTGGAGGTTATGTAGTGTTCTTCGGCTCAAATTTGACCTCTTCAAGTTCACGCAAACAAGCCACAATGTCCCGTTCAAGCATAGAGTCAGAGTACATGGCGCTGGTAAATGCTACCACTGAAGTGGTGCGGTTGTAATCCTTGCTTGGTGAACTGAGTATTTTTCAGGATCGACCTCCCTACCTTTGATGTGATAACTTGGGTGAAACATATTTCACATCAAACCTAGTTTTTTCATGCTCTAACAAAGAACATCAAGGTTGATTTTCACTTTGTTCGTGAAAGGGTTGCACTGAAAGCTAGAGGATGTACAGCTAGAGGATGCACTTTGTTCTAGTTTGTAATCTAGGATGTACAGCTAGAGGATTAGTTGTTCTATTGTAACAAGTGACGTGCGCCGTCCTTTCTATTGTCGCCCCAACTATAACTGATACGGCAAGTACATAATGCAATACACCAAGCAACCCCAGGTTGTGGATTATCTCTGTCTCTTTCCAACTCTCTTTCTCGTTCTATCTAATTTTACAGATCTAAGGCTGGGAGCCTGGGATTTTAGATTGATAGTGTCAAATAATATTAAACATTTATCACTGTTTATGTGCATATAATTTAACACATATCATTGATGGTTGTCATAGTTTTTTCAATGTTTTTATTATATTTAATTAGAAATTAACAGTAAGGGAACATTTCAATATTTACAAACTTACAAAGGGGAAATTAATCTATTATACGTTTTCATAGTTTTCCTTGAAAGTTAGAGTCTATGGTTTCTAACCTAGGACTGATAGCAGTAGCACCCTAGCAATAAGTGGTGTGAGAGACCATGTGGAGGTATCCCCATGTTTGTGCTGAGTAATTGATGGTTGTATTAGTGAGTTTGAGTTTGTTTTGGGTATTCTAGGGTTGAGTACCTTTCATTAATTCTAATGTTGATTATGTTATTTCGTGCGGTGCTATGTGATGGTTTGCTTGTCTGTGTGGCTGCAAGACTTCGAAGCTAGGTCATGGTGACGCGTGGGAGGACGGGGACTAGGCACAGGAGGTGTTGAGGTCCAGATGGTCGGGTACGCTGAGGATGATCGAGGCTGGTGAGGTGGTTGCGAGTCGGGAGATGAGGAACCGGAGCTGGAGCTACCGGTGGTGGACACGACGGACAACGGCGAGAGAACCGGGACTAGGCTCAGGGAGGAGTCGGAGGTCCAGACAGTTAGATGTCGGTTGCGGTCGTGTGCGACGGAACAGACCAGGACTAGACTCAGGTGGAGTCGGAGCTCTCGGTCGGAGTCAGGTGGACACGACGGACAGCAGCGAGGTGGACCAAGACTAGACTCAGGGAAGAGTTGAGGTCCAGACGGTCAGGATGCTGGGTACGGTCGTGTGCAGTGGAGTAGACCAGGACTAGTCTCTGGGAGGAGTCGAGGTCCAGACGGTTAAGGTGCTGGTTGCGGGAAGCTTCCGGGAAAGTGCTTGAGGGCAATTTGGAGAATTGACTCAAGCAAATGAGTGGAGTGGGTGGTTCTCCCTCCAAAATCTGGTTGAGAGTGGTTTGACTTCCTATTGCCTCATGTGGATGTGAGGAGAGTGGGTGGAGGTAGTATGCCACTTCTTGTATTTCTCCTTTGAGGGTGAGCCCTGGTTGATAAAAAGGAGGAGTGAGCTCTGGAGGGCAAGGAAGAGAGCTCTAGGCAGTGGAGTGTTCTCTATAGTGTGCTCTCGTTTGTGAAGCATGTAGTGAGATGTGAGCTAACCCATTTGTAATCATTCATCTCTCTTCCTCAATATCAATATGAGAAGGATTGTGTTGGGTTGTTTTCATTTCTTGCTCTCTCTGTGATGAATTTCTTTTTCAGTCATCTTACTGTTCTTCTCTACTAGAAATGAATTTGAGTTGAATCTTTAGCTTGAATGGTTGGCTCTTGATTGCTCTGTGATGGGAAAATACTCAAGGTCATATGGCCATTCCATTCCCAAGAGCATATGGAGGAATCAGTGATTTTTGTCAATTCTTTGGCTTACGCTTCATTTCATCTGTTTGCAAAATTTTAGGGTTTGATGTTAGGGGAATATGATATTTCTTTGGATAACTTGAGGAAGTGATTCTAGCTCCACATTTACACCTCTCAGAATGCTTCTCTGTTGTTTGTCAAAGGTTCATGAGCAAAAGAAGTGAGAATAATGAGTAATTTGAAAATCAACCTCTTTCTCAGTTTAAATCTTCAGTTTTTGCTCAGAAGTTGATTCCTTGGGCCTTTGGTTGCATTCCTTGGTTCTCTAGGACCTCTTTGCTATTAAGGTTGTTGTCTTGCTGTGTTGGGTTAAGAAGATCAGAAGCAAACACTAAATTTCCTTGATTTTTGAAGATCTGCAAAGTCTGCTCTGTTCCCAGCCAAAAAATCTGAAATCTAGGGTTTGGGCCGGTCTGTGCATTGCGGTCAGACCGGCCACTTCATGGAGGTCAGACCGGTGGCCACAGGGCGGTCTAACCGGCCCCTGACCGGCGGTCAGACCGGTGTGGTCCGGGCGGTCGGACCGGCGGCTAGGCAGCGGTCAGGCCGGCCCAGTAACTGCGGTCTGACCGGCCCCCTTGCTGCCTACGCCGTTCTTTCCGTTTGTCTTTCGTCTCGCTTTCTCTTCTATATGTTGGAGGTTCCTGTGAGCATTTGATTCCTTTTCATAGCTTCCATAGTTATTGGAGAGGAAAAGTCTTTGTGGATACTTTGAGGGGCAAATTTTAAAAAGGCACCATTCACCCCCCTCTGTTGCCATATCCGATCCTACATGGTGATGGGTAGCAAACTAGCGAGGGTACTACCAATCACTGGAGGTAGGGGTCGTGAACCCAAGATGAAGAGTGTATGAATAAAAGAAAAGAAAAAATAAATGAAAATGCACCTGATTATTAGTACAGTATCATCAAACTAATTTGTGCCCAAGCAATCCAACTTATCCTTGACTTTGACTTATAAAAATTTATAATGAAGACTACTGACTAAGATATGATCAAGGATAAGTTTTGGTCAACCACTTCTCTAAGAGAAGGTGTGAGGTAATAATTTATAGGAGCAATTTTTCTTCAAGTGAATATAGGAGTAGTTTTTTCATCATTGGTCAAATTCTACTCACCAACTACGTACTTTGAATTAGACCCCAGCTATTTGGCAATTTTAGGATTTGCACTCGTATTCTCGCTACAAACACACGTGCAACCATCTTTGTGTGATACAAAAATGAAGTTGTACCTCAAAGACATAGATACCTAAAGTTGTAGCATCAAATCTCAATAAACTAAAGACAAATAGCCCTTAAAACTAGTGGAATTACCCACACAATTGTATTGCTATATATTGTAACATATTGTATTTGGGGAATATTGATTATTTGCCATACCAAAGAACAATCTTCTAGAATTTGCTGCTGTTAACATTGTAATCGATAATATGCCACCCCAAAGATTTATTCCTTGGTAATATGATATTTTGGCATTTTCAGCACTTTTCTCCCTTTTTCCCATGAGAAATATCTATTTTGCCCCTCTATTCATTGTAGCCCACCGCGTGGCCATCCAGTTCTTTAGCTGCGTCGGGAGAGCTCGGGAGGGGATCTAGTTGAAGCGGTTGACACATCCCTGTTCTTAGCTACGTTGGGAGGGGCAACAACAACAACAATGGGTTCTTCCTCAACACTGATGGTAGCTGCGCTGCATCTTCTAAGGTAGTGTAGGTTTACTTTCCATTTGCTAGTGTAGGTTTCCTTCCCATTTGGTCCCCTTCTTCGTCTTCATAGTTTGATGAATTTTGTTTAACCTAGGTTGGTTGATGGGGAAGGATTGAGTCAGCTGGAATCTTAAGATTTCTTCCTCACACCATGGATCCCTCCAAGATCCCCCTGTCAGGTATGTTGATATCCCCTTCAGCATGTATCGTTTTGTATAATCTAAGAATGACGGCAATTTTGGCCATGAGGCAATGATGTAGCAACACCCTAACTCACAATTTCCTTTTTCCCTCACATTCTGATAGGATTGACCCTGAAAGAGCGTTTAGTTTAGGCATTAGAGTTGCGGTGTACACTGCAAAGCTTGACGATGGTAGTGAGACCAACATTCATCGCCAAGACTTGGAATGGGTGGTTGATACTTTTGGGTATATGCTTGAAAGATTCATCCAGGATTTAGGAGAAAGGATAATATGGGGTTCATCTTAGGAGCTAGCCATATGGTGCTTTGGTAGGAACTGTGGGGGGACAATTCAAAATACTGACCACATTCGAGCTCCAAAATGCATTCAATGAGCATTCAAATCTGAAGTGGTTGTGCGTATTTGTGGAAATTGTTAACAAGGCTGGGTACCAATGCAGCCAATCCAATGTTACCTAACTAAATATTGTTGATCTTGATGAAGCAAGTACCTCCAATGCAGCACATATCTCTAATGTAGCAGATAGCTCAAATGAAGTAGGTGCATCCACTAACCAACCTATAGGCATAGCACCTGTGGATGCCCAAGAGTGTAGGGTTGTTGATTGGTCATCTATTGAAATTCAAGTAGGCCCTAATGTTTGTGAAGATGACAGAGATGTTGCCGTGATCGAGGAGCAACTGTATGCTATTCTAGGCTTGAGGGATGATGACGCTAGAGATCAGGAAAGGAGATGTGCATCACCAATCAGTGCTCCAAATGTGACCAATGCAGAAGAAGATGATATTGTTGGAGCTGCTATTCCAGTGGATGATCACTCTGGAGATTTGGATGATACTGTTGGGTATGACAAGGAGGATCCAAAGATAAAAGTTGGCATCACATACCCTAGCATGGCTGAATTCAGAATGGCTACCAAGCAGCATGCCATTAAGCATGAATTTGATGGGGACAAAGAAATCAGACCCAATAAGGCTTAGGGGATTTTGCAAAGGTGAAGGATGTGAATGGCGAGTCGCTGGAATTTTGATGCTAGATAAGAAAACCATAAGGGTACTCACACATTGCTAACATCTTTATATTGTGATGCATAAATGAAGATTGTCATGATTATTTTGTTGTATGTGTAGGTCAGTAAGATGATTAATAACCATACTTGTTCTTCAACTAGTCGTGTGAAGACCAACATGGCATCCCAAGCATGGATTGTCGAAAGGTCAGTAGGGATCTTAAGGAATACTCCAAACTTGGGTGCTAAGGAACTCTAAGAAATACTACAAGATTAATACAATGTTACCCTCACATGTCCCATAGTTTGGGCTGGAAGAGCACTAGAACAGTTTTGCCCCTATGAGAAAAGCTTTCACATGTTGTAGAACTTAAAGGCAAAGGTAGATCTTAGGTCACCTGGCAATGTTGTGGAGATAGGAACCAATAAGGTTAATGGACAGATATATTTCCATAGGTTCTTCCTTGCCTTTAAAGCATGCATCGATGGATTTGTCAATGGTTGTAGACCCTACTTGAGTATTGATTCCACAACACTCAATGGGAAGTGGAATGGGTATCTAGCTACAATCACTGCTCTAGATGGGCACAATTGGATGTCTCCAGTAGCATTTGGCTTCATAGACTCTGAGTCATCTGATAACTGGACTTGGTTCATGCAACAACTCAAATAAGAAATAGGTAATCCTCCCATTCTTGCTATTTGCACATATGCTTGTAAAGGTCTTGAGAATGTAGTAAAGAAGGTTTTCCTTAGCATAGAGCAAAGAGAGTGCTTCAGGCACATGATGCTCAACTTTGCAAAGAAGTTCCATGGAGAGGTCTTCAGCAACATGTGGCATGCAGCAAGGGCATACACACTAGAGAAGTTTGAGTACCATATGAACCAAATTTTCACATCCTGTCTTGATTTAGCTGTCGTAATATAGTTGATTATCTCAATAGACATCACAATTTGTTGTGGATGAGGTCAAAGTTCTCTTGTCAGATCAAGTGTGACTACATTAATAATAATCTTGCTGAGTCATTCAACAATTGGATCAAGGATATGAAAGATTTGCCCATGGTTGATCTAGCAGTAAGGTACATAAGATGACAATGGAGTTTTTTGACAAGAGAAGAAGGATTGGTGAGAGGCTAGACGGGTACATACTCCCTGCTATTGTGCACCAGCTGAATGCAAGGACAAGAGGGTGAGCCAACTTGACTGTCAAACACTCGGCAAATTATAGTGCACAGATTTGATGAAAACCATAAAACTATTAGAATGTTGTCCAACTACTAAAACAGGAGTGTACTTGTCGTGAGTGGCAACTAACCGGCAAGCCATGCCCACATGCCTTAGCATTTATCACCACCGAAAGGAATGCAAAAATGGAATCATTTGTTCATAAGTACTACACTCTATCCATGTTTAGGACACCATATGAGGGGGTGATTGAACCAATGACTGACAAATCCAAGTGGCCCCAAGTGGATCCTGGCTTCGAGCTACAACCACCTCTCAAGAATAGGTCATCTGGAAGATCAAGGAAACTTAGGTTTAAAAACTATTTCGAGAAAGGGGGCGGTCTAGCTAAGAAACAATATAGGCGCAAACAGTGCGAAGAGCTAGGACACCTCCACTGAATGGGCCAAAGAAAAGGTATTGCATAGCATCACTAAGTTCTTTCACTAAAATTGTACAAATGTGCTCACATTCTTGTGGATTGTTTTCACCCAAATTGTACATATCTATTTTGCTATTTTTAGGAAGAGAAAGAGCTAGAAGAAATCTCAAAGCCAAGAGGTACACACCCAAGAAAAGGAGAACAAGCTTGGCTCCAACTACAACTGAGAGTCCTAGGCCCATGACTAGAAGGATTGCTACAAATATATCACGTCCTATTTTTAGTTGCCTTTTCGATTGCATGCTTATGGCTAATAAATATTGCAGGCAACTAGCCTTGATAGGAGACGGAGCTTCACAAAGTGCAGTCACAACACCACGAGGGAAGGCCACCGCTAGCAAGAAATTAACTCCTAGGAGGAACAAAAACTAACATATGTCATAATGTGATGGAATGCCTTGTGTGAAATGAGTGGTTGTGAGCGATGATTTTTCCCAAAGTTCTTTCTTTGGTGAAATTTGTTTTAGTTGCTGGATGTTACCTTTTATAAAGGATGCTACCTTATGTGTGGTTTCTGGTGAAATTTGTTTTATGTTCAGTTTTGAATGCTACCTTATGTAATGGATGATTAGTTATGTTATGAACAAATTTATCTGAATTTGTCAACTCTCTATCCATGCATTGATAAGAGGTAGGTCGAATGCCTCACAAATTCTTCCAAGGATTTGGTGAGCTTGATTATGTTGGTGTTTTGCTTGCTTTCAATTAGAGGGTCTGATTCTCTCTGTCCATGCATTCATCAGGCGTGATCTGGGTGCAATGAATAGAGGGGCAAAATGGACATTTCACGTGGGAAAAAAAGGAAGAAAGCTGCTGAAAATGAATTTAAATGGCCAAAATGTCATATTGTCAAGGAACAAATCTTTGGAGTGGCATATTATTGATTACAATGTTAACAGTGGCACATGCTAGAACGTTGTTCTTTGGTGTGGCAGATAATCAATTTTCTCTTGTATTTGTTATATAACTCTTATACCTTGAAATATAGTTAGATTTGTTATATAATTATAATAGTTGTAATATCTATACGTAATGAATCTATATAGTTATAATCTTACATCACCGTAATGCGTAGTGTAGATCTTGTCCTTTTTCCCTATATAGTTGTATTTGTTATACAATTGTAGTAGCTGTAATAAATATATGTTATTAATCTGTACTGCTATAACCCGGTCCCATTAAAATAAGTGGTGTAGATATTTTCTTTTTTCCTCGATTAATGATGGAACTTTTAGGATTTTTTTCTGATTTAAGGATTATTGTGGTATTTTCTAGACTTCTAAAGCGAAGGAGGATCATTGAATATCATTAGTTGTTTGTAGATATAAATTCAGGTGGTTAGATTTTGGTACATATATCTGATTTTGGTCTCTTTCAGTAAAAACTTTTCACGTTGCTTCTAGTTTTTTGGGGGGGGGGGGGGGTTGAGAGGATGCTTCTGTTTTTATGGAAAACGTGTGGGAAATGATGACGTGGACCATGTACTAGTGGGCCGCAGAGATCCCATTAGTAAGTGGGCCGTAGTTGGCTTATTTTGGCCCATATAGGTTGGGCTTCTGGTGATGAAAAACCAAACTTGTGGCCTAAGTAAGCTTTTCTTCGAAAATATTTTCAGACAACGCAGATATTCAAATGTTGCCTCCATAATGCTAATTTCATCTCATCCTGTAAACTACTTAATTCCATTTTTTCATCATGTGAACTACTTCAATTCTCCAGAAACATTTCGTTTATCTTGAGCTATATAGCTTAGCCATTTTCCATTGCAGGTAGTAGGTAGAACTTGTCTTGAGCCACATTATATGCGTCCAAGCAGTGGGCAGTATCCGTACTATCCACAGAGCAATGTATTTGGTCAGGGGCAGTAAAGGCAGTTGGCACACACATACAGGGATGGATGTATGAATGGAGCAGCGTTCTGCATTGTAGCCACAGTAGCAACATTAACAAGGCACACTGGATGTGGCAACTACAGGCATGGCCAAGCACATGCAGGAAAGGAAAAGGCCAACAACCTAGAAACATTGTTTGACAAACAGGTTTTGCAAAAGTTAATAAGTGGGCGTTATAATAGTGCATAAGCAGATCATAGTGCACCTTGAGTAGTTGTAAACGTGAGTTTCAGAAAATGGGTTGGTGCAGTACAAGCGCAAGGTCAATATCGGCGCGACAGGAAGGTTTCCCAACTTGGTCCTTGTTTCCTTGCATAAAGCCATCATGGGAGGCTTTTTGCCTAGTTTTTGTTTATGACACAGATTGGATGGTTGGATCACATGGTCATACGGATGGCAGTCCATAATCCCAATTTTCAGTTGGAAGAAACTTCACTTAAGTTTCAAATAACACTGTGGGACTGGACCAGGTTTCCGGTTTCAGTTTTTGTGAAGAGAAACTTCAGAAGCTAATGATTTCTCTTTTCTTGGACATGGACATAAAGTCTGACACTTCTAAAGAAGGCCAAGTAAATTGCAAGTAGATAATTACAGCAATGGTCACTAGCTCAATGTTAAGTTTGTCCCATCGCAAAGCCTTCACCTAAGCATCTTTTTCTACATTTTTCAATAAGGAAGAAATGTACCCTTGTCCAGTGAAAGGAATGTGTGTGACGGCTTCGGCTGTGATCGTTTTGGCTTCAGTTTTTAGCTTTCGACTTATTTTTCTTTTTCACTATTCATAAATTTTGTTTTTTTCTGAACTTTTGGCTTTTTGTTGAGCTTTTTTACCGGTTCTTTTTTTCTCCGTATTTGTTTGTATTATACGTAATGGGCTAACATATTTTTTTATATTTTTTAATTTTTTTTAAATTTAATTATGTTAAATAAGCCTCTGCCAGCTACAGTGCTTTTCAGCTATAAGCCACCAAAAAAAGCCCAAATGATCACCACCACATGTTATTATAGCCCAAGTTAAAGATAGAACTAATGACAAGGGGTTCAAAATGTCAATACCAAGGGATTGAAAATTTTCATGCACCTAAAAAAGAAGGAACTTGTCTATCAGCTTGATTTTCCCCATGCAAAGCTACATGTCTGCAGATTGCCCCGTAAAAATGAAATTATATTTTTTATTTTTCTCATAAGAGAATCCACCATGTTGCTTGGGATCTTACAAATGGAATGGTGGAAGTTGGAACTAGAAAATGGCAACCACTTGCATGGCATG
This sequence comes from Dendrocalamus latiflorus, assembly GCA_017311315.1. Taxonomy (NCBI): domain Eukaryota; kingdom Viridiplantae; phylum Streptophyta; class Magnoliopsida; order Poales; family Poaceae; genus Dendrocalamus; species Dendrocalamus latiflorus. The sequence goes on from CM029638.1 coordinate 33,510,560, forward strand.
ATAAAAACAGCCCCTAATTTAGACATTCTACCATGCTGTCTACATGTCATTCACATTTGATAATTGATAAACAGCTCTTGAGATGACCTCAGAAACTTCAGCACCCAAGTTACCAGATGTTTAGGTAATTGGACTGTGTCACTAGAGAGTTACTGTTCTTAAAGTGTAAGTTTTTTTATAACATGGTATGTTTTTTGTAGGTTCAGATCAAACACTCCAAGGACTTCAATTTCAATCTAGGATACAGGGAAGAAAATCATATGTACCCACATGTCACTTTCAGAAAAATGGCAATGGCACACACAAGCATGAACGCAGATGCAGTGCATCTGAGACATTGCCCTTTTTGGCTTTTTAGCTTTTTTCTTTTTTTCTTTTTTTCTCTTTATTCGTTTGCATTTGTTTGTGATGATATAACTTTTCTTTTTTTCATTTTTAAAAATTTAATTACGTAAAAAAACTAACAAATGTAACATATTTTCAACCGTTACAATGAAAAAAAAACAGAAGCCTGAACTTATAAACTCTTTTAAGCACTACCTTCATTTTACCTACTTTTCATCATATATCTAACCAATAATAAGATCCTTTAGACATCTATGTTGCATTCACTGAATCTATCCATCCATCTCAAATGCGCAACTACCAAATCAACAGCCCCTCGGATTTCGTCCAAAACAGTATCTAGCGCTAGTTCATGGACCTAAACTATCACAAGCTAACTGCCATGAATAATATACCTCATGAATGATTAATAATCTACGAGGGTTTACAAATGAATAAGTCTAAATTCTGAATGTATGATCTCTTCAAAATTTTCTACTTCCCCCACCAAATGAACCAAGCAAAAGGCAGGCAGTTTTCACCTTCCTATACATTTCCTTTGTGCAAATGTTTTGTGATTGTATGGACCTAACCTGGCAGGAACTAGTAGCGAAGTAACTATTGATCAAGCTACAGCAATCTATTGAGATCGAAAGAAATGAGAACCATCAGGCTTTTTCAATTTTTCTGAAGGAGTCTATACAGTTCATCTCCCAATGCTGCTAATGTGACTGGTTTCTGGATCAGACCGTTTATTCCTGACCGCTGGCATCGATCCCGCACGCTGTCGTCGGTGCTTGCTGCGAGGGCAACAATCAGCGGCGGCCAACAATTGCTCCTGAACTTCCTTATTGCGAGAGCTACTTCAAATCCATCCATTGTATGCATGGTGAGGTCAAGAATGACCAGCTGGAAAGACGACTCAGTACTGGCGAAGGAGCTCATGCACTGGATGCCGGAAGTGACCGAAAAGACTCGGCAACCAAGCTTCTCCAGGAGCTTGTGAGTAACGGCTCGGTTGGTGTCATCACTGTCCACAAGAAGGACATGGAGTCCGCTAAAGTTGGGAATCGGTGATGGTCGGTATAAGTCCGAGGATGCTCCAGATACCGGGGTCATATGTTGCAGCTGGAACTGGAGGGCGAGCATGATGGTTTCTCCGAGGCCTTTCGAATCTGACACTGACCAAATATTGCCATTCATCATCTGCAGCAGAACAAATGGGCTCACATCAGCAAAAAGAAATTATTTGGATTATACAGAAGACCAAGAAAAGATTGGTAACTCGAATAATTGATCAAACATATTGTTGACAAACCCTACGTGTTTCGTCGAGAATTTGATTCACAAAGCATCACAAAATATATTAATGGAAAAACATTGCAATTCTTTGCAGCTAATCACATAATGCTCAACTAGTAGTTCAAACAACAGGAAGAAGTAGCATACGATGATTTTTTGCTAAAGCATCACTACAACAAAAGGAGCTTTGAACGCAGAGTATGTTGGCACGGCAGAAAAAACCTGAGTGGTTTGACAGTTTGAGACTGATGTATAACCATATATGCTAGCTTGAATTGTTAATAACAGTATGAAAACAAGAAAAACTGCAGGTTGTAACAAGTTTCATAGCACCCCACATTAAACATATTCTAGTACTTTCTAAGATCTACCAATGTTTCCATGTCTCATGGAATCAGATGTGAAATGAGTCAAGAAAGTTATGGAACACTTCGGATCAAGAAATAGTTCTCTGGCAACATAACCTTGAAGAAATGTGGAGTCTAATCCACTACTATCGGCAATATGACATGAGAAGCAAGAACCATGAGTCATGTAATTCATGATGTGAATCCAGTTTGCTTCTTATTGGATATAGAATGCTCAAGAGTTGTTTGGTATACCTGGACGATCTTCTTGCACATGTTGAAGCTAAGCCCCATCTCAGAACTGTTAGAGTTGGGCCCTCGACTTATTTGGCTGGAAGATGAACTCAAAAGATTGCCTTTTGATTTTCTAATCCTAATCTCAAACTTCACACATACATAGCTGCCAGAGAAGTTTGCTCTTCGCAGCATCCAATCCTGGTTATGCCTCTCTTCTTTCTCATTATAACTATTCACATATAAGGAGAGACAGCCTGCATTACATCGGTGTATTAGCGTACCTACCATGTGCAAGACAATATGGAAAACCCTCTTCTCATCACCAACAACCCTTTCGGGCAAAGAATTCTCAACTTGAAACACAAAATCAACTCCCTTGCAACCAGTTAGACATCTTACAACACTAATTGCTTCCTTAATCAAGGAATGAAGGTTAAATGGCCTCCTCACCAAAGATAAATGCTCACGATTCATCGTCGATGTTTGCATAACATCATTCATCAATGTTGAGGCAACACTACTTGTCTTGACAATGGCATCCATTACAAGCCTTTGCTCAGGATTCATACTTTCCTGTTGCATCATTGAGACAAGCCCAAGGATTGAGTGCATTGGCCTTCGCATTCCGTCATACATAGCACTCTGAAAGGAATTCCTAGCTTCAGTTGCCATCATGGCTTCATGCTTTGCCCGCAGTAAGTCTCTATGTTGATCAGCAAGCTTCTCTCGCATCAATTGAGACTCCTCCAGAACTGCAGCATGCGATAGGGCGACTGCAACTTGATCAGCAACTACTTCAACAATATCCAGCTCCTGTTGACCCCACCTTGGTGAACCATCCTTGGGTAAAACCAAAACCAAAATAGCATATCTTGTTTCCATCACTTCTGGAGTCCCTCCTTTGAAATTGGACACCCTTAACATTGGCATCCGTATTGCAGCTACAGCCCCTGCTTCATGCTTGCCTCTGCTTGCAATCCCAAGCGCTGACTCTGCCCCAAGAATCTTTGCATCCTGTGTTGCCTTTATTTCAACCACATCCGGGTCATCGATTGGAATTGAGCCACTGTGCGACTCCATTATCTCCCTTTCTCTCAAATGATGTGTCAAGATCATCTCAGTCCTGCTCTCATTAGGCATCCATACAGCACAATTCTGCAGCTCCAGCGTCTTAGAGAGTTCAACCATGGTGGTGTACAAGATTGTGTGCCTGTCAAGCGACTTGCGTATCTCTTGCGTGAGCATCCGCACATGCCAGCTTGCCTCCTCTTGCCTCTTCATCATCCCCACTTCCCGGTCCAGCTCCCGGGCCTTAATCCTCAGGAAGTTTTCTCTGACCTTCACCCTCAACAGCTGCGGTATCAGCGTCAACAGCGTGATCGCGGTTGCGAACGACACAAGTGCAGTCAAGAACTTGGCAACCGTGAGGGCAAGCACAACATGGAACGAATGGGGCTCATAAGTGAACACCGTGATGAGATGCGACAGCCCGCAGAGAACAATGAAGGCCCCGAACTGCAGGACGATCCATTTCAAGGGGAAGAGGTCGGAGCACGTCGCAAAGTAGAGCAGCTCCAGCGGGATGGAAAAGTAGGCCGCGGCGATCAGGAAGTCGCTCACCTTCTGGCATTGCAATATGTTCTCTGTACTCCAGAGGATACCGTCGCCATCGTCGCAGCCGCCACAGTGGCTGAAATCAGCGGCCACCGCCGACACCGACAGCAGCAATGAGAAGAAGAACAGGAGGATCCACAAGAAGGGGATCCTCTGCAGCACTGCTCCTACCATCGGCTCTACCAGGCTTCATTCAGACCCACATTTGCGCAGGTGTGTTGCAGTTGTTCATGGCAATTTCTGCAGCAATTCAAGGTACCAATTCTTGATTCCCCGCCGAACACATCGATCTGACTGCAATCAAATGTAAAAGGCGGTTAATATCAGATTTTTTTTTTGTTGAGGAAAACACACCAAGATCTGGGCAATCGAATCGAATCGAATCCTCAGGTCGCAAATCCCCCCAAAGAAAACGAGATCAAAATCTTTCGCCCAAAATTGTTCCGGTGAATTTTAGAAGATAAATATCATTGAACAGGGGATCAAAAAGCACCCAAAATTCAAGAACCCAGGAACTCTAAACCCACAAAAGAGCAACCACACCATCTCAATTCGACCATTTGAAGAAAGGAGAGGCCAACAACCAGCAACAAAACATGAAATTAAAATCCTTAGAGGAAAAAAAACCCCAAGAAACCCTGCTTCCTTACCTGCTTGTTCCTACAATCCTGGTCAAGAACCCCAGCTCAGGCAGGCAGGTCTCAACAAGAGGAAGAGGAGAAGGCTCACAGGGCCATGCGAGGAGATAACAAGCCTCCAGCTCTACGACACGAGTGCCACCACCTTACGGCCCGCGCGGCGGCCATGGATCGAATCAAGAAAGCCCGGCATTAGGAGCCCAGAACCAAGCCGATCCATACAAGCAAGAAAGGAAAAGAGAAGAGAAGATTCGTTTTCTCCTCCTGCCCTTTCCAGGGGGGAGGGAGGAAAGCAGGGAGGGGACGCGAGCGAAGGAGAGGGGGAAGGTGGGGGCGGGGGGGAGGTGGGTGCGAGTGCGAGGAGGGAGGAAGGAGAGGAGAGGAGCCGAGGAGATGTTTTCGACGAGTCTCCTCGCCCTCGCGTCGGACGCGGATCCTCTGCAGTACGCGTCGCTACTGCAGAGGCGCACTTTTGTGCATTGCTCCAAATCCGAGCCGCTCATCCAGAAAGGGGCGGCAGTGCTGGCCCGGGCATTTCCTCAGTTGGAAAAATCTTCCCTCTCTGGCCATGTCCTCACGAGACGAGACGGCAGCCTCGCCGCCCTTCCCAACAAGCCATTCTAGTCTAGTATTCTACGCCGCCGTTGAGCTCGACCTCGCCTTGTGCTAGTCAGAGAGGGAAGGCTCCTTGGGTCGATTTTTTTAAGGTCATATACAATAGTATGATGTTATCTATCTATAAACTTTATCACATAGAACACTAGATGATGTGAAAAAAGGAGCATAGAGAATTAGACAGTCTCTCATACAGTAATCGACTGTAACACGATAAACAAGACACATTATGTTACGAAGAAACTGTCTATATAAACAAACAAAAAAAACAACCTATTATATAAACAGCAATTGTCTATACTATCATACATGCTCTAAAAAATCTATTGTACCTCTTAATTTATATATAAAGTCCAAATAACACTCTTAACTATAAAATTGTTTATTTTATACTCCTCAAAAATCGGAAGCAGGCTCTCGTGGGGACATGGTCAGAGAGGGAAGACTTGTGGGGCCTTGTGCTGATTTTTCCAGCTGAAGAAGCGACCGGGCCAGCAGTGCCGCCCCTTCTTTGGATGAGCGGCTCGGATTTGGAGCAATGCACAAAAGTGCTCCTCTGCAGTAGCAACACTCAATGCAGAGGATCCTCTCCGGTTTTGTTTGGTTTGGCTTTGGCTTCTACTGTTGCAATGCTAGGTCCGGCCGCCGGTCTGCCGGAAAACCGCTGCCGGTCTCGTGGTTTTCCAACTGGCCACATCACAATCATCGGGCCTGCCAACGCCACAACGGCTCTGGCCTCCTTATCCAAACTGTTTTGTTCTTTCTTGTCATCGCTGGTTATTATGAATTAGTGCGATTAATTTAATCCGTAAAACGTTAACCAGATAAAATGCAGCATAATATACGGAGTATTAGGCGAAATAAGAACTACCAACAGTAGCATGATCACAAAATGAAATACGTGTATCTCATATGTATGCGCTAATACAGAGTGCTAATGCTATCACAAGATCCATGACTAAACAAAGCGCACGAAACAATACTAATGAAAAAAAAATTCGTTTCATTATGTGCACAAATTAGATGGTGCAAATTCCAACGATAGGTATGGTTGAGTCGGGAGTAGACGCGTGACGAGGAGGGTGAAGGCAACGGCGAGCTGTCGCGTGGAGACGTTTTTCAAAAAACCTTATTCGCTCCGACTCGTGTAGGACCAAAAGGACTTGCTCTTTCTATGGACGGTGTACGCTGAGTTAGTAGGAAACCACATTAAGATCCTTTTTTTCTGCTCTCACAAAGGAATGGGGAGAGGTGAAGCTGAAAAAAATAGCTTTTCACAGCTCTCTCTCAGGCCCGTAGTCCTAGGAACTCACTGTCCCTCTGGTTCACCAAAATTACACGCATTTGCCACTAGCCCATCCTGTTCACCTCCCCCGTTCACGAAACATAAACAAGGCACTAATATTGCTTCCTAATGATTTTAATTTTTTATTATTTTTTATTTTAATGTTTTAATTCATACTCATTCAAATATATTATTTTTTAATTCATATGACCATATACAAACATACAACTCTAAATGTTAGAACAAGTCAGGTAGACAGGGGCATCTTGGACAATTGCCCTCTCTCAGCCATGCATGAAGCTGTTTTGCCAAACAGTTTTCCAAAACAGATTTAGCTTCATCGGTGAAGCTGCTCGTGAAGCTGAAACAAAAAAAAAACAGCTTCACTAGTGAAGCTGAGCTGTGCCAAACGGGGCCTAACTCTCTCCATCTCATCTAAATACTCCATATATTAAAGATGGAGATTCTCTTGTTAGTGCTTCTATCCACGTGGGTTTTGTTTTCCCTTAGGCTGACGCATGTACACGCATTACCAGTACTCCTAACCATCAGTTAGTGGTCCGCGGTCTTAGCTTTTAGACGATGCATATCTAATCAGCTCTTTTGTTTTAGTCTATATGGTAACTAGCGTGACATGGTATTGAAGAAACCACATTAACTCTCTCATCGGAGTTGGAAACAATGTTAGTACATATCATAATGACACCACTTAATTAGCGTGATTCCAACGTTCAAAGGTTGAACCGTTCTTACCTTTTTTCCACCTTGTACCATGTATAGCAAAAGGTTGCAAAAGACAGCTGCGACCCACCGATATTGTAGAAGTCAGCCGTTCGTCCTGCTAACCGGTTACAGCTGTAGGCTTTCGATTAAAATTGTTCTGTAGTGTTTGTTAGTTTTTTAAAGTTATTTAATTAAAAAATAAAAATTAAAAAATACTATTATATCTCTGCAGATAATACAAAGGAATAAAAAAAATAAAAAAGTCAAAATTAAAAGGTCCATAAATTCATTCTGATTTTTGACTTCTAAAGACCAAAGCCTTGTTGCAACCACCGAAGCCGCAATGTAGAAGCTCTTCCAAATGCCTACTATTTGCCATCTTTCCGGTATAAAGTGATAAAAAGGACATACGGACCACAAGTTTGTGAAATGTTTAGGTTTAGTAAATTAAAATTGTTGTTATGTATATACTCGTTTAGTCAAATTCAATTGTTGTATTATGTATGTGCATATATGAAGTAAAGGAAGGAGCCGAATGCCCCCCCAAAAAAGGAACCGAATGCCTTCTTTTCAACATATTTTGCTCTTTAAGTGTATACACATCTATCTAACAACAGTACTGGGTAAGCAATAACAAGGGAAAATTTTCAATAAGAAAAGTAAATCAAAACTACGGAACTAAAATAACATCTAAATTAGACTTTAGGTAGTATTGTTAAAAATATGAGACCTATTTGTACGGGGTGCAATCAAAGCGTATACAAACGGATATTGCTTATTCTGTATCCTATACCGTATTTTTTTCAGAATCAAAGTCGGACATGAATAATGTTGGATACCTATTTCTCCATTTTATATTCGTTCATAAGTCTTCGGATGGTAGGTTGGACGAAAATTATCTGCTTCTTTACATATGACATTAAACAGTAGAGTGCAATCAGAGCGAACATGGAAAGACTAATCGTCGAGATATTAAAGGAAGAGCACTCAGTATTCTTCATCTATTTAAATGTGGCAATCCGTCTCTTATACAAGAGACAACTTGAGCTTGCAGTTGGTTCGGAGCCATCATCACAGATGATTTCTTTAATCATCTGACTTCAGGGGTTAGTGATAATAGGAGTTATTCACAGACGGTTTTTGAACCATCTGTGAAAACTATATCATAGATGGTATGAAACTAAAACCGTCTATGATCGTCTATTATCACAGATGATTCAAAACTAGAACCGTCAGTAATAGTCAGTTATCATAGATGATTCTTGGCAAAAAAACTGTCTGTAATAGTTAGTTATCACAAACATTTCTTGGTAAAAAACCGTCTATGATAGCTATACTAGAGCTAAAAAGGTGGGTAATTTTACCATGGCATCTAAGCTAAGGTAAAAATGCAAACTTACTAAATTTTTGGGTATCCAAACCATGGTAACAATCCATACTTCAACAAAATTTTGAGCATCAGCATTACTCAAAAAGTTGTAATTGTTAAGAGCTTACAACACCGTAAACTGTAACACAATAGACATAAAACACTATGAAAAACTAAAACTACTTGGAACAAACTCTGATGTCAGTACCTTTTTGCTAGACAATTCATCAATGACCTTAGGGACGTAATAGCCCTCACTATCAGATAACAACTCTTTGGATAGTATACATATGTAAATAAGAAGAAAAGATATAGTGGATGACCCATATTGCTTTCTAAATAATGAAAACTAAAATTTACCTTTAAATTTCTATCAAGGAAAAGACCTTTAGGGATGGGATTTGTGTATGTCAGGAGTAGCCTAACATTCTCGATATCATTTTCAATATTATCTACAACCCTAGGGTATTGTATCTTCATCACAACATCTGAACCATCCTTCAAGACCACCTGATGGACCTAATCAGGAAGAAGACAACTCAATTGTCAGAGAAGCACCAAAAAATATATTAGCTTCACTTGATGTTGAGGTGATCCACAAATATTGAATCTGGTAAATTTTTATTAAAACATAAGAGGGCTTCCACTGCTGGATCAACCTGCCTGATACTCGCTACGGCTAGTAGCTCATAGTCAAAACTCCTCAACTTGGAGGACCACTCATGGCCAAGCTCGACATCAAGAACATAATTCAGTAGCTTTCTCGACATAACATTAGCATCTTAACGTGCAAATATCAAGAGCTGCCAACATCTACATCAACTTAGTCAAGCCTTCTATTTTAAAGAGGAGATGAGGAGAGCAGGACTGGAGAAGAAGTGAGAAGAGAGAAGAGGAGATGAGGAGAAGAACAACCAAGTCTTCTATTTTAAAGAGCAAATCCAGTGAGATAAGCGGGAAATTCAAATTGAAAAATTTACCTTTATAGCTCTATCAAGGAAAAGACCTTTACAGATGAGATTTGTGTATGTCAGGAGTAGCCTAACATTCTCGATATCATTTTCAATATTATCTACAACCCTAGGGTATTGTATTTTCATCACAACATCTGAACCATCCTTCAAGACCATCTGATGGACCTAATCAGGGGGAAGACAACTCAATTGTCAGAGAAGCACCAAAAAATATATTAGCTTCACTTGGTGTTGAGGTGATCCACAAATATTGAATCTGGTAAATTTTTATTAAAACATAAGAGGGCTGCCACTGCTGGACCAACCTGCCTGATACTCGCTACGGCTAGTAGCTCATAGTCAAAACTCCTCAACTTGGAGGACCACTCATGGCCAAGCTCAGCATCAAGAACATAATTCAACTGCTTTCTCGACATAACATTAGCACCTTAACGTGCAATATCAAGAGCTGCCAACATCTACATCAACTTAGTCAAGCCTTCTATTTTAAAGAGGAGATGAGGAGAGCAGGACTAGAGGAGAAGTGAGAAGAGAGAAGAGGAGATGAGGAGAAGAACAACCAAGCCTTCTATTTTAAAGAGCAAATGCAGTTAGATAAGCGGGAAATTCAAATTTGGCGAGAGTTGATAAGTTGAAATATTATCACAGACGGTTCTAGGTAAAGAATGGTTCGGAATAAAAATCATCTGTGATAAATATGTCATCATAGATGGTTCTTTTCATCATGGTGAACTCAGACGGTCCATCTTGTAAAATCGTTTGTGTTGAACCGTCTGTGATGAGGCGTCTATGATGATCCTTTTTGTAGTAGTGACGCAAACCAACGCAAATAGTGAGAGAGTGTGAGGCAGGGAATTATAATGAAAATAATATAAAATAGTTAGATGAATGATTTTCTGTTGGAGATGTTGTCTCTAATGTTGTCTTTATATGAGATAAAAGCTTTGAAGATAAATTTAAAAGATAAACTATTATAATGCTTTGGTGCGTGTGGCGCTTTTTTCATGGTTTGCAACCTTTCTCTCTCTTGAAAGAATGGCAAAAGAATGCCATTAATTCATTGAATTAAGCTGGGGGATTACAAAGAGCATTTAAAGACAGAATGAAAAACGAAAACTATGCCAGAAGCCTCTAGAGAGCAGCTTTGGGGAAGTGAAAAAAAGAGAATGGCTGGAACGTCTTCGCACACGCCAGTACCCAAATGCTGAGCATATCTTTGATCCCTTGTGTTCTGTTTGGTTGGAACGTCTCTGTTAAAACCCAGTTCAAGTGCTTGGTAAAAACTAGTACATTTGCCCACATAATTACACTACTAAATATTATGATATAGTTGTCTTTGATATATAACTCTACTAGCTATAATTAAAATAAAATTGTATTTTATATACAGCTCTAATATACATATATGATTAATCTGCACCGTTATAAAATTGACCTCACCAAAATAAGTGGTGGAAGTACTTCTCTTTTTCTTGATTAATATAATAATTTTTAAGATTTTCTTTTTTTTAATTATTATAAGATTTTCTTGCCCTTAAACGAAAAAGGTGCACTGAATCTCATCGGTTATTTTATTTATATAATACAGGAACCGACAAACTAGGCCCACAAGCAGTCATGATCGATGGCCTTCTATTACCTTCTGTGCTGTCAATTACAATGAAAGCAAACAGGGCAAAAAATTCCATCATGCTATTTGGAACTGATGATTGATCGTGTTGTTATTCAGTTATGCCTATTTGAAACACGGAATTTCATAGGAAGCGGTGTCATGGCGTAATGCCACAGGAACACTAAGGACTTGTTTGGAATGCGGGAATTTTTCCCGATTCCTGCGGGAATTGAACTGTTTCCTGTAAAATTCCTGCAAAATTCCTGTGAAATTCCTCTGTTCCAAACAGGCCCTAAGGAATCTCCGTGTTTCAAACAAGCAGCAGGCCCCAGATAAATAAACAGTCGTGCTCACACCCATTCATACAAAGCTGTAGCTTATTGCTGAAATTTTACTGTAGATGAAGATAACTTATTTGACGTAATTAAATTTAAAAAAGAAAAAATATGCTACCTTATCACGGACAACGCAAATGAATACAGGAAAAAAGAACCGGCAAAAAACCTTAAAAAAACCAAAAATTCAGAAAAAGATAAAATTTATGAATAGTGAAAAATAAGTCAGAAGCTGAAACCGAAACGAGCGGGGCTACACAACGATAGATAGGAACACATGCATGCATCAGGCCGGCCTCCCGTTCCCGTTCACAAGATGCGCCGGCCGGCCGACCGTTTCACTGCGAATTGTATATGTCGATCGATATATCGATGCGAAAACAGCACAGATGAAACACGGTAGGCTGCCTGTAAGCATCTCCGAAGCCAAAGGGGCCCTACAAAATTTCCATCGGGCATGGCATGAGTAGTTAGGACATTTCCAATAAGAGACATCTCAAGCTATATTCGTACTCTTTCACATTATCAAAAAACAGCACAGATGAAACACGTTAGGCCGCCTGTAAGCATCTCCGAAGCCAAAGGGGCCCTACGAAAATTCTATCAGGCATGGCATGAGCAGTTAGGGCATTTCCAATGAGAGACATCTCAACGCTTTCATATTATCAAAAAACTATTATAGACAATACTACTTTAGCGGGTCATATATATGAGTCGAAACGACAAATCTCACTATTTACTATTTCTATTCCTCTCAGGGCCGTTTCTGTCATCTTGAAGGCCCTAGGGCAGATAAAAGTGAGACCCTTCATTCTAATATAAATATGTAACAATACATTTTATATCAGTTGTAAAAGGTAAAGTTCAATACAGTAATAATTAGACAGTACGTCACAAAATAAAAAGTACTTATTTGCAACATTAGGCTTAGTACATTATAAAATGTAAAGTACTCATTGTCGACAAAATATATGTATACATACTAACATACATGGGCTAGAGATCCCAAGTTTTTATAGGCCCTAGGTGGTCACCCTTGCTGCCTAGGCCCAGGACCGGCCCTGATTCCTCTCTCTCTCTCCCTCCTTCCACTGTCTCAAATATTGGCATAGACACTGAAGTTTCTCCATAATACAAGTTTTTGGGTGGCTTCTTGCTATTTAGATTTTGTGCTCATGCAATGTCTTGTATGAGACATTGTTTCTATCTCTTTCTTCATTAATTTTTTTCTCTACCTTATTCTAAAAGTCTATGTAACACTATGTAGACATTGCTATGATCAGTCTATTTGCAGTGCCCTTTAAGCTGGAGGTCACTGACGACGCTGACCGAGCCGACACGCCCGGGAGCATGACCAGACACAACACATGCGATGCGCGAGCCTGATCGATCTCTGCATGCATGCCCCCGCCCAATTGGACCTGTCGAACCCGGCACACGGCTTCGAGGGAGGCGCACCATGCCATGCCCATGCGTTCCCCATGTTCCAAGCGTCTTTTGTTGGGGGCATATATATCCTCTCAAGTCTCAATCATCTTGCGAACAAAAGGAAAAGCAATGAAATGGAAAAGAAAAGAAGGTAGGAACAGCCGCAGTCAGTGTACAAGTGGGAGTACAGCGCTAATTAAGCTAGAGGGCATGTTTGATACGGCTGCGGTTTGTGACTTTTGGTTGAAATCTTTGAATTTTTGCTGTTTGAAATAGAGATTACAGAAAGAGAAATACTTGCTTATGATTTTGGTTGATACATTTGTTGGGTTTTTAATGTGTACTACAATTAACTTGTAGACCCTGTCTTGAGAAAATACTTCGTTTAAAAATTAGGTACTGTACTAAAAACTAAAAGCCGTTTTTAGAAGCCGTTAAGAACAGGCTAGAGTCATTTGCTGGCTCCGGCTTTAGTTTCAGTGTGCAAGTAGGAACAGGCGTCTGTCTGTGCTAACAATTAGTAAATTGATGCTGGACTCTCTTAATTTGCAGTACAACTTACAGGGTATGTAGAGAAACCGGGCCCTAAAAAATAAACAGATTTGGATAAGCTATGTTAGTCAGGTGTGAAGCTAAAGCAAGGTGTCGATTCTGTCAGAAAGGGAGACCATATATATATATATATATATATATATATATATATATATATATATATATAGGAGTAGAAAAGAGCCTTCCTATATAGAAAAAATACTTTTTACTCCTGGGTGTAATTACACCCACCTCTAATATACCACCTATATAAACTTGAAATACTCTTTTATCACTTTAAGTATACTTATATACTAATTATAAGATACTCCAATGTAAACCATATGAAAAAATTACAAGGGAGTCCATTGTTTTTAGAGTATTTTATAAATACCTTCATATACGCTCATAAAAAGAAGTATGTCAAAAAATGTACATACCACCTCTGAAACATTGTTCATACTACCTATATGGTCTTAAATACTCGTATACTACATGTACATACCCTCCGTTACACGAGATACTATCTATATTGTGAGATACGACATAGGGTGTAATTACACACCCGGGAGTAGAAAAGAGCTTTTAAGACCATAACGGAGGGTATGTACATGTAGTATACGAGTATTTAAGACCATATAGGTGGTATGAACACTTTTTTAGAGGTGGTATGCATATTTTTTAATTACACACCCGGGAGCTTTTGCTCGTGTAACGGAGGGAATGTACATGTAGTATACGAGTATTTAAGACCATATAGGTGGTATGAACACTTTTTTAGAGGTGGTATGCATATTTTTTTTGACATACTCCTTTTTATGTACGTATATAAAGGTATTTATAAAATACGCTAAAAACTATGGACTTCCTTGCAATTTTTTCGTGTAGTTCATATTGGAGTATCTTATAATTAGTACATGAGTATACCTAAAGTGATAAAGGAGTATTTCAAGTTTGTTTAGGTGGTATATTAGAGGCGGGTGTAATTACACCCGGGAGTAAAATGTATTTTTCCTAGGAAGCCTCTTTTCTACTCCCGGGTGTAATTACACCCTATGTCGTATCTCACAATATAGATAGTATCTCGTGTAACGGAGAGTATGTATGTGTAGTATATGAGTATTTAAGACCATATAGGTGGTATGAACACTTTTTTAGAGGTGATATGCATATTTTTTTTGACATACTCCTTTTTATGTACATATATAAATGTATTTATAAAATACGCTAAAAACTATGGACTTCCTTGCAATTTTTTCGTGTAGTTCATATTGGAGTATCTTATAATTAGTACATGAGTATACCTAAAGTGATAAAGGAGTATTTCAAGTTTGTTTAGGTGGTATATTAGAGGCGGGTGTAATTACACCCGGGAGTAAAATGTATTTTTCCAAGGAAGCCTCTTTTCTACTCCTGGGTGTAATTACACCCTATGTCGTATCTCACAATATAGATAGTATCTCGTGTAACGGAGAGTATGTATGTGTAGTATATGAGTATTTAAGACCATATAGGTGGTATGAACACTTTTTTAGAGGTGATATGCATATTTTTTTTGACATACTCCTTTTTATGTACATATATAAATGTATTTATAAAATACGTTAAAAACTATGGACTTCCTTGCAATTTTTTCGTGTAGTTCATATTGGAGTATCTTATAATTAGTACATGAGTATACCTAAAGTGATAAAGGAGTATTTCAAGTTTGTTTAGGTGGTATATTAGAGGCGGGTGTAACTACACCTGGGAGTAAAATGTATTTTTCCTATATAGGAAGCCTCTTTCCTACTCCGGGTGTTGCCATGGTTGCTGCTTGTGCATACTACATGCAGGTCTTTCAAATTGATGATCAAGACTCGGTCGAGTGAAACATCGTGTTCAGCATGCTGTAGAACAATTAAGTAGGGTAGCTTGAACATGCATGAGCTAGATCGATCGAGCACATGCATACATTGATCGATGCATGCATTGTTTCAAGTTTAGTATGCATGGGTAAGACTGAACGTCCCGTGAAGGAGATGTGGTTGTCCTTGGGATTGATCTCCGTCTTCTTGGGCGGCATGCTCTCCGGGTCCTCCGCCTGCAGCAGATGGACGGGGAGTTAGGCGGGGGCTGAAAAAAAAAAGAAGACGAGGAGGCAGGGGGATTTTGGCAAACTTGCATATGTGGTTTGGTGCTTCCACTCTCAAGAATCTGGGCCACTGGGGATAGATCTAACGCTCCTGAGCGGTTTTAGCATATTAGCACTGAAAAGCCTATTAACACTGGATACATCCCCATATATATATATATATATATATATATATATATATATATATATATATATATATATATATATATATATATATATATATATATATATATATATATATATATATATATATATATATATATATATATATATATATATATATATATATATATCCAAAGCGTCCGTTTTGGAAGTGAGAAAACATTGCAAGCAAGCTAGCATGTTCGTGATGTGATAAAGGTGTTCTCGCATGCTTGGAAGATGGGGTTCACGCCTTTGATTATAAAGGAGATGAACTGAAATGTTTCGTGAATGTGGGTTGAGAAATTTTTCCATACGACGAGTAATTTGGAGTAGTGCCTTGATTACCTCGGGGCTTAGTTAACTAATCATAGATAGATCGAAATATAATGCATCTTTATACTTTTGGTGTAGTAATACATTTTTTAGTAAATTTCAAAGAACTATATGTTTGTTGTACAAACTATCCAGAAATTAATTATCTATTTAGCAAAATTATAGATTTTATGAACTAAACATGCTTACCAAGCGTATTATGTACTACCAAACCACCGTTACGCTAATGAAACACTAATGATATATTAAGCGCATTGCTTGCAGGCAAATGAAACATACCTCTTTTGGAAGGTCTTCACCAGATCTACACTAATTTCAATTGCGAAATCTCCTAAATCGCAGCAAAACTACCTTGAAAACTAATTAAAACTCTCTTCTGCTCTCTCTTTCTTTTCTTCTTCCTCAACTCTCTCTCGCTTGGCAAGAAAGAAACAATTGTGCGGCTTCGGATGAGAGGGCAGAGCGAGATATGAACCATTTTATGCGCGCGAGGAGACGTTGGCGACCCTCAGGGCCACACAGGCACAGGGACAGTGCCAACCTTACTAAAAGCCACGAGAATCACTACTGAGCGCATCGCATCGCATCGCATCGCGTCTAGCCAGTCAGCCACCGAGCCACCTACTGAGCAAGGGCACCTCGGCAGGCCTGTGGGCCCCTCTGGCTCCCATGCGCCGTCCTCATCTGCTGAGCTTCGGTTGCACGGCAGGAGACACATGTCACTTGTCGTGCCTATCAAGCTTGATATTAGGGTTAAAATTATAAAAATAGATATCTAAGATTTAAATTTGAAAAAAAGATGCTATAGTACCATACAAACAGTTCTGGATCTTTACCCACTTGTAGGCAGGGCAGCGAATAAGGGTAGTAGGGGTCCAACATGGGCAATAGCCACAATCCAATGTTTCTTAATCCTCCTATTTTTGACACATGAGAATCACTTTGCTTAGAATTGGGGTGACATATCTTCAACCGAAGCAACTGCCACCCCTTCAATGTTACAAGAAGACTGGTCGGACAGAGACAACATCGTGAGACAATCGACACACTCACAAGCATTTGCTCCGGCATTGTTGCAATCTTTAGCAATAGACTAGACACTTTGATCTTGCACATTTGTCTCCTGATTGGGGGCCAAGAACACCCATGGTGCTTTGTTCATCGTCATGGCCAAGAGGGGGCCCAGACCTGAATAAACGCTGTGTGCGTTCCTTGTGCTTTTTCCTGTGATCGTTTGCTCCTACACCGTATTCATTCGTAAGACCACTCTCAGAACGCCGAGAACATGTAGTACCTTTTCCTTTTTGAGTGGCCGAATAATATGTTTCAAAAATTCGACCATCAGCAAAGCTAACATTACTACAGAAAGTTTAATATTAAACGTTACATCACAGACGGTTCCTTAAAACCGTCTGTATTAAATACTATCATAGGTAATTTTAGTTTAAAACTATCTGTGTTGCTGCCAGTAATAAAAACCATCTGTGAAAGTGAACTATCATAGACGATTCATAATTAAAACCGTCTGTAAAGTATCACAGAGGGTTTTAACCATGAACCGTATGTGATATTATGAAGTATCACATATGGTTTTTAATTTGAACCGTCTATGATAATTCATAGACGGTTCATTTTAAAAACTGTCTGTGATAATTAATTTATCACAGATGATTTGTGTTACAAACTGCCCATGATAATTCCGCTATATTGATAGCGCACAGACCCGTCGACCTCCTCTGTCTTAAATTCTAGTTCTACGCTGCTGTGTTAAGCTCCGGGTGGGGGTTTTGAGGCCATTTGGTGGAAGGAAATTGACTATTTGGTAAGAGTAATTGTAGATCCACTAAGTTATTGACTAACTATAGTTAGTAATTTATTTCTAATTGTATTATAATTTAGATTTAGTTTTTGGTGAAAGGAGAATTGAGGATGGTTTAGATCTAGTTAGCTTGATGTAGAAAGAAGATTATTTACATCTAACTACATATAGCTACTTAATTAAGAGCGTACATATATATTATAGTAATTAATTAATTGAATATGTTATACTAAATTGTTATATACATAACGTAGGACAAAAACTGGATGTACACTGGGAACCGTGTGGGTGAAGAGTATATTAATGACGTTTCTACTTTTGCAAAAACTGTCGAGGAAAATATGTTGAATAAGGGGGTGAAATATATGTATTGTCCATACATTGACTACGAGAATCTAAAGATGTTTAAGAACCAAAAGCAGAATGAAGTGCACTTAATTCGAAAGGGTTTCAAAAAGGGGTATGCACGTTGGACCTGTCATGGTGAAGGGCAGATTACATAGAAAAATAGTGATAATGACATCGTCGATGAAATCAATGATATGCTGTCAGTCAATGATATGGATAGTCTGAATGATGACAATTTGGAGCAGATGCTTCGCGATACAGAAGCAAACTGTGATGAGAGAGAGTATGTAAAATTCCGGGGACTTGATAGAGGACTCAGAGAAACCTTTGTTCACGTGTTGCAAGTTAAAATACATGAGATTGTCAGCCATACTTAAACTGCTAAAATTAAAGGCAAGCAACGGTTGGTCTGATGAGAGTTTCACGGCACTGTTAGGTTTTTTAACGGACATGCTTAAGGAAGAAAACAAGTTGCCCAAAACCACCTACAAAGCTAAGAAGGTTCTTTGTTCATTGAGAATGAAAGTAAAAATAATACATGCATGTCCGAATGATTGTATCCTCTACCGTAAAGAGTATGCAAATATGCATGTATGTCCGATGTGCAATGCATCCCGATACAAGCGTAAGAATCAATCAGATAACGGCGAGGGAATAGAGGTGAAGAGAGAACCTTCTGCTAAGATGACATAGTATCTTCCCATAATTCTCCGTCTGAAGCGGTTTTTTTGCAAACCCAAAGGAGGCAAAACTGCTGCGTTGGTACTCAGAGGACCATAAGAATGATGAAATGTTAAGACACCTTACTGATTCTGCCTAGTAGAGAAACATCGATAGGATATTTGCAGACTTCGGTGCAGAACCGAGGAATATAATATTTGGATTGAGTACAAATGGAATGAATTCTTTCGGTAATATAAGCAGCTGACATAGTAATTGGCCCGTGACTCTCTCCATCTACAACCTTCCTCTTGTATTGTGTATGAAGCGAAAGTATATTTTACTGTAGATACTTATCTAAGGGCCAAAACAACCTGAGAATGATATTGATGTGTACCTAGCACTGTTGGTGCAAGATCTAAAAATACTATGGATCGAAGGGATACAGGTATGGGATGCATACAAACGACAGAACTTCACCTTATGCTCCTTGTTATTCTATATCATAAATGATTATCCTGCCCTTGCTAACCTATCGGGCCAGAGTATAAATGGGTCAAAGCATGTACTCACCGCTTAGATGATACCGAGAGTGTATGGCTAAAGTACTCGCGCAAAACCGTGTACATGCGTCACCGTAGGTTCCTTCAGAGGGCTCGCCCATACCTCAGGATGAAGAAACAATTCGACAGAAAGAACGAGAACAGTTCAGCTCCAAGGCATTTAAGCGAAAAAGAGATCTATAATATGCTTAAGGATTTAGATGTTGTGCTAAAAAAGGGACGTAAATTAACGACCCATGAGAAGAATGTCTGGAAGAAGAGATCAATATTTTGGGACCTATCTTATTGGGAGCATCTACAAGTTCGCCACTGCATCGACATCATGCACATAAAGAAGAATGTATGTGATAGCTTGATTGGTCTCTTACTGAACATTCATGGTAAAACAAAGGATGGTGTCAATGCACGGCTTGACTTGGTTGATATGGACATCAGGCTTGATTTAGCACCGACAAATGACGAACTTACCTTCCCCTATTTGTTACACTCTGTCCAAGGCCGAGAGAACTGAACTGTGGTAGTGCTTGCATGGTGTGAAAGTTCCGTCTGACTACTCTGCCAACATAAAGAAACTTGTTTCGATGGAAGATTTGAAGTTAATTGGCATGAAGTATCATGATTGTCATGTGCTGATGACACAAATGCTCTCTATTGCAATTAGAAGTATTTTGCCAATCAAGATCCGAGAGACAATCAAGAGGCTGTGTTATTTCTTTAACACAATTGCTCAAAAGGTCATCGATCCCGAAGAACTAGATGCTTTACAGGACGAGGTGGTGATGACTCTATATCATCTTGAGATGTATTTCTCTCCATCATTTTTTGATATCATGGTCTATCTCGTTGTTCACATTGTGTGGGAGATAAAAATGTGTGGGTTTGTGTTCCTACGTTGCATGTACCCATTCGAGAGGTTCATGAAAATTCTCAAGTCCTATGTATAGAATCGATCTCAGCTGGAGGGCCGCATCATTGAAGGTTATGCAACCGAAGAGGTCATTGAGTTCTGTATCGATTACATGGCTCAGGTTGAACCGATAGGTGTGCGTCGATCTCGCCATGAGAGGAGGCTCAAGTATATCGGGACCAACGAAAGGAAAGTAATCACTTCAGATATAGATGCGTATATTCAAACCCATTTTACGGTCTTGCAACACATGATTGAAGTACCCCCGTATATCGACCAGCACAAGGGCGTGCTTTGGCAACAAAATTCGGAGTGTCCGGATGTTTGGATCACGAGACAACACAACAATCGATTCAACCAATGGTTAAAGGAGCGACTCGCTAGGAGCTCGTTAAGTGATATGCTGAAATGGTTGGCAAAATGACCAATATTTACAGTTGTGACATGGCAAGGATATGACATAAATAGGTACACATTCTATACGCAAGCTCAATATGTAAAGAGTACTATCCAGAACAATTGTATCCGCATATATGCATTCGGTACAGATTGGTTGAGGAACTCCTACTATGGGTTCATAGAGGAGATTTGGGAGCTCGACTATGGCTTTTCAAGATTCTCTTATTTCGGTGACATTGGGTCCATCTCCCATAGGTGAAGATCGACAAGTACGGTGTTACTACCGTGGACCTCAAATTTTTCGAATACAAAGGCAAACTATTCGTACTCGCTAACCAAATTGTTCAAGTTTTTATGTAACCGATCAGGCAAATAAGAAGCATCACGTAATCTTCATGGAAAAAGAAGGATTGTTGGAGTTGGGAATGTAGTGGACGAGGAAGAATACAATTAATTTGATGAGTTGCCTCCTTTCGGAAATGGCATAAGTGTAGAGGAAGAATGTGACGAAAGTAGCTATGTACCCGTCGATCATTATGAAAGGCTAATTTTTAAAGGAAATAAGCAAGTAGAATGATGAATGAAATGTTTATGTGTCATATGTTCTGTATTTGCATTTATATATGTATATAAGAATGTGTGATATATATATATATATATATATATATATATATATATATATATATATATATATATATATATATATATATATATATATATATATATATATATATATATTGTGTGTGTGTGTGAATTTGCATATATGTATATAAGAATGTGTCATATATATATATATATATGTGTGTGTGTGTGTGTGTGTGTGTGTGAATTTGCATATATGTATTAAGAATGTGTAATATATATGTAAATTTGTATTTATATATATGAGAATGTGTGATATATATGTGAATGTCAATAGGGAACATCACAGACAGTTTAAATTAAAACCGTTTGTGATGTTTACTATTACAGACAGTCCGAGGTAAGAATTGTCTGTGATGTTTTCTTATTACAGACAGTTCTAGTAATGAACCGTCTGTGATGTTTTCTTATTATAAACGGTTCTAGCTAAGAACCATCTATGATAATAATATCATAGACGATTATTAAAAAGAACCTTCTGTGATTATTCTCCTATATATTGCGCACTAGGGTTAGTCCCCACTATACTGTCCACTAATGTACGTCGCCGCCTCGCCCCAAGCCTGTCGCCCTTCTCCTCCTCCCCCGACTCCGGTGGCACTCCTCGCCTGAGGCCGTCGCCCTCCTTCTCCTCCCTCGACTTTGGTGGCCTTCCTCCTGAGCTTATTGCCGCCTCCCCCGACGCCGTCACCCCTCCCCCGAGCCGTCACCTCCTTGCCTCGAGCCCATCGCCGCCTCCTCTAAGTATTCTGCTAGTATCCATTTATCATTACTTGTTTCTTACTTCAGTTAAGTATAAATCACTACTATTCTTTACTTAATATAGTTAGATTCAGTTATTACTGCTATATTATTATCATGTTTTTGGATATATGCGCTTGGTTTTCTGGATTGTTGCAATATCTTCCAGTGCTACAGCTAAGCAAATTAATTGAAATTTCAGCTAGCACAATATATAGATCAAGCATAAATGAAACACTGTGATACGAATGTGATTTACTTGAATTAAATAGTTTTGATATCTGTCTCTAGTTCATTCTTAAGTTTACTGCTGCTTGTCTTCAGATATTCGATAAGGTAGTCTAGAGTTCAAAGACTGACTGATTAGAGAAATTGTCATATAAATACATGATCATATTCTAAATTCACCAAGAATTGGCTCAAGAATTACTCACTTCTATTATCTTTTGAAGATATCATCCACTCATTCTTTGACATTGTCGCCGAATTTGTGTGATGCACTGTCCTTTGGAAAATCCCGAAAAGGAAGAAAACTATCGAAAAAGCCCAAGAACCGATTTACCATTACGGATGTCAGTGCGTCTGGGACCCCTCTCAATCCTCGTCGAGCAGCATTTGCATTCTGGAGAATAGTCAGAATAGTTACACGGGAACGGATTGAGATCACGTTCGTTTCATGGAAGAAGATGATTGAATAATGGAAAAGTCAGCTGTTGATGAAAGTTTTTTAATTGTTTGAGATCCCGGAAGAACACCAGGCCTCCGTGCGACGACATGCGTTGCTCGCGGCATGCAAAGCGTGGAAGAACTTTAAGAACCTACTTGTCAAGCAATATATAGAGAAGCATCTGACACCATTCCACAAGTATCCATTCCTGGAACCGCAATGACAAGAGTTTATGGAGACAAAGACGACATAATTTTAGGAGTAAAATTGTGGCGCATAGGGCCCTCTAGGCAAAAAAACACACCCTCACAGACTCGACACCACTGGGTATGGGGGTAAAATCCTAGAATGGAGGCAGGAGGATGAGCAGGCAATCCTGCGGGAGACCTCCCCGCCATTTGTCGTAATCCCTTATGGGTGCACCTAAAAATGGATAAGAGCGTGGTCATCTACCATGTCGTCGAGGGCCATGTCCTTTTGAAACCTCGCAGACGAGGAAGTGTCCCACCGCCTGGAAGTGCTAAGTGTAGAATCTTCCCAAGGCTCATTCAAGAGAGTTAGGGAGAGAGATTTACTCTCCGTGGCCCTAAAAAACAAGGAGCACCTGGGTCGCACGAGAGGTCTTGGTCTTTATGTTCCTTAGAAATATGGCTTCCCAGAGGACTCCGAAGCATATTGGTGTAGGAAGTGAACCAAAGCCGAGCATGAGGCACAGGTACGAGAGGACATTACGGCAAAAATCAGAGATGAAATGCGAATGTTGGTTAGAGATGAGCTACAAAGGTATAGAAAAAAAAATCAGCAGGAAGCCTCCATTGCTCCTATGCTAGGCAGCCCCCAACCGTCGGAGTAGTTGCGCGTCCAACCCTACCTCGGAAAGTGACCATCGATTTCCTATTGATGACATCGTAGTAATAATTATTATCTCTAGAATACTCGATCCACTGATAGGCGTATTGGAGTAGCTAATTTTGTACTGTTATGTAGGTGTCTACGAAGTGTAAGCTCCAAGTGAGATATACCTCTGTTGCCTTATGCGTTGCTTGGGGTCAGGCGTATCCATCCAGGCCCGGGGTCTTTGTGCACGATATATCTCTAGCACCAGGTTTTGCAAAAGTCAATGTGGATGGTGTTTATGCCAATTTTGAGGTCGTCCCGCTGCAGATGCTTCCCAACGACGAGATCATGACTCTAGGGCAAGCCATTGGAACATTCATCCAGTGGCCCAAGAGCGACATTTGCCTAGAGACTCTTACACCTATGCCAAGTCCACAAGAGCTATCTGTACCAGTGCCAAGTCCATGAGAGCCATCTGCACCAGTGCCAAGTCCACTTGAGTTACCTACACAGTGCTAAGTCCACTCGAGCTACCTACACCGGTGCCAATTTCACAGGTGCAATCCGCACCAATGCTACCTACATAAATTTTGCAAGGACGTGGTGCATCTACATCTTGCGCCCGGTTGACTACCGTAAAGTTGACATACAGCCGAGGCAACAAGGGCAAACTGAAGAAGACAGATGATGAGATCTCTTACTTGTCGTTGGCCCAAAAATTTGTACTAGGCAAGCTGTTGGTTGTCCTAGAAGAGCGCCTCGTAATTCTAGGACTATCTTGCCAGAGATTGCATATGTATTACATGGAACAGGCCAACAAGCCAGAGGAACAACGACACTCAGGTGTCAACTTCAAATTCATGCTGCATCATCTGCAGCACAATATTTATGACTGCGTCTTCATGATGACCTTCGATGACTTATTTCTTCTCTTCACACTCGATGCCCTCGACGCCACACTCATTCAATGCTGGACACAGTAAGTATATACAATCATGGTTTACGTTTATGTAATGGTGATAAATGTCATATAAAACTTATTGCTTTTGTGTATAGATATACACACACACATGGTGACTGAAGCTAGATTATCACAATCACCGGTTGGTTTTTTCGACTCACACTTGGTCTTCATGGATTCCATCGAGGAGGATGCATCATTCATCGAGAACTGCATAATGAAGGTATTGGAGGCTTACCGCGACAAGGAATTTATACTTATGCACTACAACCAGGGGTAAATGCTACACTAGTGACTATACTTATTGATTTGTACTTTATAAGCAACACGAACTTAGATTTAATAACTATGATATACTTGTGTAGGTTTCACTGGATTCTAATTGTAATTATACCAAAACGGAACAGGGTAATATACCTTGATTCCCTAAAGAGAAACATAACCAACTACACAGTTGTCCAATAAGTAATCGACAGGTTAACATATTTTCTCCATAGATAACTGTATTGTAGTCTTTCCTTCTTTCCCAATGACTAAGGCTAATTTTTTGGAATCATGTAGGCCGTTCGCGACGTACGTTGCAAAGGAATGGAAATCTAAGAGAGGGATTAATGCCCTGCGACATGTTCTAGATTTCCTGTATTTGCTATTACATATTAATCCTATATAACACTTCGCAGTAATGCCTCTCGAACTAACAAATTCTATATTTGTAGTGCCACCAGTAGTTGCCGGGCAACAACACATGTGGATTCTATGTTTGCCATAACATGCAACTACTCGTCGATTCCGCGAAGAATAATCTTGAGGTTTGTCAATCTTGCGTTAATTATTTCATACTTATCAATTTATATATACACGACATTGATCTTCCTACCGACAGGTTCCACCATCGCTATAACTCCGTTGAAACAGGCCAGACTCAAATATATTCGAGGACAGTGTGCGTACTTCTTGATGTCTAAAGTCATAAAAGAACACGAGGAGTTCCACAATGTAGAATAAATTTCACTGGGATAAGATTGAGCTTAATTGTTCATGTGTGTGTTTGTTCATGGATAGATAATTTATTTTATTTCTGTTAGTTGATTTATGAAATTAATATTCTTGTTTCTGAAATGAATGAATGTGAATTGGATGTATATATACTATGTTGATCTGCTGGCTTGTTTCAGAAAACATGGCTAGCATTTTCTGAGACTAGCCAACAAACAGAAATAGATTTAGCAATAGAAAAGAATATCACAGACGATTTTTATTAAAAACCGTCTGTAATATATTGATTATCATAAACGGTTTCAACGACAAATTGTTTGTGATATTAATATATCACAGGCGGTTTGTATATCATATACGGTTTGTAGTTAAAATCGTTTGTGATAATCAATATATCACAGATAGTTTCTAATAAACTATCATAGATGGTTCGAAAACCGTCTATGATTACTTTGTATTATCATTAACCCATTCACTCAGACGGTTTATGATGTTTTTGAATCGTCTGTGATAATTTCTTGTGTAGTAGTGTAAGTATCTAGCTACACCTCTTGATCGCGACTGTATGTGTTTAATTAATTTCGATCGTTTGGTATCATGGTGACAATTGTCCGTCTAGTGCTTGCCGTGTATGCGCTAATTAGCATAGCTCACACCCTAGAAAATGACACGTTCATGCACTTGCTGTTAGAACTGTCTCCGTAGAACAACCGGCTACTGCCTGCCTATAGCGCTTGCATACATGTATGAAGACAATGGGAAACCATCGGATAAACCCTTGGAATAATCATCCCTTTTTCTGGCAACGACGTCATTGCAGATACATATACTATCGTGACTATGATGGCTCTGTTTTAAAGTGCTATAGCTTTTAGCTTTTACGTAACAAATAATACTGTAGCGGTTGTTTTGGCTGTAGGTAACAAATAAAAAAACACCGTTGTATCTTTACGGATAATATCAAAAAGAAAAAGAAAAAAAATCAGAAACCAACGTATTTCATACAACTTTTGACTTTTTAAAATCAGAAGTCATCTTTATTTGGAACGGTGCCTATATTCAACGATTGAGATAAGTGACAGACAGGAGGAGCGTTCATGAATGCATCGCTTTCGCTTGGCAATGGCTGGATTCTCGGCATGAGAGAACATCAAGTCTTTTAACTTGTTGGAAGACTGTCAAAAGGTTCGACCGGGTCGCCTAATCAGATGGCGTTTCTTTTCCTAAATGTACGGCTAGCCCGCAAGAACACGGCAAAATCTGGACTGGAACAATCAGTTCTCAGCATCAACTGATAAAACACAACAAGCTCGATCAAGAGTTTCGAGCTTCAGTTGGAACACTGTCAGAAGGTCGATCGACTAGTTCGTCTCTGATGTTTTTTTTCCTATGTCCTAAATACTAGTGTAACTAAGTACCAGGAGCTAGACTGGTAGAGAGGTTGCTCGGAAGAAGAGGAATTTTCAGAGAGTTCATAGGACAGCCGATCTCAATCTGGTTGGGAGTTTCTCAGACAAAGGAGATGGCTTGGTTGACCCGCACGCCTTTGTTCAACGTCTTTTCCACAGACTTTTAAACATGAGAAAGTTCAGATCTAAGGGTAGTCAATGGAACTGGAGGTGACGTCCAGGGGTTTTCCGGATTTTTTATTTTCCCCAAGAAACGAGCAATAGAACACCATATTTTCCAATTAGATGCCATACTATCTCACTATTTTTCTTTCAGTGGGAAGAAAGGTGGCAAAAGGATTCAAAATATATTCCAAGTTGCTTTCTTACAGCGCACTGTCTGCTGCTGCTCTTGACGAAGTGTGGACTGCAGCGACGGCCTCTTTCCTGCACACACATACATATACCCCTCTCTTTCTCTCTAGATGCAATGCCTCAGAGGCCAGACGTCACGATTGCCACGTCAGCTACACAGCAAAGTGGGTCCCGCCCCTCCTTTCAAATGAAGAGTCTATGGCCCTGCTCGTTTCGGCTTCAGCTTCTGTCTCCTGATTTATTTTTCACTATTCATAAATTTCATCTTTTTTTTAACTTTTGGCTTTTTTTAGCTTTTTTGACAGTTCTTTTTTTCCCGTATTCGTTTGCATTGTCCATGATGAGTTAGCATTTTTTTCTATTTTGAAATTTTTTTAAATTTAATTACGCCAAATAAGCCACCTCAGTTACAGTGAAATTTTAGCCGCTACAGTATAATTTCAGCTATAAACCACAGCTTTTCAGCCCAACCGGGCGTTGTTATTTTCGACTTTTCAGCTAATTGTTTATTATAATCTATATTAGTTGGTATTATTCATCAGATCTACCTGCTGTATCCCAAAATAACATAGTTATATGCTGGATTGGATGTTCTACAGCACCGATACCTGGCACGCATAGCAACTTGTTTGTTCGGAAGAGAAAAAGATCATCATCAACCTACTTATTTCTAAGCAGCTTATTTTATCAGAAACAAAAAAACAGGTACATATAGCTTGGTAAAACCCTTGGCTAATTGGCCATTCAATCCAAGGCAGGCTCGGTGTTGGTGGTGCAGTGGAGACCAGACCATGATCGAGGAGACTCAGGAGAGGACGAGGATGCATGCATGCAGATGGAGAGTGAGGCCGATACATGCATGCCTGCATGCGAGGACCAGAGCTTCAGGCTCGATCAGAGTTTACCCACAGAGTAGCGTGCATTGGAGCAGGATCTGCTGCGCCTGTTCTAGTTTAAAGTGTTCAACAACTGCACATTTGCTTTTTTGAAACTTATTACTGCACACAGTGGCGGAGCTAATATTTGGTTACGCTCCGGGTTCAGTGGTAGAATGATCTAGACTATCTGGAATAGACCATAAAAATATTACCCAAACTGAACTAAATTTTCCCTGGTTATATACTAAATATTTTTTCACATCCCAGACTGAAGCCTACCCTGTCCGGGGTGTGGATCCACCCCGGATTGCACATGTTTAATTTGGACTGTATCCGATCAAACGATCTATATATCAAGCATATGAAGCAAGCAGCCAAGCACACACCCAACCAACGACAAAATAAAAAAAAATCCACATCTTACTTAGGATCAGGATCCAGTAGTTTGTGGCTACGATTTATCTTACCATGTCCATCTTCTTATTGGCTAGCTTGCTTCCTGCCGGAAAATTCAATGGAGGCCATGCGTTCTCCTGATTATGAGCTCAAACTCATGCAGGCACTAACCACTACCAATATTCGATTAACAATCGCTTTCAATTGGAGTATTAGCTAGCCATGACCAGTCGGTTTCAATTCACAAAGCCATGTGCTTGCTAGATTAATTTTCACAAATATTTTTTTTAATATTGCGTTAATTAGCAGGTTCTTAATCTCAGGATCTCTTGGCTTTGATAGTATATTGAGTTACATTTATATACCACTAATTCAACCAAAAACTTAAACTGACAAAAAAAATAGAAAATATACTTCAACAATACACAAGCCAACGCCGTCACCCTAGCTAGCCATGGCGCCTCCGCACCCACAGTGCTTTCTTTCTCTGTTTTTTCAATTTTTCCGGCCTTCCACAAATGCAGCAAGGGATTAATCCCTCCCGTGGAGTTTTCCCTGCGGAGTTTTTGCTGATCAACCAAATCCCTAAGGCTTTGTTTAGGTGGTCTATTCTCGACTGAAATCTACATGGATATATCAGGATTTTAGTTTAAAATCTCGACCCATCTACGTGGATTCTGACCGGAAATAAACCTCCTAAATAAGACATAAAGGGGTTAACTCCCCCTATGAAATTCTTTCTTAAAAGAATCTCTTAACTTTGATACCAAACAAATTCTAACTGAACAAGATAACCAAGATGCACATTGATAACTGAACCAAACAACCAAGATTCACTAGGAACGGGAGGAAAAAAATCTTCTACGGATAGCTGGAAACGATTCCTACGCGCGGTGATGCCTCTTGTAGCCCATCGGATCACTACAAGAGGCATCTCCACACGAGGCTCGTACTCATAAAGCTTCTCCCATCGAACACGCCCGGAAGATAAATACGTAGTGCCGCGTCGTGCATGGCTGCTCGGATCGGCATTGCACGGCCCTCATGCCTCTGCTATATAGCAGCATCGTGGCACTCGATCGATCACTTGTCATTCTTCTATTTTATTATTATTTTGCTTGGACCTGGCGTCTCCATACCATGGGTAGAAGAACAAGTGGGCGGTACCAGCAGAGACAAGTTTCAGAGAGAGGAGGATGCATCCCCCTTCGGAAATACTCCAGGCATATCTGTAGGACCGGCCCCCCCTAAAAGCTCAGCCAATGGATAGCAAGTAAAGAAGAAGATGCTATGTACCATCATCATATTGATTTGTATGTCCGTGCATGTGAAAGGGTGTGCCAAAAGGAGTCAGTAGGTCAAGGGGAATCAGGGGGACATGTATGTATGCCTTTCTTTGGATCTGGCTGATCTCATCTTCAGATGTTTGGAGTACAAGTGAAGCGAGTAGTATAGTGTTCATCAGCTAGGTCAGTAAGCACAGTGTGTTAAGCTAGTGCTTTGACTACTAATTAGAATTGTAAAGTATACTAGGGTGGAGTGGACACAGTTCAAGCTGCACTGCTCATTCCGACTGAACGTAGTTTTCTTTTTTTTTAAAAAAAAACTCCTACTGAACGCAGTTTGGTATAGCTTGCAAGTGAGCTTTGTGTTTGACTGTAGATGTAAAAAAAATTAATGTGAGATAGTACTGTTGTAACTGGGCTTATTTATTGCCTGGGCCTGCGCAGGGTTGTGAAGCCTTCACTAGATGTAGTAGCTACTCTATGAGGATTTGGGCTTGGGCTTGGCTCGAATGTGTCGATTTCTTCTCTTTTGTTCTGCCTTTTTAGTAGTGTTTGTCCCACGTACATAGGAAAATTTTATTATGAAACGGTAGTATATATGAGGTTGTGTAACAAACCAATGACAAAGTGACATGTGGTAATAAATACTGTAGTGTCACCGTAACATCCAGTAAAAACAATTTAAAATACTGTTTTCATACAGCTATAGTACTGCTACAGTGCATTCTTACCCACATGCCCGCACCGGATTGACTCATGACACAAAGCTAGTTGTGCATCCGTGATACAGTAAAATCTCTTCATCTACGTATGCTGCGGAAATTCTACGCAGTTTGTTGTATGGTTTGGTGGTATCTATAGCGTGATGTTTTGGCTGCTCCAAGTCGATCGGATCGGGCACGCATACGCGCACAACGTTCCTAGGAATGCAAATCCCCAAGAAAAACCAGCTTAAAAACCAGTTCTGACATGAAAAATCCTGAAAAAAAAAACCATTGCTCGGCATGTTCTAATTATCAGGTCCCATGGCATGGATCAATGTGTCGAAGAACCCAAGTCCCATGATGCAACCGTAGCACATTTCCTTTTCCTTGTGTTTCCTATGTATGGTGCGCGTACAACTAGTTGAGCAAGAGCACTCGCCATCTGCTAATGCGACAAGCAAATTAGCCATCATAATCGGCAGGCTGCAGTTGCAGAGTTCTTGCACCAGGCGAGCACCGTCGACGTCCCCCGACCAAAGCCCATCGTCCATGGCCGGCCGCGAGCGTCGTGTCCGCCGTCCTCGACAGGCGAGCAGAGCCAAGCCTCAACTCGCGCATGCGGCAGGCAATATATATAGCAAGTAGGCAACAGAGTATTGCACCGGCGCCCCTGGTCGCCGTTGACGACCCCCGGTGAACCAGCTCCTGCCCTCATCATCCCTCTCCAGGATGCAAAAGGAGAGAGATGGGATTCATTTCCAAGCTTAATGGAAAAACATGCTTTTTATCCCACACTTGCTCCCTCCCGTATGACCAAACAAGAAACAAGCCAGCTCCTGCTTGTTTTCCTGTAGCACAAGGCTAGCTGGCAGCCAATAGAGTACCTGGCCCTTCTTGCAATTATTTTTCATGCTTTTAAGGGCTTTTTCTACAAAGTTTTGAGTGATGAGATAGTCAAAAGGTTTGACTTCCTCACGAATGAAGAAAAACCTTATTTACAAAAGACTAGTGAGAGTGTACTTGCTTTTCTGATTTTATATGTGGATGATATATTATTGGTTGAAAATGATATTCCTATGCTTAACCTGTAAATCTTCATCAAGAAACAGTTTATCTACGAAAAACTTAGGAGAGACAGTATATATTATGGGCATAAAGATCTATAGAGATAGAACAAAAAAGTCTAGTTAGATTAAGCCAAGATAGCACATTGACAATGTGTTGAAGCGCAGTGGCAGATCCAGGAATTTCAAAATGGGTATTCGAAATTACAAAATATTGTTCAATTGAAAACATAAAGGTCCACAGTAACGAAAATTAAAGTACAATTATTTATATTAGAGACAACATCTCAAATAATATAAAGAAATTCTAAAATAATCAAAAATTAACACGATGATACTTCATGCCTTGGAAACGAGATATAATGTCATGCAGACAAACACACAAAAAGGAAGCAACTTCAGCAAGGAGTGAAAAACAGAACTCAAAGACTAATGGTTTTAACTATGATGATTGGAATTAGAGATGAACTGTTTCCCTGGAACTATTAACCTGAGTCAAAGTTCAAATCGGAATAATCCTATAATAGAGTTGTACAATCACAACGAGATGCTTTAATCAAGTTAAAAGACAATTCTCTTTGTTAGATTTTTGTATTCCCAAGCGGAAGTTCAAAAGTGCTTTTATCGTGAACATACTTTGTTGAACGGTTTCTAACTAAGCAACTTAAGTAGTATGCTAAACAAAATATGGATCAGACAGCCAAACATCAAAGGGGATCAAATCATTCAAGTGTCCAACACATCAAGCTACATGACAAACTTGATATCACTTACATATTTTCTAAATAATTGATACATAAGTCATCAAAATATAATCAACTATTATGCAAAAACTTTAGAATCATTATAGATACCTCACTTCTTTAAGCAAAATACAACTCACGTCTTTATTTAGACACATAATTTTGCTTCAAATCAGAGATCGCTAAGAGAGTAGAAGGAGACAGAGAGATTATCAGATTAGGGATATGGGGCCATGACGCCATGGGGGTCACTAGGTTGGGAAGGGTGAACCTATGTGGCTGCACCGCATTGGCGAGCGACGATGGCAAGATGACTTGCATTGCGAAACGGTCGCTCCAGTGCTCCTTTCAGACCAGAAGCTCCTACGCCGCCAAATGGAGAGAGACAGAGAGAAAAAAGACTGAGTGAGACCTAGAGTTTCTACCATGTGTCATGTGAATCACGATAGTGGCCTAGTGGGCCTAGGCCAGTGTTTGGCGCCAATTTGGGCTTAGGAGAGGGAAATAGACCAAAAGAATCTAGCAATAATTTAGGCTGACTGGGTATGAACAAGACGAATTTGGCCTAACTACTAATATACATATATATTATACCTTGTATATAGTAGATTTTTTAGCAAAATTTTTGGATATTCGACTGAATACCCTTGACTTACTCTAGGACCGCCCATGTTGAAGCGATTCAACATGTAGGATTCTAAGAAGTTTTTCTTGTCTACATCATATGGCATTAGTCTTAGCAAGACTTAGTACCCATCGACACCTGATGAGCATGACCAGATGAGTAAGATTCCATACGCTTTTACCATTAGGTCTATCATATATGGCATACTTTGTACATGCATAAATGTGTCATATGCTCTAAGTGTTATGAGTAGATACCAGTCAAATTCAGATGAATGTCACTAGATAGCTGTAAAGAATATTCTGAAATACTTGAGAAATACTAGGGACATGTTTCTTGTTTACTAGATAGCGGTCATAAAGGTAGCTTTCAACTTTAATATAAAACATGCGAAAGAATGTGAATGATCCAGATGAAATTTGCCTCTCCTATATAACAGGAGAGATATCTTTAGATCCCTCGATGTGGTTGAGGAGTCAATCGCAATTGAGTAATCCACTACATGTTTGAGTGAAGGATTGAGCTATTATGGGTTGACACACTTCTCATTTTGAGTTCGATTTGGTATCATGAGACAAAGGGATCAGTACATGAGCACTATATAGATTCGTTCACTATGATCTTTACGCATATTTAGGAGTCGTTATGTCCACGATCGAATATACATGAATCTACAGGGTTACAGAATAGGTTGGAACACATTAGTTCGAATTGAATTTGTTACTAATGGTCCAAATGGGCTTTGCCCACAAAGAGGCTATATTAAGAGAGACATGAGGCTGAGGGAGGCATCCTGAACACACCCACCGAAACCCCTAGCTGCCACCTCTCATAGGCCCATCATGTGCTCTAGTGTTAGCACATCGGTGCACAATGTTGCTCCCTAGACGTGTGGACTTCGTAGAAGCGTTGCTACGATCGCAGTGCTGATCGAAACAATTGCGAGGAGGAGACGGTTAGCTCATGGATATCAACTATTTTACTACACAAATGAGCACTATGTTAAACCAGACTGCTTCAACTCTTCTTTCAATGCACTATATGTCTAGTGGTAACGATTCATGATCTCTTACTAGCATGGCTTCTTGGTTTATATGGTAGAAATTTTAATTTGTGCTAGTATAGTCTACTCTGTATCCCAACACATGTCATCACCCAAACCTCGGAGCACATCCAGGGCTGGAAATTTACTGAAAACTAGAAAATTATTAGTTGGGTGACAAATAGCAAAACCGAAAAATGGTAGGATCATTTCGCACAAAAAAAACAAAAACTATTAGTTATACATTTTCCTAGGAATACAAAAACAAATCCTTGGTAGCCTATGCTAGCTATAGAATGGTGAAAGAGTTCTAGGCTTCTGCCTACCAAGCTAATGGTATCATCGCAGAAAAAAAACGTCGTAGTCATAAATTTTCCTAAGAAAAAAAAACAAACAGAGAGCTCCACAACAGTCAACCACAAATGACATGTCTAGTAAGTAGTACTAACAATTACTTCACCTTTCTATCATCATCATGCCTTCCTATCCCCAAATCTGCTAATGCTGGCCAATGGGGTGCAATGATGCCTTCAGTAGGGTGCGGCTCAGGTGCTGGGGGCACAGCACTTAGCGCGTGCAGGGATGCCCCCAGCACCCACCACGTGTCCCCCAAGTCCCAAAAACATTCCGAAAAATTCAAAAAAAAAAACTTACAAAATCCGAAAAATTGTAAAAAGTATTTTTTAAGTATAAAAGTTATTTTTTTGTAAGTACTTAAATTTTTTTGATTTATACTTTTATTAAAAAGTATTTTTTTAAAGTACTTAAAAATACTTTTATTAAAAAGTATTTTTACAAAAAATACTTTTTACAATTTTTTGGATTTTGTAAGTATTTTTTTGGAATTTTTCGGAATGTTTTTGGGACTTGGGGGACACGTGGCGGGTGCTGGGGGCACCCCTGCACGCGCTAAGTGCTGTGCCCCCAGCACCTGAGCCGCACCCCCTTCAGTAAGCAGACAAGCCAGTGAGAACCAAGCAAGCATATGGTAGGATTGGATACCATCTATCATAAAATCGATAAGACAATGCACAAAATAAATAAAAAATAATTAAGAACATGATATAGATATTTAACGTGAAAAACACTTACGGGTAAAAAACCACGGATGCATAATCGATGAAATTACTATATAATATCAGGTAGCTTACAGAGGATATAAATAGTCTTAGAATAACAGACTCAGACGGGAAAGGAACAGAGTCCTAGTCAGCAACTAAACATTAATCTATCAAAAACTAGAATAGTAACATACTCATAGACAGGAACAACACCCCACTGAGAGAGTCTTAGAAGATAACGGTGTAGAGTTGTAGTCAGAAGCACGTTGAGTAGCCACGTCTGAGTTCAGTCAGTGCATGCACCTTAGAGCACCACATTGATGTGGATCGGTGTAAAGTCCATTATGAACTCGAAGATAATCCCAATCAAAACCTTCAATCGGTTTGCATTGTTTTCCTGCTCTAATTCTTCAAGTGGTCGAAAAAAACCAGAAGTGATCAACCTGACTAGATTTATATCACAAAATATAATAGCATACATGCATGCCAACCTTTCGAATGAGTTGATGAAAAATAAGATTTATTGTGAAAAGTCATTGAGAGAAAACCACAGATGTACACAGATAGAATCCTCTATATAAGGAGAGATTACAAACTTAGGGAACTTCGACGTATTCAAACCGTACAATTAGAGGGTACATATATTGGCTATAGATTAGAATTACGAATAGATAAGTGTCAGACCCAGATTTTACAATCCGGAATCTACTGTGTTTAACTGCACTATTCCCTAGATCAGTAGATAATGCACAC
This sequence comes from Dendrocalamus latiflorus, assembly GCA_017311315.1. Classification (NCBI taxonomy): domain Eukaryota; kingdom Viridiplantae; phylum Streptophyta; class Magnoliopsida; order Poales; family Poaceae; genus Dendrocalamus; species Dendrocalamus latiflorus. The sequence goes on from CM029638.1 coordinate 33,546,360, forward strand.
AGTTACAGTTCTGATTATCAAAGTACATATCATGCGGAAACGTAAATATAATAGCAAACTTACTCATGGGCCGATTAGGCCGAAATCAATAAATTGCAGCAGCGGAAGAACGAAGCACACAGGTGGGACCTTCAGGACATGCCCACAGGCAGCCAACTGGAGGTTCGCGACCTAGTTCTCGACATCTTCATCCTCTTCGCCATTGTGATCCATGCGTAGTATTGAAGCGTAGTGATCCGATTCCTGCTCCTGAATTTGTCGCAAAAGCGAGCGTGAGCACTCCGACCCCGTGCTCCGCGAGCCAACACACAGAATGCAATATTTAACATGTATGGCTAATCAAAGGAAGGTTGGGGCTCATTTTATGTTTGCGTAGAGTGCTTTTGAATACAATTATCTAAAAATTCCTAAGACCTAGCATTTGAACAAAAGCATAATGTTCAAGAATATGCAATAATAATAGCGATCCAGATTCCATCCACCGTTACATGACATCTGCACCATATAGCAATTCTTTAGCGTTATAGCCGCTTAACTTACCACTGGGACGACACCCAGGACAATTCCAAACTAGGGCAGTCCTTCGCCCTTCAAGTCTTTCCATACCCAATTTTCAACATTTTAAAAACAGAACTATATCCAGTTAAGTTCCCATGTCCGCCCTTGACCGTGGGCACGGCTATTCGAATAGTTTTAGACTCTGCAGAGTTGGTACACTTTCACCACAAGAGACAATCAACTCATTGCCCCACACGATTCCTTAGACATGTGGTTGAGCAGACTATCACAGTGACTTTTCAAAGTACCTCGCCCCTTCCATCATTTCACCCTATGGGTCGTTCCCACTTGCGGTGGGTCCCATACGTTGTGCGGGATGTCCTCCTTCTGAACGTCTAGCAGCTGGCTCCCCACCCCTGCTAGCCCGCCACAGCAGAACTTCACCCTACCCGGGTGTCCCATTCAAGCCGTCACACGGACTGCTGCTTGCACTATCCCACACCTCCTCCTAGAAGGATGACTTTCAGGGTCCGGTAAATCTACTAAGCCAAGTTGTATTTTACAGACTTGTGGTTGTACTGTTTTACACGGGTTGACATGACAAAATTCAGTCCTTAGTGGTATCTGGGCGAATCTACCACAAACCACACTCTCGTGCACCACTGCACCATACCCCCGAACCATCCGCCCAGATATTTAAGCATGCTGGGGTTTTTGGAAACATAAAATAATCATATCCAACATTTATCAGTCATTACCACCATGACTGACCCAACCAATTTTTTTTCTCATGATTAAAGTGATGTTTGGGCGTTCTCGCGCCCATGATTACCTAAACAATACTAAGCACGGCATATAAATTACGGACTTACTTTTGAAAAGTTACCATTATAGTTTTGCTAAGGCGACAAGGTTCACATATTCAAGCATTACAAAGGAGGTGTAATAATAGACAAGCAAGCAATGGACATGTAACTAAAATCTTAAATTAACATGTATTTGCATATAAAATAATAGCATGCAATTTGATAATTTAAACCAAAGTAGTTTGCAGAAAATGTAGGTTCAACATGATCAAAGTATTGACTCGCCTGGCACGGTTTACCGCGATGCTTTCTCTTGGGCTTCTGGTCTTAACCTTCGATTCGCTCTTGATCACGCCTGATCCTTTGATTCTTCAAGATTCCCATATCTAATTACGTGCTAAATGAATGATTACAAATAAAGGCAAATAACTCAAAAGATTCAAATAAATCCGAACAATCTCAACTTAGTTTTATTACGAGTTAATGGGTGATTCGGTGATTTGGGGGCAAGGTTGGTAATAGCATGCGATAACTTGATCTTTTTATTAATAATCTCTTTTTATTATGTTGTTATTTATCAAGGAAGTTCCATGAGTTAGGTTAGACCTATGGACTTGGTGCAGGAGTTTAGTGTCCAAATTTTATCTTTTGGGTATGCATTCCTTGCAACTCAGGTTATGGTAAGGGTAAACTGGACTGATGGATGAGATCTGTACTTATTCTATAAATCTTCAATAATCCTATTATCATGTTTTATGTATCTTCGTTTATCGTTAGTTTAAGTTTAATTCAAATTAGGATCCATTGGTACGAGTCCCAGCTTGCTTTATATACCATTGTACTTAATTTTATTATGTATCATGTACCAAAGCTAGTGTCATGACTTAATTAATGGCACTATTATTAGCTTGCTCCTACTTTAGCTATTATTTAAGATTTTATGGTTGGCAGTATGCTAATGATAGGGTTTATATTTTCAATAGGGTCTAAGGTGTACAAAAATTGTACTAACATAATTGCTAATGGGTTGCATACAAGCTATCCATATTTCTTTAACCGCTTACTTACATATACTTATAGATGCTTATATATATATACACACACATTTGCTTAGTAAGGCTCTACATTTTAGTTGTTACTAGTTTTAATATAAACGTATCTGTCTAGCAAGGCTTGCTTTACAAGGTTGTATTTCAACATTTACTAACTAGCAAAACCTATGGCTAAAATTTTTATGTAATGGAGGCATGTCGAATATGGGCATAGATTTTAATTATAACTATTGGTAGTCTTTAAATTTGAACATTTAACCAAAATAGATTTCTTTTATTTCTTCCCTTAATTAACATTTAGCCTTTCAATTCAATTATGCAAACCACAGTAAATATCACTAAAATTCTAAGGAGCTCTAAAATTCATGATTTCAGTTCCATTGGACAGATCTTGAATTTAGATGAATTTAGAAATTTATCTCACTCAATTTGGAGTTAAAATGAAAAAGTTATGATTATTTGAAGTTCTCAGTTCAATTAATTCCATAAAATATGAAATTTCTGACAGTGGGGACCCACTGGTTATTTATATCCTTTAATCTTTTTATTTTAATCTCTTACTTTCTGTGCTGCTGACATGTGGGCCCAACTACTGTTCAATGGGGTCCACTTGTCAGTAGGGTCATGTGTCGACGTCTCACTAACCAGCGGGGCCCACCTGTCAGCGGCGTAAATTAAAAGAAATGCTCGACCGCAGGCGCGGAGCCGGGGCTCGAACGCGCGCCGCGGGAGCGGGAGGGGGAAGAGATGCGCGTTGGTAACCAAGTGGGCGGGGAGGCTTTGCCTACCCCATAAGGGCAGCTTACCCTTTTGAGGTGGCTCGCGGCGGAGGCCGGGTAGAGGAAGAAGAAGGCGACGGTGGCCAGCGGCGAGGACTGCCGGGAAGGGTCCGGGGCTGCGTGGAATGTAACCTCCGCGTGATGGCGATGCTTCTGGTGTAGACGGCCGAGGGCGATGGTGACCGGAGAGGGCTGGCGGCGAGCGACGGCGGCGGCTCGGGCGGGTGCTCCGGTGACGGCGAGGTGGAGACCACGGGAGGTGCGGGGAAGACCGGGGATGGCTTCGCCTTGCTTCCCCGATGCTCTGGGAGCTGGGATGTGCCCGGAGGCGGCCGGGATCGGCGGGGAGGGTGGCGCCGGAGTTCGGGAAGAAGGAGGGGCCGGCGGGGAATTGGGGCTTCTCGGTGCAATTGCAGCTAGGGAAGGGGAGAAGAGAGAGCTGCGACGCAGTTGAAGCTCCCAGGCAAGGCTTTTATAGCCGGGAGAGCGGCGCGCGGCGAGGGCGGCACTTGGCGGTGATCTGTTCACGCGGGGAAGGGGAGAAGAACGAAATCTTCCCGAGATTTTGTAGGAGAGAGATGGCGGGAGAGATGCGTCCCCCCTCCTGTAACCTGTCCTTCGAATTTGCCCATGTGGTAAGAGAAGGAGCGGAGGATTGGCTGCGGCAGAGAAGCAAGCGCGAGAGAGCGACGACGCGGCCGCGTGGAGAAGGAAGACGAGTCTGACGACTCAGGCCCACCGGCCAGCGGGAGAGAGGCGCAAGGGAGCGGGTCCAGGCGGCAGCGAGAGCGAGCGCGCGCGGGGAATGGGCTGCGAGGCGAGGGCGCTGGCGCGCTGGGCCGCGCGTGCGCGCTGACCGCGTGCGGAGAGAGGGGCTGGGCCGGGGGTGATGGCCGGCCCGGCTTTCCTTTTTCTTTTTCTTTTCTCAATTCTTTTATTTTGCTTTTGTATTAAAAATTTCATGTATATACATTTTTATTTCTCTATGATTTTTGGTGTATGTACACATATATTTATTTATTTACTCTTTCATATTATATACATGTGTATATATATATATATATCTCTATATACATTGTTATTCATATGTGTTTGCATATATGTATAAATGCTAACCTCTTTTTAATTTGTTTGCCAAAATTTTTTTAGGGATAATATTTTATGCTTATCTTCATTTCTCCCTTGTTATTTTATGGATCATCTTTTCAGATTCTTTATTCATATTTTAACTTTCTACTATTTAAACATGTTTATTTCCCTTTAACTTTTGGAACTTCTACCAACTTTTCTCAGAAAAATTCCATAAACTCCAAATTCAAATAAAGAGCGAATAAAAATAATTCAAAAGTTTCATAATTTAATATTTATATTTTTCAGGATGTTACAATAAGAAAATCTAATCAGAATTAGATGCGTTAATTATTGCGTTACGTGTGGCGCAGTATTCGGGTCGTGTGTTCATTACAAATTAAATTATATGTTAATATATACTAATAGTTATCTGAATTTAATTTGTAACATGATTGATGGGATGTCCTGCAGGTTGCAGTAGGACAAGACACCTTAACCAGTTATGAAGCTCGGCTTCGCCCTGCATTCTTTGTGGGGGAAAAAAGGAGAAAAAAGAGAAAAGGAAGAAAGAACAGATGCTCTCCTAATGCGGCGGTCAAACACAGAGCAAATAGAGAACAAGGACACGAATGCTTTCAGAGCGTCGGTAACATATCTGCAGTCTTTTGCTTCTTTCACCATGCAGTTGGAGTAAGTCAGAAGCAAACCACACCACACGTACTACAGTCGATGCAATTGAATTGCCTCTCCTACGATTTGTGCTTAGAAATGGTGCATCGATCTGTGTCTCCTATCCCCAAGGCCAGGTTTGTGTTGCTGCTACTGCCTCTATGGCTGCTGGCTCTGGGTGTCTTGTCCTACAGAAAGGCTCCGGCACACTTTGCAAACACATGTCACTCAGTCTTCCCTACAATGGCCCACGTTGTTCTGACGGTATCTTGGTTGTAACATCAATAGCGTACCATTTGTAGTCGGTTCTATCCAACAACATGACGAGGTGCATGCTTTAATTGCATGTTCTCTCTCCCATACATATAGGATATGCCTTGATCAATTAGTGAGATTTTTCAGTTTTGACTTATCGATGGAGATGTATACTGTAACGACCCATTTTTGGAATAGAATTGTGCATCTTTTGTAATAATTTAAGAGTTTAGTTGTGGACATAAAGAATATCATAACTACTCACAAACATTTTAAAAAGGATAATTTGACTAAAATATGACCTAACAGTAAACTGAAGCTTCCTTTCTTCATCTGGTAAACTGAAGCTGCTCTGGTGAAAATAAAGTAAGATTGAGTACAACCAACTGTACTCAATAAGTCACATAGGAAGATGCTATTTTACTAATTACCAGTATTACAAGGGATGGGATATATTGGGTTTATTATTATATTTGTGAATGCAAGTTTATTGGTAGAGAATTTTGCATTTAAAACAGTAAAACCGTTCTTAATTAACAGAAGGGGTTTGTTATCCATAATTTCCATTTTCAAATCCTTAAACTCTACTTATACCTTGTTGTTGAAATCATCCATGAAACATAGCTCCATTAACCGAGAATACGGTGTATTTGAATACCATTTGTTATACTATATAGAGTTGTCTAATTTTACCTATAAGATTTCTCAAACTCTCAATATTATGTAATAGACACGTAACAGTTAGCTTGCGTTTGAGTTGAAAAACAAGGTCTTTCACTGTTATCCTCTATAGCCTCTACCCGGTAGGGTATGGGCCACACCGTCAAGAATACTGCGATCTGATATTGAGTGGGTCTACCGTTTTTAAGTATGGTTTTACCGTTTTCATACTACCCCCTTACACGAGTTATTCCCTTTTTTGGAGCAGCATATCCTCCTGTAAATATTCAATTGACTTGAGCAACTATTAGACCAGATTTGACAAGTCAAAACTTATAGTTGAGGGATTAATATGTTCTTTACTCATTATAATGTTCTAGTACTTACTTTTCACCAATGAGGCAGCTATCAATAAACCAATAATCTAGTGCACCGTGGCACCACCACCAACCCAAGCCTTAATCCTAGGTAAGATCTTGAACTCCAACCTACTAGTGGCTTCTCATGATTCATCCTTAACCCTAGTAGCATTTTATAATTCTATTGGCAAAATGGCAAATCACTTAGTATAAAATATTTTAATTTCCTAATCTACCATCATATATTTTATAGTAGTTTATTATTACCAGGGCTTGTCAAGGTAAATATGGCCATAAATTAAAATAGGGCTTTTCTGGTGGTATAACATAACTAATTATCATGTTATACTAAATTATTATTTTAAATAAATAACATTGCATAAATAATAATAATGAAAATACTGATAATTAAATAATTAAAGGATGTAGGTTTAACATTATAAAAAATATGTGACTTGCCTCCTTCTCCAAGGTCATCGATTACTTCTTTGTAGGTTTTGGGTTTGACATCAACTGCTTCAATTGCTCTTATAGCTCTTCCATTGATCAACTCGTGGAGTCCTAATGCTAGCACGAGAAAATGAATGCAAATAAGTTCCTGCTTTGCAGAATGTAAGCTAGAAACAAAATTCAATAAAATAACCAAAAAGACATTAAAAAAATATGTTTGGGCGGATAGGGTTTAAGCGGTGCTTGGTTTGCTGAGTTAGGTTGAGAACAAGTTAAATAGCCTTGAGATGGTCGAAGTAGTTATATTTGGGTTAGATGGGTTTCGGCGAACAGGGGCAGGCCTAAGACAGTTCTAGTTCCAGATTGGGTTAATAGGGTTAGGCTATAATGATGGATTTGGTCTGGTTTGGGTTTTAGCGGAGTTGATTTAGGTTAAATGGAGTTGAGAATGGGCTTCACAGGGTTAAAATGGTCAAAACGGATACAAATATGCTAATTAGGTTTTGGGTGAACAGTACTGGGTTTGTACTGCTCATTACGGATTGGGTAGGAATAGTAACGAGTCGAAAAGTAGCATATCAGGTCTAGTTTAAATAGTGTCAGTCAAGTCATGAATAGTGCATGCTACAGTGTGGCTTGGCCCAAATTGGATTCTTGGCCATTGGGCCGAATCGGTCCGGTTGGATTCGGTGTTTTGGGTTGCTATTATGCGGCCCATGGCCCACTAGTGTTGTCGTCTACCTCTCGGTCATCATTGTTCATCGGGCAGAGCCAAAACAAAGGTGAGTCAAAATGGACATTAGCGATGATCTCCGATGACAACCGAGGGTATGGTCAAGCTCTACTCCACATCGGGGTTCCATTTTTGGTGTTTGACGAGCTCGAGGATCACTGCAGATGGCCGACAGTGAGAGGGGCTCCACGGGATTTTACCATGGCACCTCAGGGGCTAAATGGCGATGGAAAGAGTGGTTTAGGCATCTCCGAGACATGGGGTGATCACGGTGGGGTTGGCTCAGGCTATAACACTTTGTGGTGGGTTGTCCATTGCAAAGGGCTTTGGTCTGGAGGTAGAGCTCATCGTCGGTGCTCTAGGAGCTCGGGATTGCTAAGGCGTGCTCGGGGTCATGTTCGTGAGGTGTCACTAGTGCTACGGGTGAAAGTAATTGAGATTTGTAGGGTATGTAGTGAATTGGGAAATTGGGCTTACCTTTGGCTCTTATGGTGATGGCGGTGTTGAGTTGGCCAGAGGTGGAAGGGAGAGGTCAGTGGTGCGATAGTTTGCCATTTAGGGTAAATTGTGGAGCTGACACATCTTTTATAGGGCTAGAGAGGTAGTGTGAGCAGTGGTATTCGGGTTGTGGCATTGGTGCGTGTCTAGCGTGGTGGTGAGTTAGAGCCTTCGGCGGTTGTGGTGGCGTGGTCGGCAGGTGTGTTGGCACGTTAGGCTCAGCGCACCTTTGGGGCTGGCAAGGGCGCAGAGGTGGCAGTCAAGAAAGGCTGGTGCGGCATGTCGGTTGTGAGAGAGCAGAGGGCGGTGGCAGCAAACTTGATCCTGGCGGTCATGGCACATGGCCGTGAGAGAAGCAACTAGGTTTAATGGGGTTGTTAGGGGTGCGGAAAGGCGAGGTACGGTCGGTTAACGAGTTGTAGCGGCAGTGGTGGCGGTCGGTTGTGGTAGCAGTGAAACGGCTTCAGCCGTGTGGAAGGGAGAAATAGGGGAAGAGATGGCTTTTGGAGCATGCGCCAACAGGCTGTGAAGGTGTGATGTCAAGAAAGAAAAGCGGGTTTTGGCTAGAAGTTGCCGAATTGGGAAGATTTCAAATTCAAACAGAAGTCGAGCAAACAAAATTCAAATTTTGAATTTTAGGGGCGTTTCATATACAACGATGGGTACAGTGCAGTGGCAAGCATTTCGGTCACACTACATATATACATTATACAGTACCCAGCTGGACCCACATGTCTTGCAGGAAACAGTGTTATGAAGTAGTACATTTCTACAGTTGCTTCATCTATATATGGCCTTCATTTAGCTCAGCTCAGTCTCAGGCTAGCTCTTCCTCCTTCCCTTCCAAGCTATTTACTACACCACACAGAAAATCAATGGAGAGCAGAAGCGCAAGAGATCATGGCCACCTCAACCAGCGGCCACCATGGAGCTACGGCTTCAGCTTGGTTGGCTTCTCATGGCCGCCGCAGAGGTCGTCGTCGTCCTACACCTGCGGCTACTGCAAGAGGGAGTTCAGGTCAGCGCAGGCGCTGGGAGGCCACATGAATGTCCACAGGAGGGAGAGGGCCCGGCTTAGGCAGTGCTCACATAACCCTAACCCTAGTCCTAGAGCTCCTCTGCCTAACCTCAACTTCTCGCCGCCGCATTGTGCCGGCGACGGCGGAGGCACCTCGACGGCTGCTCCGGTCATCTACAGTTTCTTCTCGACGACGGCTTCCGCCGCCGCGACGAAGGCCTTGGAGGTGGGGGTTGGAATGTGCAGTGCTGGTGGTGGTGGTGGCATGGAGGGAGAGTTGGATCTTGAGCTTAGGCTTGGCTAGCTGCTCAGTGTGACAAACATGCATGTGTAACCATGCAGCAAGTTTCTCTGGGGAATCAACGATCTATATATCTATGTATGTTGCTAGCTGTGTTCAGCCTTTGATGCATTCCTTGTGTCTTCTTTTTTTTCATGTTTCAGCAATGATTCAGAAGGATATATTCAAGCAGGAGAACATTTCTGACTTGTTCCTGGGTTGGTGTTGTTCCTAGGAGTAGCTTTCAAATGGGCAAAGAGAGCAAAGAGCTTTCTGCAGTGTCAAGTGCAACTACTATTAAGGGTTCCATTTGGTGCTTGTTTGTTCGCCTTTTTTAGTGTATGCACACACCGTGCTTACCTTTAATTAGTTCTCGGATGGGAAGATGGATAATAGTATATGCATGCTGTGATGGAGAAATGCCCCTTATTTTTTGATCTTTTGTAACAACTCATGCAGTGACAGAGCTAGAAAATTTATGTTGGGTGTACACCATTAATGTTTTAAAATATGGTAAAAGGATGGTTATTATGTGCTTATCGAATAGTCGAATGTTAGCACTGAGTAAACCGTAGATGATTGGACAATATTAATACGGCCTATTATGTCATATATATACCTTCAAAATTCTATAAGTAAAATGTCTCATATAAAATACTCAATATTAGTTTGAATATTGTACTCATCATGATGATCGCAACATCACAAACAGATAGAGAATGAGACACTTAATTTTGACTTATAAACTAAAGAGGTTCCTAAGAGCTAAATAGAATAAAGCACGTTTATATGCTCACATGGTGTCACATGGTAGAGAAAAAAAAGTTGCTAGAGTTTACAAGATTTGAGCGGAGGGAATGAAATATAATTTGCCTCTAATTTACAAAAATATTATCAAATTACACATAAGTTCATATTCAAATGAAACATATAGCTATTAAATGCTGAAGGTACATACATAATTTCCAAAAAATTTAGGGGTGCTAGGGCATACCTGGCACTCTAGCTCGTTTCGGCTTGATCTTCAGGCTTATTTTGCACTATTTATAAATTTCGTCTATTTCTATACTTTTTGTTTTTTGAGCTTTTTTGCCTGTTCTTTTTTCTCGTATTTGTTTGCATTATATGTGATGGGCTAACATGTTTTTTTTCTATTTTTATTTTTTAAATTTAATTATGTAAATAAGTCTCCATCAGCTACAGTATTTTTTTAGTCAGCTACAGTGCTTTTCAGCCATAAGCCACTAAAAAAGCTCTTTTGAGTAGGGCTAACTCCCGCCGAACTTATGTGAAAGAAAAAAAAAGGAACCTTTCGCAAATTTTGTGAGGATGTTCTGCTAAACATCAAATATGTATCACGAATCACGGTATGGAGTGTTTGAAAAAAATGGGACGATCATGAAGATACTAGTAATTCACAGAGTTGGATTTACAAATTTCTGATACAGTAGTAGACAACCTATTTCTGTGTGGTCAATTGAGCCCATAGGTTTTTATAAAAATACTTAATTAATACTAATATTTATCTATAAGTTCGTCAAACTCTAAATATTTTATAATAGTTGATCTCACAGGTTTGAAGACCTAGTTACAACAGTGTTCTGATATGATCCAGCAGCAAGTTTCATGGCCTCGATTAATAGACATCCAAAATGTTGAATTTAAAACGAGCTCAGCCCGGATCTGAGTTTAAATTGGGTTCAAAGTGTTGAGGACTCATATAGTTGGAAAAGTTATTATCGAAGACATAGCAATTAATTGTTGCCAACAGAACACATCGTTGTTACAGATAGCACGAATATTAGAGCGGCAGCCAGCAAGACATTGCATATGGGCTGGCTGCACCGGCCTATTCTGAAGTGCTATCGTTAATTGAATGCGCTGGGTATTTGTCTGGCAGTATTGGGCCGCCAAGTGGTAATTACACGACGTGTGAATATTCCCCCACTAGGCTTTGTTTAGGCGTCCAAAATTTTTGGCACATCTTCGTGGATAGGCCAGGATTTTAGTTCAATATCCTAGCCTATCCATGAAGATAGACCAGAAATTTTGGACTCCCAAACAAGGCCCTACAGATATATACAATCCTCTTAAAATAAAAGATGAAAAATTCACCTGTCCAAACAGGTGTAAGCGTCGTTCTTTTGGTCTACGACTTATTAGTTTAATGAATAGCGATTGCTAAAAAAAGTTGAAGCTAAAAACCGGTTAAAAGCCGAAAAAAAGAGGCACACAGAGATAAAAAAAACAATGGGCGTAGTTCTTCATATATGTATGGGGTATGCCTAGGCATCATGTACCTCTTTTTTCTTCAAAAATCAGGTACATTCTGGACCATAGTATCACTTTAACATTTGTGCAAACCCTAATATACACATCCACCCTTCCTCCTCTCTCTAGGCAGCGGTCGCCGCCACCCAGCATGCCACCACCAACTCCGCCTCCTATAGTAGCTGCTAGCGCTAAAGGCGGCACTAAGCCGCTCACCCCCTCCATCACCACCGCACTCCCCTACCACCTCCACTATCTATTCCATCCTTCTTCCTCGTCCCTCGTAGCTTGTCGCTGTCTGATCCGTCACCCTGACCACCTCTCCCACGCCAAACCCTAACTCGTCACTCATGTCATCCTTGCCCCCACCGCTGCCCACCGCTAGCCACCAAGCCCATGGCCAGAAACGTCTCCACTGCCTCGTCGCACCGCTGTCTCCACTGCCCATAGCCGAGCAGCCACTGCCCCTCGAAATCTAAGGTTAGGGACCGGTGAACTTCAATCGCAAATGGCCACAAAGCTCACCGGAGATGCAGCCGTTGCCTTCCCCGAGCACCAATGTTGATGGTATCCAACGCGTTGTAGGAGAGAAAATCAAGTACCAGCTGTTTCTTAGTAATACCGATATGTATGTAGCCCTAGGGCATGTCCGAGCGTTGGACAATTGTACTGTTGTTATCCGACGATCCAAATTGCCATTCGCTTTGCTTTTGGGCTGGTCTCAGGTGATAATTAAGAGTAGGATCGGTCGTCGGATAATTTACGTGCGTATGTAGTATTCTTGATTTGATTGAGAGACTTGGAAAGAGATAATGAGAAGGCATCATATATTTACTCACCAATACAGTACTAACCCAACTGAGCCGGTGGTTGTTGGCAAAAATGCCACTCCCTTCATTTCACAATATACGTTTAAATTTACCACACAAATTAATCACATTGGACCATCTATATTTTTATTAAATAGCATATTATAATTACTCAATCATTTTGTTTACATTAAAGTATATCCTTATTAAATGGTATAAATCGGTCTAAATTTATAAAACGTATTTTTAAATGGTTTTGTATATACATAGGTACAAGATGTATTCTCCACATGACTCTGGGCCTGCGTCTCCTCCTCGAGCGCCGGACACTGCACTGCTGTAGTGCTCGCTCGCTTACCTAGCCTGGTGCCGGTGCTCTGCAACCACGGTCGGATCGTGTCTCCGCTCCCATGCACCAAACACCACCTTCTGATGCCAAAATTACATGGCCACCAAAATACTTAACTAGTGTTACGAAACCTAAAAAATTGCGTTATAGATAAATACAAAATTACTCTTGAGAGATTTAGACTATAAATAAAAAAGCCCATGTACAATGAGATACCGGGTTCTTTTGGGCTTAATATTGGCTTATGCTTATGCCGTCTACAGTAACTAGCTTTTAAACAATGTATTTTTTTAAGACGGGATCAATAGGAAATTTGTAGTAAAAAGTGTACTAAGTTCAGCTGTACTGGCCAAAATCATATACAACTATTTTTTTCCGCGTATTGCCTCTCGTGAATAGCCAAAATTCAAGCCATAAGCCCAAAAGAACCCACCATATTAGATCTGAAATTAATAAAGACTACGTTATGATATTCTCTCTCAATTGTGTCTCATGGTGATCGATCTATTGTGTTCTTGGTGATTGATTGCATGGATTCCATTATCTTTCTTACTTAAGTTTACTCTGTATTTACTCATTTGTTTACGGCGGTTTTATACACTATTGAATTCCAGAAGAGAGGCCTTACTCATGTTCACACACTTATATGGCTTGCTAATCGCATAGTAAACCCATCCCCTACATTCATAAATACTTTGATATCTATTGAAATTCTTGATCGAATTGTTGATCCACTTGGTTATACTCTTGTTGAAGAATTCAAGGTACATGGTCCATGTGGAGACTTAAATAAAAATGCCCATGCATGAAAGATGGAGTTTGTTCGAAATGATATCCAAAGAGTTTCAACACAGAAACAAGAATTAATGAATCAGGGTTTCCAATCTACCGTCATTGAGATGATAACCACTTCGTTGTAAAGAATGGAATCAGGTTGGATAATAGATGGATTGTACCACATAATATGAACCTACTTGAAAATTTTCAAGTTCATATAAATGTCGAATGGTGTAATAGAACGCATCTTGTTAAGTACCTATTCAAGTACCTAATGAAAGGTCAAGACACAGCAAAAATGTCATTTTTCGGTAATCACCAGTAACTAGATGAGGGTAGTACAACTGGTAAACAAGGAATTGATGAAATTACTGACTATATAAAATGCAGTTACTACTTTGTCCATAAAGTAGCTTGCTTTTAATATTAGTTAATAGAAAATATTTCTACATTTCATATATTAGTCTGGTAAACAAGGAATTGATGAAATTACTGGCTATATTAAATGCAGTTACTACTTTGCCCATAAAGTAGCTTGCTTTTAATATTTGTTAATAGAAAATATTTCTAAATTTCATATATTGTACTAACCATTACTTATACAAATATACAGATATCTATCTTCATGTGAAGCGATCTGGTGATTATTTACCTTTGACATACGTGGTCGAATGCCTGCCGTTGAGCAGTTGTCTATTCATATGCATGGTATGAACATAATTATGTACCATGAACAATCGAAGCTGCAGAATGTTGTTGCTGATCCAAAAGCTTACAAAACTACATTAACAGAATGGTTTGTTACTAATCAATATTTCTTAGAAGCAAGATCCTTTACTTATTGCGATTTCCCATCCAAATAGAGATGGGATGTCGATACCAAAAAGTGGACAAAGAGAAAACGCAAGGGATCAAAGATTGGTTGCATATACAATGTTCATCCAAGTACTGGTGAGTTACTCTTATCTTAGAATGCTTTTAATGGTGGTCTGTGGTGCACAAGGTTATGATGATCTTAAAGCTTATGAAGACGTATATTATTCTACCTTTAAAGAAGCTTGCCAAGCGTGTGGATTAGTTGGTGATGACACCGAATGGTCTTTACTTTTTGATGAAGCAATTGTTTGGGTTACTCCACATCAGCTTAGGCATCTTTTTATGATTATTCTCTCTTTTTGTACTATTGGTAATCCTCGAAAGTTATTTGATAAATATTGGTCCTTCTTTGCCGATGATATTGCGTACAAAATACGCCAATCCTTGCAAAATCAATCGTATTCCATATCAAACAGCTATTTGCAATTGCAGCTTATGAATGAATTATCAGCTATTTTTTTTCAAGAAATGGTCTCATTTTTGCTTCTTACGGTATAACAATACAGTCTATACATAGTGATCCAGGAGCTGTTAATAGACTTATTGCAGAAGAGCTAGCATACAATAGATCTATTTTCTTAATTGAAGCAAACTCACTATCTGCAAAATTAAATAATGAACAGTGTGCTATCTACAACATAGTTATATCATGTATCGCTCACAGCAAAAGTGGTTTTTACTTTGTGTCAGGACACGGTGGTACTGGCAAAACATTTCTCTGGAATGCTATTATAGCAACATTAAGGGCTCAAGCACAAATTGTTCTTGCTATAGCCTCATCTGGAATTGCTTCTCTTTTACTCCTTGGTGGCCGTACAGCTCACTCTCGTTTCAAGATCCCCCTCGACATCAACAAGAGAAGTTTATGCAATATATCACGTGGGACAATGCTTACTGACCTTATTAACAAGACTTCCTTAATTCTTTGGGATGAAGCACCTATGACACATAGATATTGCTTCAAATCACTTGATAGGACATTATGTGATATAATGTCAATTCAAGATTTGTCTATATGAATGTGCCTTTTGGTGGGAAAACTGTTGTTCTTGGTGGAGGCTTTCGGCAGATTCTACCAGTTATTGAATGTGGTATCAAAACAAAAATTATCAATGCTTCGCTCATTAGATCACCACTTTGGTAGCATATTGAGATACTCAAACTTTGCACTAATATGAGACTTCAGATTCTACTAGGTCAGTAGCTGAACAGCATGCTCTGAGTACATTTGCACGGTGGGTTCTTGCTTTGGAGATGGTCAGCTATCTACAACCAAAGAAATAGGAGAGGTTCATGCATCTTGAATATATATACCTACTAACCTTTTATTGATGCCAAGTAGTAACAATATGGATGCAATTGTGGATGCTATCTATGATTCCTTTGTGCAAACTATCAAAATAGTGAATATTTAGCACACCATGCCATTATTTGCGCAACAAATACGATGGTTGATGAATTAAATAAGCAGTCTTCAACAAGATTCCTAGACAATATAGCGAGTATCTCAGTTTTGATTCTATTTCGCAATCAGATACTCAGATTAGTGGTGCTAATCTTTTATGCCACTTGAATTCTTGAATTCAATAGCGATCAACAACTTTCCACAGCATATTATTGATCTCAAAATAGGTGTTCCAGTAATATTATTGAGAAACATAAACCAATCTATGGGTTTATGCAACGAAACTCGCTTAATAATTACAAGACTTGGTGATCGAGTGCTCGAAGGCCATATTATCACTGGAACAAATATAGGCCAATCAGTTTGTATTCCAACAATTATACTAAATGCAACAAGCCCGCAATGGCCTTTTACATTACAACGTCATCAATTCCCAGTCAAACTAGCATATGCTATGACTATTAACAAAAGCCAAGGTCCAACTCTGAACAAAGTTGGAATTTATTTATGAAATCCGGTTTTTTCTCATGGACAGCTATATGTTGCGGTATTGCGAGTTACATCACGTTCAGGACTGAAAATGTTAATCGAAGATGACCAAGGCGTTCCTTCTGCAAAAACAAAAAATATAGTATATAAAGAAGTGCTTACTTCTATTTAGTATGTTATGTTATTACCACTGTTTCTTTTCTATGATACACTTTTCTAATCTCTTAGATTTTGTAAAAATACTTGCTTACTACACGCAATCAGCACATACATAGACTTTAGTAATCATAGCTTTCTTCAAATCCTCCATCATACTACATATGTATGTGCTTATTCATGTATATCTAATATATGTTTTCCCTTCTGTATTCTGCTTACTTATAGAATTGCAATATCCCTATTGTGATCCCTTTTGTTAACACCACTGCATTTTCTCGACCATGTTTTTTCGAACACATTATTTAGGGTATGTTGGTCGACCACATTATTTCAACCACGATGTTTCGACCACTTTAATTAGGCACGTTGTTTCGACCACGATGTTTTGACCATGCTGGTTGACTACGTAGTTTTGAATACGTTGGTTTGATCAAATTGGATCAACCACGATGTTCCAACACATTTGTCGACCACGTTGGTTCAAGTACGTTGACCGAATGTGATGTTTTGATCATGGTACTTCTACTACGTTTATCAACCACAATGTTTGTCTTGACTATGTTGGTTAACCATGATGTTTCGACCACCTCGATTGACCATGCTATTCCAACTACGATGTTCGCCTCGATTATGTTAATCTCCCATGATGGTCGAATACGATCTTTCTTCCACGTTGATCAAACACATAAGATCGACCGTATTGGATCAATCATATTGTGTCGACCACATTGTATCGACCATGTTATGCCAAATTGGATCGGCTACATTGCATCGACCATGATGTTTATCTCGACTATGTTGATCGACCACGATGTTTCAACTGCGATGTTTATATCGACCACGTTGGTCAATCACAACCTTTGTTTCAGCCAGGTTGGCCAATCACGATGTTTACTTCAACCACGTTGGTCCCCCACAGTAGTTTTTCGTCCACGTTTTCAACCACGATGCTTACCTCAATTACATCATTTCCATCACAAAGTTTAAATCATGATGATTTGACCACGTTTGTTGGCTATGCTTTTTCGGCCATATTGATTCAACCATGTTGATTCGGCCATGTTGTTTCAACGATGATGATTCAGCCACATTTATCGACCATGTTCATTCGAGCACATTAGCCGACCATGATGTTTCGATCATCATATTTTGACCACAATATTTCAACCACATTGATCAACCACGTTCATCCATTACATTGTTCCAATCATGTATGTCGACCAATTTGGTTCGAGTACGTTGACCGATCATGATGTTTCAGCCACGTTGGTTTGTGTATGTTTATCGACCATGTTGTCTCGATCACATTGATCGACCAGGATGTTTCGATCATGTTGTTTCGACTATAATAATTCGACCACGTTAGTTCCAGCATGTTAGCCGACCGTGGTATTTTGACCATGATGCTTCGATTACGTTGATCCACCATGTTGTTTCGACCACATTTTTCAACCACGGTTTTCAACCACGTTGTGCCCATTCTTTGCTTGCCCCATGAAGGCGCGAAGGTTTTGACCACGTTATTTCAACCACGGTGGTTCGAGCACGTTATCTGATCACATTATTTTGACCATGTTGATCCACCACAATGTTTCAATCGTGATGTTCCGATCACGTATTTCGACTATGTTTTTTATCACGATGTTTATCTTGATCACCACATTTCCATCACGATGTTTCGACCACGTTGAACCAACCACATGATTACGAGCACAATGTATCAACCACGTCGTTTCGGTCACAACATTTCAATCACGATGTTATGACCATGTTTTTGACCACCATGCTTCGACTACGCTGTGTCAACCACATCATTTCGACCACCACGTTGATCGATTACATTCATTTGACCACGATGTTGTGACCACATTCCTTCGACTGTTTTTACCACGATGTTCAACCATGTTAATCGATCGTGTTTTTTGACCACGTTGGTTCAACAACGATTTTGTGACCACATTGGTCCAACCACGTTCTTCTGACAACGATGTTCCAACCACATTAGGTCGATCATGTTGGATCAATCATGATGTTTTGACTACATTATTTTGACAATGTTGGTCAGTCACAATGTTTCGACCATGTTGGTCGATCACATTGGATCACTCATGATGTTTGGACCATATTGATCGACTACAATGTTTTGACCACGATGTTTGCCTAGACCACATTGGTTGGCCACGATTTCTTGACAATGGTGTATTATCCATGTTGACTCAACCACAATGTTTCGATCATAATGCTTGTTTTGGCCACGATGTTTCGACCACGTTGGATCAACCATGTTTTGCCAACCATTCTGGATTGACCACATTAGTTCGACCATAATGTTTATCCCACGTTCTTTTGACCATGACTTTCGACCACGTTATTACGACAACGTTGAACCGACCACATGGTTACGAGCAGGATGTATCAACCACGTCGTTTTGATCACAACGTTTCAATCATGATGTTACGACCACATTTTTCGACCACCATGTTTCGACTACGTTGTGTCAATCACGTCATTTCGTTCACCATGTTGATCGGCCACGTTTTTATGACCGCAATATTTCGACCATGTTGGTCCGATCACGTTCTTCCGATGTCGATGTTTCGACCACCATATTTCAACCATTTTGATCAACCACATTGTTTCGACCATGATGATTCGACAACATTAGTCAACCACTTTCTTTTGACCACATTAGATTGATCATGCTCAAGCAATCACGATATTTTGACCACATGGATTGGCCATAATGTTTCGACCATATTAGTTTCAGTGTGTTTTTCAACCACTACAATTTGACCACGATGTTTGTCTCGGCCACATTGATTGGCCATGATGTCTTGACCACATTGATTGGCCACATTCAATCGACCACCCTATTGCAGCTAGAATGTTTCAACCACGTTAGTTCGACAACAATGTTTACCCCACGTTCTTTCAACCACGATGTTTCTTGTAAGATATTTCGACCATGATATTTCTACCACGCTAATTCGAACACGAAGTTTCAGCAATGTTTATTTCGACAACGTTACTTTGATCACAATGTTCTGACCACGTTCGTTCGACAACGTCAACTCGACCATACTATTTCAAACATGTTATTTCAATAATGAATTACAATGTTTCGGCCACGTTGGTTCGAGTACGTTTGTCGACCACGACATTTGTCTCGACCATGTTAGTCAACCACGTTGATTCGAATACGTTGAGTGAGCACCATGTTTCAACCACGTTGTTTATCTTGACCACGATGTTTCGACAGCATTGTTTCGACCATGATCTTTCCATCATGTTATTTCGACCAGGTTGGTCGACCACGACGTTTTGACCACATCTTTTCGACAACGTTGGTTTGATCACCTTAGATTGACCATGTTGTTTCGACCATGTTGCTTCGGCCACGCTAATTTGATCATGTTAGTTTGACTACATTCTGTTGGTCCACCACATTGTTCCGACCAAGTTTGTCAAACAACTTGGTTTGAGTACGTTGACCAATAACGAAGTTTCGACCACGTTATTTCAAGTACGTTTGTCTCGACCACTTTGGTCGAATACGATGTTTCAACCACGTTATCTCGATCATGTTCTATTGACCATGATGCTTCGACCATGTTGGTTGATTACGTTGTTTCAACCATTTTGAGTATGTTCTTTTTGTCACGGTATTTCAACCATATTGTCACAATATTTCGACCACATTGTCACAATGAGATTAAACTGACCACATTATTACGAATACGATGTTTCGACTGAGTTATTTCGACCACAATGTTTTGCTTACATTGTGTCAACCACGTTGTTTCGATCAGCACGTTTCCATCACGATGATGGCTACGTTGTTTTGACGACGTTAGTTTGACCACATTAATTCGACCACGTTGGCCGACCACGATATTTCGACCACCTTTATTCGACCACATTGTTTCGACCGCGGTCTTTCGATCATGATGGTTCGACCACGATCTTTCAATTACAATGGTTCGACCACATTTCGACCATGTTCATTTGACCACATTCCTTCAACCGTGTTTTTTTTACCATGTTGATCGACAACGTTTGTGTGACCACAATGTTTCGACCACGTTCTTCTGATGACGATGTTTCGACCACATTGTGTTCGCTACGTTGGTCCGACCACCATATTTCGATCATTTTAATCAACACATTATTTTGACTACGATGATTCGACCACTTTCTTTTGACCACATTAGATTGATCACGTCCAATCAAACACAATGATCGCACGTTCTTCCAACCATGTCTTTCCACCATGATGTTTCCACCACGATATTTCCACCACGGTGTTTCAAACACGATGTTTTGACAATATTTATTTTAACAACAGTACTTCAACCACACTGTTTCGACCACGTTCTTTCAACAACATTAGGTCAACCATGCTATTTCAACTACGTTATTTCAATGACGTTGCTTCGACCACATTGTCCGACCACGTAATTTCTACTATGTTAGTTCGATCATGTTAGTCGACTATGTTAAATCAATCATGTTAATTGACAACAATATTTCAACTACCTTCATGACCATGATGTTTGTCTTGACCACATTGATCGGTCACAATGTCTTGACCATAATGTTTCAATCACGATGTTTATTTCAGCCATGATATTTCGACCATGTTTTGCTAACCACATTGGATCAACCACTCTATTTCAACTAGGATATTTCAATGACATTTGTTTGACCGCAATATTTACCCCATGTTCTTTCAACCACGATATTCCAACCATCTTAATCAATTACGTTGGTCGACCACATTGATTCGACGACATTATTTCGACCATGCTGATTCACCCACGTTGTTTCAACCACGATGTTTCAACCACCGTGTGTCGATCACGTTGACTCAACCACGATGTTTCAGCCACGTTGATTCAACCACATTGTTAACATCCACGTTGATTCAACCACATTGTCTTAATCACATTTTTCCAACCATGTCTTTTCGACTACGTTGATTCGACGATGCCGTTTCGACCACATTATCTCAACCACTTTGGTTCGATCACATTAGTTGACCACCATGTTTCGATCACGTAGGTCGACCACGCTCTACCGACCACAACATTGCCACCATGTTTTACCGACTACGTTAGTTCGACCACGTTGTTTCAACAACTACTTTCGACCACGTCTATCCACCATGTTCTCCCGGTTACGATATTTCCACCACGTTGGTTCGACCACGTTAATCGTTTACGTTGTTTTGATAACAATGTTTCCACCAAGCCCTCCAATTTTCAAAATTGCAAACGGACCCTCCCAAATTACATACAGATCCTCAATTTTTTTAGAAAAACTCTCTTTCACAAAATAAGACCCTACTGTTTTCCAAAATTACACATCAGTTCTTGGTTTTTTTTGTAAAAGCCCTCCTTTTATAGAATTTAGCCTTAATGTTTTAAAAAACCCTCTCACGAATTGTCCACTTTTTCTTTAGACTACATACTAGATAGCACGACATGGCGCCGCGCTTCCACGGCTAGTACATTTGTTTGTTCTGAGACAGAAAAAGAGCACAAAAATTTGATCCTAATTCGTCCTACACGGGACAGTAGTGTGGATCCATGAAAAAGGTCAATGGGTGGCTTTTTTTAGACTATGGTTTATGGTTTAAAATTTTGAATTCTTGCTGTTTACAAGAGGTAATATGTAGAGAAAAAATAGTTGCATATAATTTTTGCCGATACAACATCCATTTAAAGTCACATAGGGCATGAATTGGTAATGATTACCTTGAAGTGTCATCATGAGACTTCTTTCATTGTGTCAACATAGATGGCATTGGGGTCACCCAATCATTACACGCTGAATCCGCCCCTGCCACTGGAGATGCTAAAGAAATGCCATGCCTCAATATTTCTTTGTAAGCAATAGGCACGATATCTGGGGGGGAAAACACACACTACAATGTTTATTAGGGTCCCCCAACTCCGGCGGCCGGTGACCACGCCGGTGGCGAGGGGTCCCAACTGTGGCCACCTGAACCGCCGCTTCCTCCGCTACCTCCTCATGGCCACGGTGGCGGCGCGTGGCCGAGCAGATCCCGCCGAGTGAGTCTGGGGCGACGGCGGTTGTGGAGCCCGACGGTCCTGGCGGCGGCCCCGACGGCGATCGTGGTGACGGCCGACGACGGAGATGGGGAAGAAGCAACCACCGGAGTTCGTCGAACTCGAGGAAGAAGCCGGAGGCGGCGGTTGACGAGCTCGCGGCGAGCCAACGACGACGGATCTGGTCACGACGGCGGGAGTTCAGCTGCGGCGGATCTGGACGCAACGGCGATCCTGTGGCTGTCGACGGCGGGAGTTCGTCGGTGGGGGTCGGCGACAGGAGTTCGCCTATGGTGGTCGCCAGCAGCGGTTGTCGGCCGGAGTTCGACGGCGGGAATGGTGGATGAGAGGTGTGTTCATCGCATAGAGGAGTGAGGACTCGATGTGGTTCCATGAATCTTTGTACTTTTGGCACGTCTTAAATTCGAATTTGTAAAAAAAAATCTATAGTCACGCGAAAATAGCAAAAATTACACTTCTTCTGCCCGGATAACTAGGCGACAGTGACGTGAAGCTGCCATATGGGTAGCGGAGCCTCATGGCCGGGCGGCAGGCTACCGCCGCTCTGCCATAAGATGATAGATAATTACCTGTCTTAATTAGTCGATGGTTGAAGTGGTCGAATAGTCGTAGTCAGACATGGTCGATGGCTGAAATGGTCGAATGGTCGTGATCGGACGGCTGGAGTGGTCGAATGGCCGAGGTGGTCGAGTGGTCAAACAGCTGAGGTGGTCGAATGTTCGTGGTGGTCAAATTTGCAGTAGTCGGAGATACAGTAGCTGGTTGATAGTTTTGGTGGTCGAAAGCTATAAAATGTAAAGAGTGGTCAGGACTCGAAAGTGATCGAAAGCGGTCGGAGTGGCTATGGTCATGAACGACCATGGTTAGGATAACGTTGTCGGTGGTTGAAGGTAAGGAAAGCGATTGCGACTGAAGTGGCCAGGCGACAGCTCACGTGTCAGCTCTATACCGTTGTCGTCCGGTAACCGGACGGCAGAAGTGCCATTTTTCTATTTCCACGTGACTTCGGCTATTTTTCCAAATACTAGTTGAAAACGTGCTAAAAATGACAAAAACTCATGATCCACCCAAATCAGAGCTTCTTAGGGTTGAATTGTGATGGTGTGGGTTTTAGTTATAACGAAATCGTGTGGAATTGGGATCAAACTCTAAGATTAAATTCCAAAACTTCCCAAAAAAAACCTTAAATCGGAATCAATATCCCAATTCCTCAATTATGGGATCCATTCAGACGTCAAGACGGGCCATTAGGGCTAGTATGCCTTCAGAAAAGAAAAAAAATGATTGCCTTGGCCACAAAGTCTTAACGGATAGTGCTATCTTTTTTCTGCGCACGTGTCAGAAGGATAAGGCATCGGGGGCCAAACGGGCATGGGCCTGGTGTTGGGCGCCGATCATCCGGAGATTCCAAAACACGATACGTGGCGGGCAGCCGCTGGGGAACAGCCCCGGTGGGGACCACGTCAGGAAGCTTGTGTCTCCCAGCTCGCCACGTAGGACATCCGGTGGGACCCACACAGCATGGCAATCCACGCTACTGGTAGGGCATCTCCAATGGTTATAGTTAGCAACTAACTATAAGACTTTCACATCATTTATATAGTACACACTAAAGCTAGCATTCTAAAAACTATACAATAAAGCTTAGTCAGCAGGCTATAGTAAATATAATATCAACAAAATCTTACGTGGCAGAGAGAGAAAGGAAGAGAGAGACGGAAGCTGGCTACTAAATTACAGCTAGCTATAGCACGTAAAAATATGCATTTCACTCTCTTACACGTGGGGCCAAATAGTTATTGTAATAGCTACCTTATTGTATGAACTATTTTTTTGAAGGCTATAGATGAAATGGATAAGTGTTATAGCCACTAGTTGACTATACTATTGTACTTGCTCTAAGGATAACTATTTGATGCTTACATGCACACACAGAATTTATAGAGGCTGCCTCGTTTGGCGTTATAGACTAGTGCTTAAGGAAGAGTTGGCTCGATTTTTTTTGCATACTCTCTTTCCTCCATATAGGATATATGCTGATGTGTACATGCATATAGCTAGCTGACTCAGTCCATTGGAGATGCCTGTAGTGTCGTTTTTCATGCATGACTTGCAACATAAATGAGCAGTATGGTGTTTTGTTATTTTTTTTAAATATTTATTAAGATAGTTTTTTAAAAATAATTTATCAATTTTCACTTCATTCGTACGAACGTTTATATTAAAATCAAAAATTATAAATAATAATTAAAAGAACACAATAACTCCAGATCTCCTTTGTTCCTTGGAGGGTTACCCATCTGCGCTCTCTCACCACTAGTGTTTTCTTTTTTTTCTCTAGATGATGCTTTCTTTAAGATTTTGGACAAAGCAACTGCTGCGTATTCATATGGTAGTATGTAATTTAATCGGATGTTGTGAGTGTACCAATTTTTAGTAGTACCATTCTTTCTCCTTAAAATTTTGCCGTTTTCTATTAATTCATGATCATAAAAAGCATACGTTGTCATCCAACCTTTGGTAAGCATTTGTTAAATCAAGATAACATCCTAATACCTCATACGCTCATATAGTAGTCTCTCTTACATTACTACGACAAATAGTAGTAGCTAAGTTACATGTATTGTCGAAGATTCAAGAATAACATTCTACAACATTTAAAAAACTAAAGCACTAGGTACTTACGATCACTACTACAAAAAATCTAATATTAGATGCCACATCACAGATGGTTCCTCAAAACCATGTGTATTAATTATAATCATAGACGATTTTAATTTAGAGACCGTCTGTGTTGCTACCAGGCCTAAAAACTGTCTGTGAAGAGAAAACATAACAGACGGTTCGTAGTGAAAACCGTCTGTGAAGTATCACAGATGGTTCTTAACAAGAATCATCTGTGATATTACCAAATATCACAGACAATTTTTTTATTTTAACCGTTTATGATACTTCACATACGATTTGTATTCAAAACATCTATGATAATTAAGTCATTGCAGACAGTTTGTATAAAAAATCGTCTGTGATAATTCCACTATATTATTTGGCAGACCTATCGACCCTCTGTCTTAAATTCCAGATCTACACTGCTGCTTTGAGCTAGAGGCAGAGTTTTGAGGCCATTTGATGAAAGAAAACTATTTGGCAAGAGTAATTGTAGATGCACTAAGTTTTTGACTACCTATGGTTAGTAACTTGTTCCTAATTACTTTATAATTTAGATTTATAAATTTTGGTGAAAAGATAATTGAAGATGGTTGATCTAACTAGCTTGATGTAGAGAGAAGATTATTTTGCATCTAGAATAGTTTAGGGTTTAGTCAATTCATAGTCTATTTGTACTTAATTCAATTTAATTAATTATTATTGCTACATATAGCTACTTAATTTAGATCATATATATAGTAATTAATTAATTGAATATGTTATACTGTATTGTTATATGCGTAACGTAAGACCAAAACTGGATGTACCTTGAGAACCGTGTGAGTGAAGAGTACATTA
Source organism: Dendrocalamus latiflorus (assembly GCA_017311315.1). Taxonomy (NCBI): domain Eukaryota; kingdom Viridiplantae; phylum Streptophyta; class Magnoliopsida; order Poales; family Poaceae; genus Dendrocalamus; species Dendrocalamus latiflorus. The sequence continues at coordinate 33,572,223 of CM029638.1, forward strand.
ATGATGTTTCTGTTTTTCCAAGAGCTGCCAAGAAAGATATATTGAATAGGGGGTGGAATATAGGTATTGTCCACGCATTGATTGCGAGAATCTAAAGATGTTTAAGAAGAATGAAGCGTACTTATTTCGAAGGGGTTTCAAAAAGGGCATGTTGGACCAGTCATGGTGAAGAGCGGATTGCACAGGAAGATAGTAATAATGACATCACCGATGAAATCAATGATATGCTATTGCATGATCATGTCGATTGTGGTTCCGATTTAGATAGGCTGTATAATAACAATCCTAGATCAGATGTTTCACGATGTAGAAAAGAACTGTGATGAGAGAGAGTATGTTAAATTCCAGGGTATGATGGAGGACTCAAAGAAACCTTTGTTTACGTGCTGCAAGTCAAAGTACACAAGATTGTCAGCCATGCTTGAACTGCTGAAATTGAAGGCAAGCAACGGTTGATCCGACAAGAGTTTCGCGACACTATTAGGATTTTTAGCGGACATGCTTCCAGAAGGAAACAAGTTGCCCAAAACCACCTACAAAGCTAAGAACGTTCTTTGTCCATTGGGAATAGAAGTAGAAAGAATGCATGTATGCCTGAATGACTGTTTCCTCTACCGTAAAGTGTATGTAAACATGCGCGTATGTCCGGTGTGCAACGCATCCCGATACAAGCGTAAGAATTAATCAGATGATGACGAGAGAATAGAGATAAAGAGAGGACCTCCTGGTAAGGTGGCAAGGTATCTTCCTGTAATTCCCCATTTGAAGCGATTTTTTGCGAATCTAAAGGAGGCAAAACTACTACGTTAGCACTCGGAGGAGTATAAGAAGGATGGAATGCTAAGACAACTTGCTGATTTTACTCAGTGGAGAAACATCGATATGAGGTTTGTAGACTTAGGTGCAAAACCGAGGAATATAAGGTTCGAATTGAGTACATGATGAGGACATCTCTACTACATATTCATCTTCAACTTCACGTGTGAATGATAAATCTAGTAATGAGGGTCCAACAGGTCCTATGACTAGGGCTGGGCATTCGGTCTTTTCGGTCTATTCGGTCTTTGAAAAATTCGGGTTCTAAAAAATGAGGACCAAATTTCTCAGAAAAAAAAAACAAGGACCGAACCCAAATAGACCGAATTTTTTGTTCGGTCTATTCGGTCCACCGAATTGACCGAAATAAGATGGGGATCCTTGTCACCCCTCAAAATCTTTGTAAATTGTAATGAGCTAAACAAAACAAATAATATTCATGCATAAAGCAATGAGTAGCTAGCCAGTAAATAGATGATAGACATATCAAATAAGTACATACATCACATATTAAGTTCATGAATTCAAGAGACAAGAGACATATCAAATAATTCGGGTTATTTGGTCTATTCGGGTTTTGTAAGCCAAAGACCGAACTTGAACCCGAAGACCGAACTAAATCAAAATATTGACCGAACCCGAACCCCAAAACCCAAATAGACCGACAATTCGATCTATCCGGGTTCGGTTCGATTCGGTGTTCGGTTCTCGGGTTTAAAGTGCCCACCCCTACCTATGACAAGAGCAAGAGCTAAGCTACTCCAACAAACAGGTGTTTTCGTTTCTTAGAGAATTCCCTATATGCTTTAGATGAGAATGGTATACTACCTAATGCAAATGCATAGTGTGTTCTTAGATTTGAAGCAATGGAAGAACAAGAATTGAAGGACCTTCCGGCCAGCCCCAAGAGAAAGAGAGCCATGTGGCCACAAGGGAGGAGGCCCATGCGGTCACATGTCAAAAGGAGAGGAAGCTCCATGCAGCCCAAGACTAGAAGAAGAGGCCCAGACGCCACTCGGCCAAGGAGATAAACCAAACCTATCAATTAAGGAGTTTGCGAGCCTACGTGCCAATAATGAGCGGAGATTGCTTAATTCAGCCATGTAACTAGTTAGTGTTTAATTCCGAATTGATTTAGGATCTAAATCGGTTTCAATGGCCAAATAGAATAGGAATCGGGCTCAAGCCCATTACGTGTATGTTTAGGAGGAACATCCTTTATAAGGCAGCCGTCACCCTATGTAAAAGACAGACCACTTTGATAATAGATTGATTCAGCAAATTACTCTTGTTCTTCCTGTTAGCCGAACCAACTTGAGGGGAGAATTGGGTGTTCATCGAAATCAAGATCGTTCAACATTTCCGCTGGGAATTGGAGCGCGATAGAACTTCATCTAGTGGTCATGAAGTTCAACACGTGTGATTGGACGAATTATAGAGTGCTAACTCTTGCATTGGCATCGAGGGATTACTACAATTCTTCAAATCCATGTGAGTATCTTGATCTTACATCGAGAAGATCAGGTGACCCAGTATCATTACAGATGGAATGAATCCTTTCGGTAACATGAGCAGCTGACATAGCACTTGGCCCGTGACTCTCTGCATCTACAACCTTCTTCCTTGGTTGTGTATGAAGCGGAAGTATATTTTACTGTCGATACTTATCTAAGAGCCGAAGCAATCTGGGAATGATATTAATGTGTACCTAGCATTATTGGTGGAAAATCTAAAAAAATACTATGGATCGAAGGGGTACCGGTATAGGATGCGTACAAATGAGAAAACTTCACTTTATGCTCCTGGTTTTCTACACCATAAATAATTACCCTGCCCTTACTAACCTGTCGGGCCAAATTACAAAAGGAGCCAAAGCCTGTACTCACTGCTTAGATGATACTGAGAGTATGTGACTGAAGCACTCGCGCAAAACTATGTACATACGTCACCGTAGGTTCCTTTAGATGGCTCACCCATACCGCGGGATGATGAAACAATTCGATAAAGAGAACGAGGACAGTTCAGCTCCAAGGCATTCAAGTGAAAAAGAGATCTATGATATGGTCAAGGATTTAGAAGTTGTGCTCAGAAAAGAACGTAAATTAACGACCCATGAAAAGAACATCTGGAAGAAAAATCAATATTTGGGGACTTACCTTATTGGGAGCACCTAGAAGTTCGCCATAGCATCGACATCACATACGTAGAGAAGAATGTATGTGATAGCTTGATTGGTCTCTTACTGAATACTAGTCCTATGCCCGTGCATTGCAACGGAAAACAAAGCTCTAGGTAAAAAAATATTCAGATAATATGTAGGACTTTCCAAGCAATCACTAACTAGTACAAACCACATCATCTGCAATCAGTAAGTTATATGTGTAATCCATAATGTACTAACCCAAACTGCATTGTTTTTGTATATATACATTTCAATTAATTGATCATTCCAGTAGACCATATTTCACATTGTCAGTACCACTTGCAATGTACTAACACAAATGCCTCAAGACATCAGCGGCACTAATATTCTGCATGCTGGGGTTGCTTAGTGATGGCAGATACTCAGACTGCATGGCTGTGTTCGCAAATGAAGAGCTCTGCTGCATATTCATGTTCATCCATTGAACCAAGCTCAGATCAGGCATTATGGCGTTCTACGTCTGAGGGTCCTTTATGCATATCTCCTCACTGAGCCAAGGCATAGCCCTCTTTAAGAGATTCTACGGATGTCTGATGAAAAGTAGTATGGTAGATTCTCTAAAGCCCAAATATCATTTATTCTGAGGAACTCAAAACTCTAAGCTATTTATCTCTAAAGATCAAAGAGAAGTATGATATTATATATTTCTCCTTACAAATACTGTGCATAAATAAGTATGATGTCTTCAACTTAAGGCATCTGGATGACCATCTCAGACATAGGTATATAACCCTCCATGCTTCAAATATGTCAATACTTGGCTGGTGAATGGTGCAAACAACAGTCCTACCAGTGTTAACAGTGTTCCTTACTGCCCTCATGGCCTCATCACAATTGCAGCTGCCTGAGCATCAAGACCAGATGTTGGCTCATCCATAAAAATGATTGAAGGGTTAGCAACAAGCTCCACAGCAATAGTTAGCCTCTTCCGTTGCTCAGTTGATAGGCCATTCACTCCAGGAAGCCCAACAAGTGCGCCCCTCAATGACGTGAGCTCTACAAGCTCCATGACCTCCTCGATAAACATCTGTTATCAGAGTTCAATAGATAGGATCTCCAATCAATTAAAGACCAAAAATTCAAGACTCTATTATTTGCTTATATAATCTAGTTAACTAACCTTTCTTGTTTCTGAATCAACCTCTGAACTCTGAAGGAAGCCACAGCCATGCAGAAAACACAAGTGACTCATAAACTGTTACATGTGGAGAATGAATATCATTTTGCTCACAGTATCCTGATATATGTGCAAAGGTCTCTTGCTTCTTTGGATAGCCTGAAATGGTAATATCACCTTCTATGTATCCTCCAGTTTTTCTCCCCCGCTAACACATCCATCAGGTAGCACTCACACCCATCAGACACACCCCTTAACATCTCATTTCCTACCACCGTGTCAGAACAAATATCCAATCCTAAAATCTGTAGATATGTAGCAGAGTAGCAGACACGAGAGCTGATTAATAAACAAATATTCCATGAAAAATCATCCTTGTAGTGCTAGAATTAGATCCATAGCTAGCAGACTACTGTACCTTCAATATGTACTCCATAACAACACTGGATTCTTGTCCTGCCATAGCTGAGACCTACAAGAGTAAAATAAAGAATTAACTATCTGTTATTTTTCCAATAAAAAATACAGTACATCTGAGAAGTCCCCATGAAATGTTTCTATTCAGTGCTATGCTAGTTAGATAAATATGTCCATGAAAATATGTCTAAGCAACATAGAGTGCTCTTATGTGATAGCGACCTCACCTTCATATAGACATCAATATCATGATCTGGCTTGATGTTCTCAGCCTTTTCCCTTCTTGCCAACTCAATCGGCATATCTACAACAAGGAAAGCAACAAAGCTCAGTATCCATTATATGGTCTCGAATAAGCCAAATTCAGGAGCGTAGCACTTAGGAGCATCGTTGCCGTCGGCGGCGATGTCGCCGCCGTTGGAGTGCGGCGTGGAGGAGTCGGCCAAGGAGGCGACAAGGAGGAGGTGGCGAGGCCGCCCGATCCAGACGTCCAGGACAATGTGGCGCCACTGTTGGAGTGCGGCGTGAAGGAGTCGGCTGGGGAGGCGACAAGGAGGAGGAGGCGAAGGCCGCCAGATCCGACATCTGTCCTCATCGACTGGAGGTGAGGAAGGCCCAGATCCGACATCTAAGGAGGCGACGGCCGCATGGGGGAGGGCGAGGCGGCGGTGCGTGGGGGCGGAAGAGGAGGCGGTGCGGGATGGGGAGAAGGAGATGCGGGGTGGGGAGGGAAGGAGGCGGCGGCGTGTGGGGAGGGGAGGAGGAGGCGCCGGCGCGTGGGGGCGGAAGAGGAGGCGGTGCGGGATAGGGAGAAGGCAATGCGGGGTGGGGAGGGAAGGAGGCGGCGGCGAGCGGGGAGGCGACGGCCGCATGGGGGAGGGCGAGGCGGCGGCGCGTGGGGGGCGGAAGAGGAGGCGGTGCAGGATGGGGAGAAGGAGATGCGGGGTGGGGAGGGAAGGAGGCGGCGGCGGGTGGGGAGGGAAGGAGGAGGCGCCGGCGCGTGGGGGCAGAAGAGGAGGCGGTGCGGGATAGGGAGAAGGCGATGCGGGGTGGGGAGGGAAGGAGGCGGCGGCGGGCGGGGAGGCGACGGCCGCATGGGGGAGGGCGAGGCGGCGGCGCGTGGGGGGCGGAAGAGGAGGCGGTGCGGGATGGGGAGAAGGAGATGCGGGGTGGGGAGGGAAGGAGGCGGCGGCTGGCGGGGAGGCAAGGCCGCAAGGGAGCTCGCGACGTGGGGAGAGAGTGGGGGAGGGGGTGGGGCGTGGAAGTTGCTTCGCGGGAGAGCAGTTCTGGGTTCAATGATGTGCATGATCCGGATAATTTTGGCCTTAGGATCTTCAATGAGTAAGAGAAGAAGGCTTGAGCAGAGATCCAGACCATTTATATGTATGAAGTTGGATTACTTTGGTACACAAATCTGGGTGGACTTAGATTAGGCATGACTGTGGGGGTGGTTGAGGGGGTGGATTTAGTAAAAAAAATTTGGTGTATTATAGAGGGGTAGAGATTCATGACAAAATAAAGGATGATGTCAACTATCACAGACGGTGATAGTCGACTATTACAGACGGTTCGAAAGCCGTTTGTGGTGACCTCGTATTATTACTGACCCATAAACTCAAACGACTCATGAAATCGTCTAGGATGATGTTTTTGAACTGTTTGTGATAACCTGTTGTGCACTAGTGTATTTCTTTCCTCTGGGAGGCGTTCAAAGAGAAACGGCCTCACGAGCATTAACCCTGCGACCTAATTGTTACCAACATCTTGGATGGACTGTGCATAACTTATTTTAAGTAGTATACTACTTAATTAGTAACCACTAGTTAATCTAAAGCATACTTAATTAGTAACCACTAGTTAATCTAAAGCATAAGTTACTTTCGATGTAGCTAGCATCCCAGTACGTAAAACGATTGGTCTCTGGTGGTGCCAAAAGGGTATGGCGACAACGACGACCATCGACCTTGCACTCCTGCAGATGACATTGCTATCTCCTTGGTCTACCTTGATAATCATATAATAACCTCTTTTACTTCTTTTTCCATTATTAAAACTATTTGTACATTATGGCCCGTTTGGCACGGCTCCACTTTACAAGTGGAGCTGTTTTTTTTGGCTTCAGCTCCACGAACAGCTCCACCGGTGGAGCTGGAGCTGTTTTGGTAGACTGTTTGGTAAAACAGCTCCACCTGTTTTATCATGCATGGTTGAGAGATGTCAATTGTCCAATATACCCCTGTCTATTTGGCTTGTAGTAACATCAAGAGATGTATGTTTCTACATGATTTTTCATCCGAGTAAATTTGAATTCAATTTTTTTTTTAAATAACATAAAGTATTAGCAACTAATATTTAATGCGTTTTTTTCATAGGAATGACCCGTTAAAACAAATATGCATGTGCAAAGTCATGATATAATGCAAACAAGGGCAGTGGCATGCGGGAGAATAGAAGAGCCGGTGGCAGATCGCGTAAATTCACGAAAGTACAAGGGCAGTGGCATGCGGGCCTGCGGATGGTGCCGGGTGAAGCTACTTTTTTCAGCTCCATCTCGTACATATCTTTTGTCTCAGCACGTTTTAAGGGACTCCTTGGGTGGAGCTATTTTGTTTTACCCCGTTTGGCACAAAACGGCTCCAAACAGCTCCAGGAGCCGGTGGTGGAGCTGTGCCAAACGGGGCCTAAATGATTTCTTTCTAAAATCTTATGTAGACCGTTATTGTTAGTTCATGCTCCGTCTAAATAAGTGGATACCGTAGAGACGTTTCTAGGACACAAGGATTTCATAAGAATTTATGCGCTAATTAAGTTGGTGTGCATGTGTGAGTTGTGTAGGTGCCTCTATATGTTTACACATGTGAATAAGCGCAAAATAGAAATTATATACTAAATTTGAGAAGAGTTCTGATTTCAAATTAAGCGATCAACATAGGAGAAAATTAAACTACTTGAGCCAACAATTGCTTGGCATATGGAGAATGAGGTTTTCTTTTGCTTCGTTCAAGTTGGAAGTTTGCTGGTTTCAGTAAAGTTGAAACGTCATATGCGTTTGTCATACAACGCTCGTGCAATGGTAGGTGTACATCACAGGATTCCAGCCACACACGCAAAATCTTACCAAAAAACGTGTTTCGTCTTGTTCACATCGCCTTTACCTTCTCTTCCGACGTCTCCTTCGCATGTCTTCTTCCTTAGCCGTATTGCTTCCTCCATGAGCCCCACCACCTGGATGCACTGGCGAGCCATTGCCTGAGTAGCCATCGGTACCGTGACCACCGTCCACCCTGCCGCCTACCACTTCCACCACCGGCGCCCTCACCATCTCGCCCTCATGTCCTCCATCTTCTTCCTCATGTCATGCATCATTTTCTTCGCGTGTCTTTTTCCTCAACCACATAACTACTTCCTCGAGCATCCGGCATCATGGCGCCCCGGCGAGCAACCTATCCAGCCTTCCCAGCGAGTCGTCGGCGCCGCCGTTAATCGCGATTGCCCTCTATGCTACCGCCGGCCTCCTTGCCACTTCGCCACATCATCCCCACCCCCGCCACCGCCATCGATCGCACCCAAGCTAACTTGCTCACGATCGTCGTTAGCGCCACACCCAGTCCTAAGAACCGATTGCCGCCAAGCCCGTGGCTACTACCTCCTCTTCTCCCCGCCACCCACCTCCGATATAACCTGCCACTCATGTCTACGGTCCGAAGAATGGTTGAGCTCCAAAACCTAACCCTAAGTGGCTAAGTCGATTGTTACCGCTGTCGCCCACCGTCATCGGTGGAGTAAACTCCAGTTTGCCGTTTTCTTGCCGGCTTTGTCATTTTCCGATTTAGGGCAATTTTTTTGATCCCACACTTGATACACTTGCGGCATTATTTCTAGAGGTTTTGTTTGATCTAACATACTCGTGTTTGCAATGCATACAAGAACACAAAATGGGCAGCTGAGGAGGAAGAACACAAAATGAACACAAAACGGCTGATCGGATTGAGGCCCGCTCTAAACGGCTTGATCTCCTGGTTTTTTATTTTGGATCTTATTTTTTTACTTTTCAAATTTTTAGGTTTTTCTTATTCTTTTGTATTTGTATTGTCTGTAATGACATGACAGTTTTTTTATAAATTTAATTACTTAGAAAAATAATATTTGCTATAGTATACTTTCGATCGCTAGAGTAAAAAAAATAAGAATCTACGATTTATAAGATATATTAAACGGGTCCTGATATTATTGATGCTCCGAGAGGAGTAGAGGAAACGACAAGCTAACCGCAGCCACGCGCCCCCTGCAGTTCCCCGGACACGTGTCACTACCTCGCCACGCGGCCCCCACTCACCACCCCCCTGCTCTGCTATTCCATCCACGCGACCACCCAGCAAGAAGCCCACTTCTTTCTTCCTCGTCTCCTCCCCTTCTCCGTCCCTTCCACCTTCCCCTAGCTAGCTAGCTACCTAGACGCGCGCGCGAGTAGCTTCGCATGGGTACCGCTCTGTTGCTTCGAGAGTCATGCTCCTCCCCCAGCTCATGATCTCCACCGGCGGAGGCGATGGTGATGGCTAGCGCTGGCGTCAACATGCCCGGCCCCAGCGGCGACGGCGACCCCGCGGCGTCCCAGGAATGCAGCCTGCGCAGGCGTCGACGCTTCGCACCGCGCCGCCACGTCCCCGCGGCCGCCTGCTCCGGCGAGGGGGACGTCGCGAGTAGCAGCGTTGCTGGCGCCGGCTCCGGGGAGAAGAGGAGCCGGCCGTTGCAGTCCCCGCCCGCGTCCGCGTCGTCGTCTTCTTCGTCGTCCTCGTCGTCGTCCTCGGAGGGCTCGCCGGATAGGGAGGAGGGCTCCGCGGCGGAGCCGCTGCCGGAGGAGGCGTCGACGGCGGCGGAGGTGTGGACGGTGGCGTTCGGGTCCGTGTCACTGGCGGGGCGGATGCGGGAAATGGAGGACGCCGTGTCGCTCCGCCCGGCCTTCTGCACCTGGACCGACGGCTCGCCCATGAACTTCTTCGCCGTCTTCGACGGCCACGGCGGCCCGCACGTACGTTATCATCTCATCTTAATTACATGCCTATCTACCACTAATAAGATCGTCTTTACTCCTTAGTCAAAACAAATATTTCATGCTCTTAAATTTTGATCAAGTTTCTTCTTTTCCCTACGCTATATATCGGAGTACATGAACAAAAAAACATCTGTGAATTTCTTTCATCTTTTCAGATTCAGTTTCATATTTGGAGATGAACCAAAAACATCTGTGGATTTCTTTCATCTTCTCAGATTCAGTTTCATATTTGGAGATGAACAAAAAACATCTGTGAATTTCTTTCATCTTTTCTGCTTCAGTTTCATATTTGGAGATGAACAAAAAAACATCTGTGAATTTTGTCATCTTTTCATATTCACTTTCATATTTGGAGATGAACAAAAAAACATCTGCGAATTCCTTTCGTCTTTTCTGCTTCAGTTTCATATTTGGGGATGAACAAAAAAAACATCTGTGAATTTTGTCATCTTTTCAGATTCACTTCCATTTTTGGAGATGAACAAAAAACATCTGTGAATTTCTTTCTCTTTTCAGATTCAGTTTCATATTTGGAGCAAAAAAAAGAAAGTAGTAGTAACATTGATTGATTCAAAAGCAGCGGCTCCGTACTGCATTTCACTGTTGCTCCACCTGGCCAAACTCCAGCGCCTTCGAGCCGGACCTCGACACGTTTTCCCCGTTTATTTCTGTGGGAGTGTATAGACATTACTCGGATATATTTTTTTAATTATTATTTAAATTTATGACTTTTAGATTAGAGATCAAGAGAACTCTTCTTTTTAAAGAGAAGAGATTTTTTTTTAAGAGGGAGGGGGTAGAATTCAAGAGGAGAGAGAAGAATTCATGGCTATTGGATCTCTAATTCAATAGTTCTAAATATAGATGATAGTCAGTAAGAACACATTTTAACAAAACTCTATTTCTTTTTGTTTCTTAAAAACTAATGAATACGACTTTACATGCACGCAGGTGTCAGCGCTGTGCAGGGAGCAAATGCACGTGATCCTGGCCGAGGAGCTGGCGGCGGCGGCGGCAAGCGCCGACGAGGAGGAGCGGGCGTGGCGCGCAGCGCTGTCGCGGTGCTTCGCGCGCGTGGACTCGCTGGCGGCGGTGGCGTGCGCGTGCGGGCGGGCCGCCGACCCGCCGTGCCGCTGCCCGCTCTCGGGCCAGACGAGCGCCATCGTCGGGTCGACGGCCGTGGTCGCGCTCCTCGTCCGCGACCGCCTCGTCGTGGCCAACTGCGGCGACTCCCGCGCCGTGCTCTGCCGCGCCGGCGCCGGCGTCTCGCTCTCCTCCGACCACAAGGTACGTAACTCACCGTGGTACTGAGTAGCACGTACCAAGTACGATACGTGTCGGCGTCTTTGACCCCTAACCCTCCCTGGTCCGAGTCTCCCTGCGACGTTGACCGTTGACTATACGTGGGACCCGCTCCTCCCGGTGAGGTGTCGCCCCTCCGGAACCTTCCGCCACCGTGGTTAGCCGCCGGTTGTGTCAACAGGAAGGAAAGGGCAAAAAAAAAATCGCAATTGCTTGTCGGAAAAACCTCACTTGTTGCTCGCCGACGTGTACCGCGCTAGCGTCAGCAACAACTACTACTATATTCGTATCAAGAATTTTTTCCACATTATCTAAGAAAAATAATTCGATACATACAAGTATATACTATAATATTGGAAACAGAAAAAAAAAGCAGAATATGTGTGTGGAAGTCAAATGGAACTGTGGTGCTTGTGGACTAGCCGGGCTGGCTGCCGGCCGGGAGAATGGTTCGGAACCACAGATTGTAACTTTTGTGTGAAAAAAGAACATACGCCGCGCTATATGACCGTATTGCAGTGACTTTGCTTTCTAGCCATCCGACAGAAAAACATGACCGTATTGTTTTTTTTATGCTGTACTGTCTATAATAACTAGTTTTTAAATAATATACTTTTTAAAACAGATCAATAAAAAGATTATAGTATAAAATATATTGAGTTTAATTATATCACTTAAAATTATAGATAACTATTTTTTACATGTTTTATCTTTTAAAACAGTTAGAATTTAAATATTTAAGAACTCATAAAAAGCTATTGCGGTGTGAGCACAGCAGTAATGTGTCCGCTGGAGCATATGATCTAGACCGCATATTTTGAATTCACCACCGAGTCTCCGAGAGCAAGCGGCCCATGTAGTGGGTATCGGGGGGTAAACGTGGGTAACTTTAGCGGCGGTTCGGGTTGACCGTCGCTGTCGGGCGCGGGATTCTGAGACGTAATCGCTTTCTCTACGGACACGTGTTGGTTCGGCGCCCGGCACGTGGGGCGACGCCACTGGCCGGCGGGTGGGGGACTCAAAAGCCTCGCTGCCGTGGGGGTGGGGCCCGCCATAGGGGGGTGAGGGGTGGTGGGCAGGGGCGCCACCTGTCTTCCTCCCTCTGCTTCCCAGAGGGGAGAGAAAGTACAGGAATGCTGTCTCTCTCCTGCTTTCTTCTCCATGATCGATGGCGTCAAAAACTAGGCATTTTTTCCATCGTGCTAGAGAAAGGAGAGAGAATGGGAAAAGGGGTGGTTGGGTAGGACACGGGGGGGGGGGGGTAGGGTGGGGTTGTGCGCCGAAATTCGTGCTGACTAACCCTGCTTACTTCCTAACCTAATCACGCACCAGTGAATTGCACGGATGAAGCGATTAGTGAGCAGTGCTTCTTCGTGTTGTTGCTGACTGCTATTACCACAGGACCTGCTAGCTGCTGCTATTCTGCTGCCTCCCTTTTGTGTTTGGACTGCTGCATGCTTACGGTGTGTTCTCTCTCTTCTTTTTCCTGCTCTGGTAACGACGGTGTTTTCAAGCCGGACCGGCCGGACGAGAAGGCGCGGATCGAGGCGGTGGGCGGCCGGGTGGTGTACCTCAACGGGCCGCGCGTGCGTGGGATCCTCGCCATGTCGCGCGCACTAGGTACGTCCACGAACACAGTCTGTTGATTATTCTTCGTCCTTCTGCGTTTGATTCATGAATGCATGCAAAACGTGGTCAAAACGTGTTGTCGGTGTTGCTACCTATTGAGTTACATTCGTCAAAAAGTTCACCTAAAAGCCTGTCTTGCAAACTAGCACATATGCTTCGTTTTGGACCATAAGATGTGGGGTTGTAACCATGGAAATCGGCCGGCTAGTGTTTTCAGACCATTCAACGAGCAAGAAGTGCTGCTTCTTGCCTCCACATTCCACTTTCTTGAGTTACATTCGTCAACCAGTTCATCCAAAAGTCTGTCTTGAAAACTAGCGCATATGCTTCGTTTTGGACCATAAGATGTGAGTTGTAACCATGGAAATCGGCCGGCTAGTGTTTTCAGACCATTCAACGAGCAAGAAGAATGACGCTGTTGCGCGCACGCGTTCTGCCTCTTGCCTTCACATTCCAATCGAGTTTGTTGGCACTTTGGGTGGGCCGACCTTTAATTGAAATGCATGCTCATTGACTCATTGTGCCCTTGATGTATTTGGGGGAAGTTTCTTCGAAAGAAAGTGATCTAGGGTTTGTAGCCACATGTTTGGTCCAGGTTCTTTTGGGTTCAGTTTATCGCATTATGGTCCCATTCAGAGGCTTTTTATATGATCTTTTGCTAGGATAGCTGTCTCTGTCTGCCCGCAGCGTTTCCCTTCAGAAGTTTATGTTCATCTGCTTTTCTCTGCTTAGTTTGCTGTGCCATTTGCCGTTTGGCTTTCACCAATGTACTAAAGCTCCTGTGTTAAGCAAGTTCACAAGACGTGTCCTTCTGTTCTTTAAACAATCATTTTGTTCCCAGCGATGTTGGGGGAATATATAGTAATTGAACAAAAGTTCCTGTGTTAAGCAAGTTCACAAGACGTGTCATTCTGTTCTTTAAACAATCATTTTGTTCCCAGCAATGTTGGGGGAATAACAGGTAAACAAAAGTTCCAAAAGCAAATACCATACCAAAAAGGGTGATTTAGTTCGTCGCTTTGCATCTTCCTAGGAAAACAAACTTTGCATCTTAATTACCATCTCTCTAGCAATTAAGAACTGCCGGGTGATGGAATCCAACTAGTAAACAAAAGTATACTAAGGCTGTTCCTTTAATCTTTATGCTGGAAAAAAAATATGGCCGGTAAGTTTCGTGTCAGCGAGGCTACGGATAAGACAATAGCATGGTGTTCTATGAAATTAACGTTCTTCGACACTTTTGCAACTTGGGAGGATTTGCATGTCCATGTCCAACCGTACCTACTTTCTGTATTGGCACACACTTAATTATGGATGACGAAGATGGAAGGAATAAGACCCCATCCTCTAATGAGCTTCTAGTGGATGTTACTTGGCAGTTGTTGAGTAGCTAAACCGTCACATCACTGACCCCATGAGTTGTGCCATATTAATTGGCTTATCAAGAAAATGACCATCTGTACTCTGCCCATCTCACTTTAGCCATCTAAGCTCTGACATTCGTCATCATCAGATATGACACAGATATTTCAATTAGTTACATCATCAGATATGACACAGATGAAACATGGAGTGGTCAGTAAAGCCACACGTTAATCTCCGGTTCGTCAATCATCAAGGTGCTCTCTTTTTATTAGTTCCTCTGATAGTAACCCAACCAACGAAAAGAAGTGACCTTCATATTTAGTGGGATAGGTTTGATTAGGCTAGGGATGTTGTCCTGTGCTTTCCCCTACAATATTTTCCATCCGGGTCATGCTTGAGTCGAAATGGACTCTTCCATAAAGGATAGCTGTGCTGGCTCCAACGAAGAACCTAGTCAGACCCACTGATCTCCAAACTGCAAAGGTCAAAGGTGTACTACTTCAGCTTGACATTTGCCTTTTGAGGGAAATACAAAATTATCATTGACATGTTGATCTTAATTCCTGATAAATCCTCTTTCTCTAACAGAAAAGTGTGAAACTAGAAAGCTATAGGAAATTGTTTGATTGGTCTTGAGTCCTCCTAATGGATGATAGATTTATGTTTTCAGTGTGTTTATACTGTAAGTGGAGTGAGAGTCACATTGCAGGTGTGGCGTTTTGAGTAGAGTAACCGACCATTTTCACAAACACACAAGTTAGTCTACTTATTCTTTTCTTTAAAGTTGGTATGTCATTTCAGTAGGTATAAAGGCAGTAGCAAAATACCCACTAACCACCTTGATGCATGGCATACATGGCATGGCACTATCATCTAGAACTTTTATGTGTCACATAAACTTTCCATGCAATTCCTTTTTTTTTTGCGTCACAGTTTTGTGCAGACAAATATATGAACAAACATAACAACCTGATGTTGAACTTAAAAGTTGAAAATACGTATGGTATTTACATTCATTACCATACTTCCACGCCACATTTTGTTTCTCATGAATCAATGTACATAGCGTGGTAACCATGTTAAGAGTGTTTTAACCTGCATCTACAACTCTATATTGTTTTCTTACTAACAGGGAAGCACATACGTAGCTATATTGTTTTCTTACTAACAGGCCAGGAAGCACGTACACAACAGCATCATTGTATTCTTTCTAGCTTTTGAAGCTGGCTTCTGTGACTTCTGTCTATTATCGAATGTTGTATGGCACTGTCATGGAACAGTACAGTGCAAATGAATCCTGGTACGTGACTAGATGCCGTGGATCTGGCTTCTTTGTGGGGGTGGTGGGGTTAGAAACTTTTGAGGGGAGCATATTATCCACCTTAAGGCTATAAAAAGAAGGCAATGCAATTCTTGACCTGGCCTACTTCCTGAAGTTCATCTGAGAATAATCTTTTGTTTCTCCCCACACGGCCAGCAAACTGACGTTCATTGTTTCCATAAAATGAGTGTTAATTAGTAACGATGTTTAAACATGCCTAGGTTTTCTAGATCAGATGTGGAACGTACTAATCGGGTGATTGGTGATAGTTAATAGCACTTCCAGAATCAGTAGGTAATAGGTGCAGCCTACTATCCGATTATATTAGGTTGAACTATATATTACAGCACCTCTCGAGTTGACACTTACTACCTTTGTTTTTCTAGTAGGTATAAATTCAGTCCGACAACCTTGTTGCATGGCATGGCACTATCATCTAGAGCTTTTCATGTGTTACATTAGTTTTTCATGCAGATCCATTTTTTTTACTTACATTTTTCGTATAAACAGCTATCTTGAAAAAGAGTTTCTATACATAACAAACTCGCTGATGTTGCTTCATTTTCATATTTCCATGCCACATTTTGACTCCCGAGGAGTCTTTTAACTTTTTTTTCAGAAAACTCCAAATAACAGATACTAGTATGTAGGAGTGAAATTTATACTAGTAATGTACACATACTGGTGGTGTACTGACGTTAAAAGAAACATGTGTATGCATGCGTCAATGATTTTTTTTTTTTGAAAGGGAGCGCCAATGATTTTTAGCAACATCATTTACAGCCATTTAAGAGGTTCCTTTTTTTTTTGCTATGATCGGGTATGGCATGTCAACTTCGAATGATCAATGGCTAGGATTTAACGACTTAATACTTAAGTGGTGTGTCTTAAAAGACCTCTTCTTATAAACAGATTTCTGATGCTTTGATTCCCTACAAATATAATCACATAAATTCCCAAATCTTATTTTGAAAAGTTCTTCACATCTATATCTGACTAGTTTTGAAACAGGAGACAAGTACCTACACCCTGAAGTGATATGCGAGCCAGAGATCACGATAACCGAAAGGACAGTGGAAGACGAGTGCCTGATCCTCGCGAGCGACGGGATGTGGGATGTGATCTCGAACGAGACTGCCTGCGACGTCGCTCGCCAATGCCTTGAAGATGGAAGCCCATCCAGAAACCGTTCAGCTAGGAGCGTCGAAGCCGCTTCCAGCAGCACCAGCGCGCCTGCAGCAGTAGGCCAACAGTCAGAGCCTCGCTGCTACCGCGCCGCCGCGCTCCTTGCAAGGCTTGCCCTCGGCAGGGAGAGTTCTGACAACATCAGCGTCGTCGTGATTGATCTGAAAGGGAGGGGGTAGGCAGATGATCATGCAAGGAGTCTGGGTGTCAGATCAAAGCAGCTTATCAGGTGGTTTCATTTACTTTCCAGTTTAGCCTTTGATAGCTCTCTTCATCATCAGAGGAGGCTCTAGTAGTGATTGGTAGTGCAAGGGAAGAGCTGTTTCTGAAAGGTGGTGGTCTAAACTCTGAAATTTTCTTTGTTCTTTCTTTTTTTTCTTTCAATTTTAGCTCCCGTTTTTGCCGCGGAAGAGTCAGGAAGAAAAGAATGGATGGAAGATTGCCATCCATGGAGGAAAAGGAGAGGGGGAAAATAAGAGAAAGTGCAAACGTACAAAATATCATGCGACATTTATGTACATTATTATTCCCATTCTCTCATGGAGGCTTGAGATTTGCATTTAGCTGCTCTTCGTGGCAGTGTTCGATCGGTGTCATTGTTTCACATCTCCTACTGGTTTATATCTTCCCTTCTATTGTCTATCATTGTTTCACATCTCCTACTGGTTTATATCTTCCCTTCTATTGTCTACCTGGAGCGATATGCAGTACGGTATATAGTACGAAACGCTGTGATACTTCCCCATGAACTTAAATGGTTCTGCATTTCGTTTGTCCCAAAAGGAACACCTACAAACCGTGTTTTATGCCTATTTTGGTTTGCCCCAGTTCTCAACTTCCAAATAAAATTCTAGCATTTAGCAGTTGTCCTGGCAACTCGATTTGCGCATGCAGAGGCTTTAACCATTCACAGCCTCTCCTTGACGAGAATACTTAGGAGGAACTAGATATCTTTTAAGAAGAATATGCACCCGTGTCTTGGTAAGAGAAAATTGATCATTTGCCACTTTGAAGAGTGGGCTTCGCAAAATTACCACTTTCAAAATTGGCTTCGCAAAAATGCCATGCAGTACATTTACCTCTTGATTACCATGCCATTTGAGCCATTTAACTCATTTAATATTTTTTTTTCTAAATTCAGGGGCTGGAAAAGACCTTTCTACCCTTGTTAAGTTTTGCACCACCCTGTTTGGCTCCAACTACCCTCCGCCAGTGCATGTAACGCTCCCATGCATAATGGAAGCATATATACAATCTACCCTCCGCTAAGTTTAGGAAAAAATGTACTGCATGGCTCAAATATACTTAGCAAGGGTAGAAAGGTCTTTTCCACCCCCTGAAATTAGAAAAAAATATTAAATGAGTTAAATGGCTCAAATGGCATGGTAATCAAGAGGTAAATGTACTGCATGGTATTTTTGCGAAGCCAATTTTGAAAGTGGTAATTTTGCGAAGCCTACTCTTTAAAGTGGCAAATGATCAATTTTCTCTCTTGGTAATACAATAGCTAGAGCTCTGAAAGTCACACTTCAGCAAATTTTATGGGCTCGTACAATTGTATTGCTCTATGAAGCTAATTTTTTTTCCAATTGAATACACTCGCTCGATAGTACATGAGCTTGATTGCTTATTTTATGATAGTTGAGGCATTGTATATTCTTATTGTTTTATATACCAATTAATTCTATTGTGTAGTGCAATTTGACCATATATAAATGGTGAAACTGAAAATAGCTATGTCCGTTTGGGCTACGGCTGGTAGACCTGATAAATAGTATCGACTTATAGAAGATAAAATGAAAAATCAGCTAAAAAGACAAAAAGACCGAGCCAATATCTATGATTTGTGAAGAAATTTACCCATGACAGGTCATCCAGTTTGGCCGAATAAACTAACTTATGATTGAAATTGTCTGTACCTGGCTAAAATTATACTGTATCTAATAGCAACTTATTTAGCGTAATTAGAAAATCAGAAAAAAGAAATAAAAAGTAGTAAATTAGAAGCCAGAAAATCATAAGCCTAAATCTAAAATGAGCAGGGCGTAACGGGGCAGGACCTACTCAGCTTCCTATCCGCAGTGTGAGGCCTAAGCTTTAACTACTTACGGCCCCAGTACTCTTGGGCTTTATATCGCGGAGGCTCAAAAGCATTCATGGCCTATCATTCATGTGAAATTTGAAGTATTGTTAAAGAAAGAAATAAAACAACACACGCTCAGCTAACATGAATTTTTCCTGTAATGGCTTCACATACTCAGATTTGCGAAAGAAACTCAACGAAGTGATTATACCTGAACAGAGAGAAGCGAAGAGACGAAGGCACATCTTAAACATAAAACATTGAACATAGGTCTTGTATCTTGAGGACAAAGGACAAATTAACAAGGATTTCACGACTTGATTTGAGATTGCTTGTCTTGCATAATCCGAACAAAACCCGACAATTATCAGCTGGAAGAACCACTCACTTTTAAGCTCCGAAGGTGACATAAGCTAGGCCCGGTTTTTTTGGACTTTTTTTGTGGTTTTTGGCTTCAACTTATTCAAAAATCAAAATAAATGGGAACAGTTTCTTCAAACGGATTTTCAAAATCGCTTTTCTAAACAGTTTCTTGAGTCTAAAATCGTATATATCATCCGCTGCTGTCTCAAAAATACAGATAAAATCATCAGTCATAACTTAAAAGAAGATGACCCAAATTTGATGAACCCACCTAGTTCCAATCTACGGAGGTGACAAGCAGATTCGATGAACTTCTTTTGTTGATAAAAACATTAGGATGAAGTGATCCATTGTTCCTTTATTTTGTTTTTTGTTTTTTTTTGAGGTTTTTTATATTCCTTCATATTGTCTGTGATGGATTAATATGTGTTTTTCTATTTTAAAATTTTAAATTTAATTATACTAAATAAGCCATCATCCGATACAATAAAAATAAGTCAGATGTAGTAAAAAACTTATAAGTCATTATCAAACTAAGCACCACCAATTCTATTTAGTAGTCTGTTGTGGACTCTTGACTTTATTAGGGTAAATTCAACCTTAGCTCCTCTCTCCCAAGCTACGCTTTTATGTTTTTCTCAAACTCCTCTCGTTAGGAGTCTATATATAAACTTGGCATGGCAATTAAACTAAAAGAAAAGTGTTAAACAACACTGAAGTATTTTTTAGACTCAGAGCACTTAGATTTTGTTTCTATATATGTATACTCTTTAAAAAATATGAGCACTCTGAATTACAAAAAAATACTCGAATCTCTCTTTTTCTATGTATGCATCTTCTCTAAAAAAATATGAGTATTCCAAACTACAAAAAATACTTAAATACTTATTATTCTATGTATACACTTCTCTAAAAAATTTAAGTATTTTAAACTATAAAAAACACTTAAGTACTTTCTAGACACTCGCAACTAAGAGAAACTAAGCCACACCTACCTCCTTTAATTCTTAACGACGAGCGCCACAGTACTAGCCACTCACTCACCCAAACCCAATCCCAAGAACCCGATGGCCGGAGACGACGGAAATCAGATGAGTAGTAGGTGTTGTATGAAATGATATGCATGAAATTTATATATTTTTTTGTAGCTATTGGTTAATTGTAAATGTTTGAAATGCCATAATGTAATTTTATTTTTATCCTTGATGCAATACTACGACAGATTACACAATTATGGGTTTCAATGAGTTGTTATATTTTTATTTGACTTGATGTAAATTTTAATTATTGCTTGATGGATGTAATTGATTTATTGTATAAAGATTGTAATTAATTAATTAATTGTTGTACTACAAATTGATATATATTTTTTAATTAAGTTGAATGCTTTTACTTGTCGTGCAATTAAATTTTATTTCTCACTCTAGTCTCTACAAAATGGTCTTCGTCCTTGTCTATGGAATTGTGAAAGTAACATATTTGTTTATCGCTTACCGGTTTCAATTTAGACGGATACACAGAAAAGTTTAAATTCCCCCGTATTTTAGATCATTAGCTATATAATTAATCTCACTTAATGTCATAACACGCCATTTAAGGTTAATCAAAGAGGCGGGGTGTTGCATGCATGTAAGTACATAACCTATGAATATTTGGCAAATGATTTCTATCTCGAAGATTTCAAATCCATCTGAGTGTGGTTTTTATATGCAATTTTCCATATATAAAAGTTCATGTTTGCACTACTACAACTGCAAGGTACTCCTCCGTTTCTTTTTAGTAAGGCCTATTTTGGCAAGAGAAAAACCAAGAGAAAAAACAGAGGAAAATATCATGCTATCCATGCTGTAAATTCATTGGGAATGTGAGAGGATAGTTTGTAAGGATGAACACTTATAAATGCAGAAAGGAGAAGATGTGATAAATAAAATCAAACAAGTAAAAACATCAATAAATTTGAATGCACACCTTTTTTTCTTGAGAAAAGCATGCGCGTCTTATATTTTAAAATAAAACTGTAAAAACTGCATGTCTTTTGTTTTGGAATGGAGGAAGGAGGCACCAGTAGCATCTGAGGTGTGAAAAACATTAGGTACCTTTTCACACGTCTGAATAAAAAGCATTAGCCGTCTATTTGTCCAAGAATCATGCTAAGGTATTGTTTCCACAGGAGGAAACCAATTACTAGTACGGAAATCGAAGTAGTAACATGTCACACCGTGTTACTTGTGTGCGTAGGCAACCTCTTCCTACCCTGTTCTTTTTACCTTCGGCCTACGAGTACTAACAGAAACGCTGGGTGTGCAATGAACTCTACACATCAACCCTCTTCCTCTTTTCAGTTTATAACTTATATTTTATTTTGTATAGTTTCTCTCTAATAAATAAATAAAATAATTTTTTCATAATTTTTTAAAACAGCTTATAAAGATAACTTTAAAAGTGATTTATCAGTATTCGATCCGCTCATGCTAGAACCAAAAGATATCAGCTGTAACAAAAAAGAATCCACAATAATCCATCGATGGCCCACCAGTTACGTTGTGAGTTTGTCTATTTTTGTTTGAGACTGACGAGTTCCATTGAAATTTTACAATAATTTCAGGCTCGTCTGAAAGATGGAAAATAACACAGTTTTTTATGAATCAATACAGATTCCCAAAATTTCCAGTGCAAAATTTTCCCATGATTTCTACGAAGGGCATAATCTATCAGTGTGGAATTTGATCACTGTTTTGACTTTTGAGCAATCTTCGGGAAACAAGAAGTGTTAAGAAAATACAAACAAACACTAAAATTTTTTGCAACTGCAAGATACTAAAAGGTGAGTGGATGAGGACTAGGGATGAAAATGGGATGGATACGGACCGATATTTCTCTTTCTATATTCAAACCCATACTGTTTTTTAGATTCTGAGTTGGATATAGGTAAGTTGGATACAGATATGAATTCGGGCTATTCGGGATATGGGGCATTGGATGGATACATAACGGATTTGGGTTGAAAACGGATAAAAATAAACAGATAATATGTATATATAGAAAGGAAAGTCCGTTGAATCCTACCACCATTGCAAGTTGTGAGGGAATAGGATATTCATAGTGCTGAACATTTTACCATCGTGCGCAATCTAGGTGGTGATCGGTTCGGCTGAAAGCCTCATAGCTTATGGCTGAAAACACTGTAGCTGGCTGAAAAAAGCACTGTAGCTGACAGAGGCTTATTTACCATAATTAAATTTAAAAAAATTTAAAAATAGAAAAAACATATTAGCCCATCACGTATAATGTAAACAAATACGAGGAAAAAAAGAACCGGTAAAAAAACTAAAAAAAAGCCAAAAATTCAAAAAAAGACGAAATTTATGAATAGTGCAAAAATAAGCTGAAGCCAGAAGCAAAGTAGCATGCTATCTTTGGAGGGGTACTTCTATTTGGTTGAAAAATACATACGATGGTTTACTGTTGTAGTTCAATATGAAATATTTATTTATAATTATATTCAGGAAGGGTATAGAAAATCGATGTCCTAATTTTACTAATTATATTCCGTGTTGCGTAGTAAATGCTTGCATATTGGTATTTGCTCCTTATCTATGTTCCTTTTTGTTTAAAGAGACAACGAACTTATAGTTCAGTCTAGGCAAAGCCTTAGTTGGGAAGAGGTTGCAGGTTGGAGATTTAGCATACTGCAATTTTTGTATGCAGGCACGGGCAGCACCGGAGAGTGCACGAAGGTTAAGGCCCACGTCAAATGTAATGCCTGGGCTCTTTCCTTTTTTGGGATACCTGGTTAGAAAATATCCTGATATCCAGGTCCCGTTCTGAATCCAGCTGTGCTCGTGTCCTTTCCCGAATCCGAATTCACTTCTGGCTTCTGGCTTATTTTTCATTATTCATAAGTTTTATCTTTTTCTGAACTTTCGGCTTTTTGTTGAGCTTTTTTGCTGATTCTTTTTTTCCCATATTTGTTTGTATTATACGTAATGGGCTAACATATTTATTTATTTTTAAATTTTTTAAATTTAATTATACTAAATAAGCCTCTGTCAGCTACAGTGCTTTTTTCAGCCAGCTACAGTGTTTTCAGCCATAAGCCACGAGTTTTTCAGCCGAACCGATCACCATCATATAAATTCCATACGATCTGGACGGATATTAGGATAGTTTATTTCGGTTTCAGTTTCTCGTTTCTAATTTTTAGAAGTTAGAATAAACATATTGATTTTTTTAATTTTAGTTTTTTGTTTTTACTTTGTATTATTCGTGAGATATAAAAGTGCTTTATATTTTTTCTATTTTTTAATTGAATGCCTAAAAAACTAACAACCAACATAATATGATTTTAACAAAAAACCTTTAGAAAAAATCAAAATAAACAGGCCTTTATCTGGCTCAGGATTGGGCGGGAAATATGTGGTCCCGCGCTCACTCGTAACGAGGAGAAAGAAATGAGTAGCAGTAGGGACATCCTTGAACAGGAGATGCTGTGCCCACTGGCCACTGCACTGACCTCACCTCATCTCCTATTTTGGTTGGGGCTTCAATTTTTGGCTTTCAAGTTTCAGAAGTTACTAAAAACATATTGATTTTTAATTTTGATTTTTAGCTTTTTTATTTTTTCTTTATTTTTTTAAATTAAATGAATTAGAAAAACCTAACACTGTGATTTCAGGCCAAAAAAAGACAACCGTCACAGCCGGTTGCCCACCTACAGCAGTGCACATTGGCTTTTTTATTAAAAGCATATTGGCTTTTAGTTTTGATTTTTAGTTTTTTAGTTTTTTTTATTTTTAAATTAAATTAATTAGAAAAACCTAACACTATAATTTCAGGCAAAAAAACAACCGTCACAGCCGGTGAGTTGCAAGACTACAGCACAGCACACTGCCCGAGGCACACCTCGCGCATGCTCGCACACCTCATTTAATAGCCCTATGTGACAGGTAGTAGACGATAGGAGGACAGGGTTTTATCCAATCATGTCTCACGGTCCAGTGCGCCTGGTCTACCTTCTTCAGAGCATTCCCTGCCAATAGAGTGGAGTAACCTACCCTTCCCTACTTGCACTGTCGCACAGGCGCCAATGCAAGGGACCATGGACCACGGTGCACGCGTCGTAGAGCACTTGCCCCACAGGATGGCATTTACGTGTGGTCCATGGTGGACTAGGTTCGTTTAACTGCACGGAACTCTAGGGCATCGTCTTCATTGCCCATGCCTCCTTTTGAGGCAAAAAGAAGACAAGATGCACTGATCTCTTTTCTGGTACTACCAGTTCTTCTTCAGACATCTAGATGCTAGGATTAAGGGTTTGTTTTGGTTGGACTGAGAAACAGTGGTTTATGGTTGAAATTGCACTGTAGTGGTTAAAATTTTATTATAACTAAAGGTGACTTATTTGACGTAATTAAATTTTAAAAAATTTAAAAATATAAAAAATATGTTAGCTCATCACGGACAACGCAAACGAATATGAGAAAAAAAGAACCGGAAAAAAACTAAAAAAAAGCCAAAAGTTCAGAAAAAGACGAAATTTATGAATAGTGAAAAATAAGCCAGAAACTGAAGCCGAAACGAGCAGGTCCTAAAGTCCGCTTATTTTGACTTAAGATTTTACTTTCTAGTTTATGTTTTTATTTTTAAATTTCGTTTTTTCTGACTTTTTAGTTTTTTACCGATTTATCTTTCTACATTCGTTTCCATTATCCGTGATAAGTTAACCTATTTTTTATTTTTTATTTTTTTAAATTTAATTACGCAAAATGAACAACTATCAGTTATAATGTAATTTCAGGTAACTCCAATATAATTTTAACTATAAATCAATTTATTTCAGCTCAACCAAACGGCACCTAAGGCAAGTAGATGTGTATGTGGATGGGAATAAAGGCAGGCCCTATGTTGACCAATAATTCATAGCTTCACATTATATTACTGTATGTCCAATAATTGAGAATGGTCAGTTGATCTTGCTGTGACAATAAGGGGTTACACAATTCATTACAGGTAAGAAAAAGGATTACTGATCAAATGCACCTCTAATTCTTTCTGTTCAGCTCTCAAGACTAGATTAATTAAGCACATACATCTATGGTCCTGAGGTCTACACCAAGGAGAAGCATGTATTTGTGAGAGGTAGGCTACGATTTGTACAGGGTCTTCAGCCTCTTTGCTGCGTGAATGAAGCCCAGGATGACCTGCAACTCATCCAATTGCTGATTTTTTTTGTTAGCATTTGGAGGAGGGCAGAGGCAAACATTAGATTTTTTCCCCTATTATCTGGAGGAAAGTATACAGATTTCTGTCTAACTACTAGTTAGTACCCATAATTTTCTAGCTACCTGAGACTGGAAATGCTGCTGAACCCCATGGAAGAGCTGTTCCTTTGATGGATTGGGGTTCATGCTTACCTGCAAAGTTTTTCAGCATTAAGTGGAAATTACAACATGAAAATAAAAACAAGATTTAATTTGCTAGTCAGAATCAATAGGATGGTCCAGGCAGGCTACTTACAAGATTGAAGTGCTTCCAATATCTCCACAGTGTAGGTGTTCCCAGCTTTGTCAGATTTACTCTCTGTAAACAACATGCAGAATACACTTGGATCAGTGCAATGCGATGACATTCATAATACGCAGATTAGGATCTTAGCAGATGACCCAATAAACTGAATTAATGGTGTCATTGAAATTAACTTCGTCTGTCAAGAATTAGGCAAGCATGCTCATGATAAATTGGCTAAACCAGCAAAGATAAGGGCCTATCACAACAGTAGATCCTACCTAACCATGGTCCATGCCACGTGATCCCGGGTCACATTGGCTTTGATATTGGAAGGCCCAATCTGATCTCTCAAAAGTAAATTACTTGTGCTGTTTACTTATTGTGATAGTGACTTATTGTGACAGTGCCAGTGATCATACCGTTCGCAGTTTCGGACTCGAGTGAAAATTTCCTCGGTTGCTGGGCTTTGTCCAGGAAGACCATGGTATTGTATGCCGAACCCTTGGCTTTGTTGGTTTATGGTACTCTATGCTCGCTACTTGCAAAACACAAGGAAACAGTAAGTTGATTGCACTACTAATAGTTTAAAGCAATTATCGTGACATGCATGGTCTTACAATAGTCCATGTCTTTCTCTCCCATGTCGGAGCTGCTGCAGAACGAATTATTGCCGTCGATATCATCATCATCTTCGTTACCGGTTGGAGCTTCCAAGACACTCAAGGCATTCCTCTGCAACTTCACCTCTACACCATTCTTTAGAATCTGCTTTAGCAAGAATACGTCAGGAATTGGAACAAGCTACCTTATTTGGATGTTGTTTTCCACTGTGTCTGCATATATCTTCAAGTTTTAAGCTGATAATACTAGGGTCAAAGTTCGGTACAGAATGGTACTATTAACACAAATAAAAACTTAAACCTGTGTAGAATTGCTTGTTTAGCTCCTTTTTGAAAAGAGAAGTCGATATTATTCTTTTCACTTGTTAAACAAGCATTTCGATTTTCAAGATAGAGAACCAGCCACTAAGCAAAGTTTCAGTGGATGCCTAAACAATTGAAAGGAATATTCACCAGCCAGTGCCAGCCTCCAAGACCAACAGCCTTCTTGACAACGCCTTGTAGGCCAACCAAGACAGACTTTGTTCGGTTGTTCCCGGTGACGATGACCTTGGTGTGCCGGGGAAGCAGCGAGAGCTCCTCATCGCCACTCTCATACCGAGGTGGAGACAGAACACGGGAAGAACATAGCTCAGTCTCCATCATCATGCTGCTTCTCTGCTTGATCTCTCCCTGTCCCTGATGATAGGTGTGGCACCAAATTCAATCAATACACAGTTAACTCAATACATGAAGAGGGTATCATTGACGCTCAGCAACAAACAATAAATAGTACCATGAACCCAGTCCCAGAGAAATTTCCAAAATTAGCACGACGTTCAAGATTTATTGCAGAGTGCAGAAATCAAGCATCTGAAATCTGGAGGACTTGTGAACTTTGCTAAAACAGTGGCTACAACTAAATTCAAGCTACACCAACTAGGAGGTGGCAGAATTACTGAAACTAGCTCAACATTAAATCATGTAAAAAAAGGGAATCCGCAATTCAATATCGATTCTTGAGTCCCAACATGTATTTTCCACTAGAAATTCTCATTTTTGCGCAAAGTAATTTCCGAGGGTTAAGCAAAGCAGCCTGAAAACGACCCAGATGATGTGATGCCTCCATGCAACCTGATGGGATTGAAAACAGACTGGAGAGCATTGGTGACTCCCAACCACTAACCATGATGGTGATGAATCGGCGAAGACAATTATCAGGACCCACAACCAGCTAGCTACAAGAATTGCTAGTAACTTGCTGGAGTGGCAATTGTGAAAGTGATGTGTCTAAGGAATATGTACAAAAGTACGGTGGATACTACTAGCCTTGCATGCATCCAATAGCAATGTAACAAACGCCTGTGAAAGAGTAAATCTTTCATCAAACTGTCCAAATTTGATTGTCAGTAAATTCGCATTTAGAGTGACTGATGGAGATTGCAGACTACAAAATTGAGTGGTGAAGCTACAGTGCCATGTTGTATGCAATTTTTCCAATTGATATCTATGAACTTCCTAAATTATAGCGCAATTTATAAAGAGGCTAAAAAGTCATATCTTGAACTTCCGAGTGCAGTTTCCACTGCAAAATTCTGTACCACATCGAGGATCTAACTTAGCCAACTAGAAATTGGAATTTACTGCAAAACCCAAGATAAATTTCGCAGTGGATTAAAATAGAGTTGAAATAACTACTTTCCAGACAACTAGCTTCAAGATCTTACTGAGTACATTATGAAATTGAAATTTTACAGAGTGTTTCAGACGAAAGTTTGCATTAAAAAAGCTAGAATTCTGGATGGGAATGCAATCTTGAACTTAAGTGGACTGAAGATCACAGCTGGTACAGTGTATTTTGCCATAATAACGGTTGAAGATACAGGATCCTAGTACATGTGCAATTAAATATTTGCAAATTTCAATTATGATTTTGAAACGGGGGAAGAAGATGCAAAATTTGAAATGTACAAGACATGATTTTCTGACGGAAACCAAGTGCAAGTGATTAACTTAAGTACAAGAGATATTTAATCCAACCCAGGATTCAATACATGCGGATTTGAATATGCCTCTTTGATGTGAATTGCAAACTTAATCACGCAATTATTTAACTCGATCAAAAGTAAATCCATCCAAATTGGGCAACAGGAATCCAAATTAAAGCTACAAAACCCTGCAATTGAGCAATAAAAAAACAGCGAACTTTACGCTTCCTTCGAGCTCTCAAACCAAAATTTACCCCTAGAGACAGAAAGCAATCCAGCAAACCCAACAACTCCACAATTTGCAATCAAACTCCTCGAAAAAGAGAGAAAAAAATGCGGATCAAAAATCAAGAAGCAGCGAGTGCCTCTCACCTGCCCGGATGCAACCGCAATGGCCACCGAATCAATCCGAGAAGCGATCCAGCCGGGCGCTCCTACGGATCAAGAACCCGATTCTGGACTCCAATTGTGCTGAGAGCTAAAGGATCGATCTGTAGGGAATGCAGAGAGAGAGAGAGGGAAGGAAGTGTCCAACTGCACAAAAGGAGGAAACGGAAGAGCCGGCTTTAACGCGCGTGGTCGGCTCGTCCGCGCGTTCACTCCTTTTCGTCGGCTCGGCTCGATGGATCTGGCTGTGATCTGTGACGTGGTGGTCGGACCGAAAAGAATATTTGCCAGAAGTACCAAGGTGAGCGTATGTAATGGATGCTGACAAGTGGGGCCCATTGCTCGCAATCAGCAGCTGGTCATCTTGTCAGCGACTCCGCATTGCTCAGTGTTCATAGTTACTAATAAAATTTTTCCATACCATGTTCTGTTGCGATGGGATCACTACTGGAATAGTCCCCTCCGAAGGTATCCTGTAAATCCAACATATTAATTTTTTAGGTTTATTCGTTACGTATAATTTTTATGACTACAACAATATACTATGATAGATATCGAATTTTGGACATATTTGTACCCCTAAACACCCAAAATTCCGTTTTTGGTCCCCCAAACCAAAAAAATTCCGTTTTTAGACCCCTCCTGAGCGCGCGTTTGCGAGACGGCGCCACGTGTCCCGCTCGCGAGGTCGGCAGAGAATCTCGCGGTCGGGCGGGAAGACGCGCGGTCGGGAGCGGCAAACGTGCGGTCGGGACGGCAGTCGCGCGCTCGGGCGAGAGGTCGCGCGCCGGGCGCGGATGGCAGGGGGTCGTGCGGTGTGGTACCGCACGACCCGTGAACAGTGCGGTCGTGCGGTACCACACCGCACGACCGGGGGCACGTGTCGCCGTCTCGCAAACGCGCGCTCAGGAGGGGTCCAAAAATAGAATTTTTTTGGTTCGGAGGCCAAAAACGGAATTTTGGGTGTTTATGGGTCCAAATATATCCAAAATTCATAGATATCAACGGTGACATAATACATTTAAGATCGTGTTGATGTCAAAAGCAACCTATATTTTGAGGCGATCGAAAGTGTATAACCGACAAATATGTGTCAACAATGCACGATAAATAAATTTTTGCAAGCAATGGCTATACTATTTTGGTACTATCCCACCTTCAAATTTTACTTTGTTTCTCAGGGCCTCTAATCCACTGGAAACCCAACCAATGAGTATGGGTCGCTTTTCCTTCCTTTCTTCCTTTACTAAACACGCCGAAGCCAAACATGGTAGCAAACTACTTGTTCCTCACCTTCTCTCCCCCTTGTCAGCATAAATCTATGGGATCAATGTCTTTTCCTTTCCCTTTGTTGTATGAAATTCTCCACCCTGTTGTCATTGCTCTCTCCTCCTCCTCCCCTATTAGATCTGGCCATCACCTCTTCTACATTCAATCTAACTACCTCACCCTCTGATGACGGGGAGGACCAAGATGGTGTTGATTGGCCGACGATCTTTAACCTCTATTTGTCAATCCTAGCTGAAAAGTGACTTTTGAGGGGTTGAAAATTGAGGGGAATTTTGAGTGGAAAGTTTTCAAAATCAAGTTGAAATTATTTCCGTAATCGAGTTGAAATTGAGCCGAGAGCTTTTGAGATTACATTGAGAGTTTCTGAAATTAAGTAGACAATTTCAAACTTCAAACAAAAAAGTTGTTGGGATCGTCTTGAAAATTTTCTAAATTCAATTGAAAGCTCCTGATTTATTGAGTTGAAATTGGAAGTTATTTACACATGATTGAAAGTTTATTTAATTTAGGCCTTTGTGTCTGCTTTGGGGGCGGAGGTGCCCGTTAGTTCGGCTTGTAAGGGCTGTTAGGAAACCTGGGCACATGCCAGTAGACCTAGCCCATTATGGGCACCTCACCATAGACTACAAATAGGGAGTCGTACCGGCATATTTTGTACTCATGCAATTGAAAGCAATAAAGAAAGACCAGGAGTTCTCTCTACCTCTCTCTATGTGTTCAATCTATTATTCTGTCGTTTGTGATTGATTCGATTTGTTCTAAGCAAAAGGAATCGATCGAACTGGTTGCCAGCGATGGTTCCTCAACACGTTATCAGCACGAGATCGCTCCGGTGAATCGAAGGTAATCATCGAAGCCCTAATAGATTGCATTTTCTAGATCGCTTTAAATTCGAAGTTTTCGCGTTCTAGATTGAATCTCTACAGTGCAAATCCGCCCTAATCTACTGCGAGCAGACCTGAAGTCGCCGGCACAATGTCAATCGGTAGATTGAAACACGGGGAAGATGTTGATTGCACTGTAGATTAGAAAAAAAGGAGAAAATTTTGCATCGGTCTCTGTTCGGGTTTTGCATGGCTACTGCATGAGAAGAAAAAAAAAACCAAAAGAGATCGGGCGCCGGCCTGAAGCCGCCGCCGACCCACCGCCAGCCTGAAACCGCCGCTGTCCTGAAGTCACCGTGGATCGTCGGCCTTGCCACTCGGCCACCGCCCAGGAAGCACACTTGAAGTCACGCTGCCACTTGGCCTTCGGCCAGTCGCCCCGAAGCCGGATTCGCCGAGCCACCGCAGGGGCAGGCCGCCGGTGCGCACGAAAATCGGCCCCATTGACTGCAGTGGATTCGCACGAAGCTGGAGACACTCGCGCCGCCGGGCTCGCTGTTCGGCTGCCGGCTCTGACACACGGTCTGCAGCCACCCCCCGCCTCGGTTCCCAAAAACGCGCCTCCACCCGAGACTCTCCGGTTGCCTGCATGCACCACCTCAGCACACCGCCCGAAGCGGTCGGCCTCCGCCTGATTTGGCCCGTGCCCGAGGTCGCCGGCCTAGTCTTCCGGCTGCCGCCCCGAGTCACCGCCCGAAGCGGCCTCCCCGCGCTGTAGCCGTGCCGCGCCGCCACCCAAGGCCGGTAGCCGCCCGCGCCTGCTTGGACGGTCTGCGCCGCCGCCTCACAGCCGTGGCTGCCTCCCTCGCGCCGCTCCGCATGGCGCCACCATGGCCACCTCCCTCGCGCCGTCCCGCATGACGTCGCCGTGGCCACACCCGCGCCTATACGCCGTCGCCCGAAGTCGGCCCCGCGCACCACACCGCTGACGGCCGTTGCCGGCCCCGCACACCACGCCGCCACACCCGCACCCGCACACTACTCAATCCACGCACTCTCCGGAGTATAAACAAGACGCGAATGTTGTCCCTGCGCACTCTATGGAGTATAAACAAGACGCGGATCCCGCGCACGCGCAGGGACGGCGTCCCTACGCGTACCCCCCGGAGTATAAATAAGACGTGGACGCCGATTCCGTGCACCCTCCGGAGTATAAATGCGACGTGGATGTTGTCCCTGCGCGCTCGGCAGAACACAAACGCGGCGCGAATCCTGCCTGGGTATCAATCGCGCACCCCCTCCGAGCGTCAAGGCTTACCCCCGCGCGCACCGCAGGAGGTATACGCAAGGTGCCCAAAATTCCAAGAGCATTCCAAGGGATATTGGTGTAACGCGCCAGAGGCTGGCCCCCATGAGGGCGCGTGTGTGGAGCACGAGGTACACCAGAGGCTGCCCCCTCCTGGAAGGATACGGGAACGAAGCGCGAGTAGACCTACTTCGGCTACATTCCAACTACGTCGCCCCCTAAACCCGGACTTTAAACAAGCCGTAGCGTCGAGGCCCGCCTCCGCACGCGCCAGTCTACGGACTTTAAACAAGTCGTAGCGTCGAGGTCCGCCTCCGCACGCGCCAGCCTACGGACTTTAAACAAGTCGTAGCGTCGAGGTCCGCCTCCGCACGTCCAGTCTACGGACTTTAAACAAGCTATAGCGTCAAGGCCCGCCTCCGCACGCGCTAGTCTATGGACTTTAAACAAGTCGTAGCGTCGAGGTCCGCCTCCGCACGCGCCAGTCTATGGAGCAAGCAACACGCGAGCCCTGCGCACGCACGGACCCCCCTGTGCATTCTCCGAAGCCTAAAGCAGCCCGTGGCGGCAAGGTTCGCTTTCACTTACGCCCCAGTGAAGGTCACGCAAGCCGCGCCATGAAGGCCTGTTCTCAGCTGCCACCCGTTCGAAGGGTAAGGGGCGGAGCGCTCTCGCGTCTACTTCGACTAGGCGCCAGCTTCGCTGCCACCCGTTCGAAGGGTAAGGGACGGAGCGCTCGCGCGTCTACTTCGACTAGGCGCCAGCTCCGTTGCCACCCGACGGAGCCACCCGTTCGAAGGGTAAGGGACGGAGCGCTCACGCGTCTACTCCAACTAGGTAGGGGACGGAGCGCTCACGCGCCTACCCCGACCAGGAGCGCTCGCGCGTCTACTTTGCCGACGGCACACTGTGAAGGTGGGGATCTCGTCCCCGCATAACATGACCGCCCAAAACACAGCATACAACGCATATCCTAATTGCCAACAAGTCTATATATCGGAAAAATCCTACAAGTACAGAGGCCCGCCAACATCTCTGGCGCTCTAAGCCGTTATTCGGCAGGCTCGTCCTTAGCACGCACTAATGCCGGGGCTTCGCCAGAAGAAGATCGGCCTGCCCAAAAGTTCAGCGACTCCTCGGCCCTTCGCCAGCGTCAAAGGCGCCGCCGGGTCGCAAGGTCGGACGCAAGCAGCCGGCCCCAGCAGGGTAGCTGCCCGGGACACAGGTAAAATAGTTAGAATTCGTAAAGCAAACGCGCACTTTATTCAAAAAAAGGGGGACATATTACAATGCACGCCTACGCCCGGCCACCTCGGCGTCACACCTGTGAATTCCCAGCGCCTTCGGAGGCCTCAGCGCCACCCTCGTCGCGCCGCGGGACCTCGTCCAGAAATTGGCCGAGGCTCCCCTCGCCATAAAGGGACTTCCAGAGCCCGACCCGCACGGCGGCCTCCTCGGCGTAATCCCAGATCCGCTCGTGGAAGTACTTGACGGCGCGGACGGCACCGGACATTACTCTGGCCCCGCCGGGCATCTCCAGCTGGGGGTCCACCAGCCCGGCGACGTGCATGCAGCTGCGGTGCCGCAGGAGCGCGCACAGCATGCATGACGCTACGTAAGCACAGTGGTTGCCGAAGGTCGTCGCGGCGCCGCGCGCAATGTTGGTGGCATCTCCGATCCAGCGAAGTGTCCGAGACAGCTCCTCCGGTCCGAAGGGGCGGTCTGGCACTTCAGCCACAAGCCCTTGGAGATGGCTTTCCAGCGCTTGCATGGCATCCCATGCAATTACCGAAGCTTCGCCAAGCGCCCGGTCACGCTCCGCTAGAGTCAAGGCAAGCTCGCCTTTTTCCTTCTCTAGCGAGGCAACCTGTCGCAGAAGGCCGTCCCGCTCCGCCGCAAACTCCTGTCGCGCTGCCTCCACGGCCGATTCCCGCGCTGACGCGGCAAGTCCCTCGGCGTGCGCCTTCACCTCAGCGCACTCCACTTCCAGCAGGCGGATGCGGGCATCCTGGGCAGCACCGGCCCCGCGACTTCGCGTAGCTCCCCCTCGGCGACCCGCAACCTATCCTCAAGCGCCCTTTGCTCGCGAACATAGGCCGTTCGCAAGGCTTGCCCTAGCACAAGTGTCTGCAAGGCAAAAAGGGTTAGCAGGCTCAGCATGGCCACGCATTGTCATATAAGCAAGTACTTACCCTCATCCCCGACACCTCTAAGGCGTCCCCAAGACGCCCCGCCCCGTAGGTCTGCAGCGCTTGCTGGCCGACGCTGGTGGCCGCGTCGTCCACAATCCCACGCCATGCCCTTAGCGCCTCCGGCGGAGGAACGAAGTCCGCTGGGCTCGGGCGCACGGCGTTCGCGTCGCCGGCACTAGGACCCCCATGTTCCGGCGAGGGCTCCTCTTCCGGAATAAGCGACGCTGCAAGCAGGGATGCAGGTGAGAACACCACAAGGCACAATGAAGAATACACTAAGGTAAACTAAGCCATCTTACCCTCAGTAACAGACGGATGGCTTCGGGGGCTCGTCTCCCTAGTCCCAGGCGAGGTAGCAATGGCGCAAGCCCCAGCGGGGGGCGTCATCTCGCAAGGAACAGAAGCCTCCGCGTTCGGGGCCGGCGTTGACCGCTCCTGCGCGGCGGACGGCGCGGCCTGAGGGGCAGGGGGCGCACGCCACAGGGACTTCGGTGTATGCATCGGAGTCCCACAAGCTCCCGATGCCCGTCGCCACGATGAATCCCTTCGATGTCCGGTGGAGCTCCGGCCGCAGATACGGCCGCTTAGCCGGAACGAGTGGCGACGACCTCGCCCCAGTAGCCGCTGCAGGAGAGGCCCCCGCGGCTACAGCACCCGTGGGCGAAGATCCCACCCTGGCAACCTCTGCGGAGGGCACCTCGGTCTCGGCCGCTGCCGTCGGCAAAGGCCCAGCTCCGTGCGCCCCCGCGGAGGGCGTCCCTGGCATCGTAGCGGCCACGGCTGAAGACTCCACCCCAGCGCCGCCGGCCAGCATGGATTCCGTCCCGACGACCGCCGTGTGCGACGAGACTTCCCCTCTCCGGCTGCCCGCGGCGGGCCCTCCGTCCAGGGCACCACCCGAAGACCCTTCGACCCCGGCGTCCGCACCCTTCAAGCCCGAGTCGACATACCTCGCCGAATCTGACTCCGCGTCTGCCGCGCCAGCGGGAGCAGTAGCAGCAGCAGTGGCAGCTGCTATACCGAGCATGGCAGACGCCCCGCCTCGGGCCCTCTTGCGAGACGGCGCCTTTGTCCTCATCGCGCCGTCGTCTTGGTGTTGCGAAGTCGGACGAGCGCGGTCCGGCACGGCAAGGCCCAAGGCCTCGCACACGCGGTTTATCCGCCCCAGCCCCGCCTCCGCAATAGCGGATGCGCGCTGCTCGTGCTCCCTACCGGTATACGGCCCAAGGAATACGCGCGCGGCCCGCTCCGTGTCCTCCAAGCGAATTTCTAAGCAAAGCAGGAGACAAGGTTAGCACGTAACGCACTGCGCGTGAACAAGAGGGAAGATACGGTCGAGGCTTACGAGAACCGGAGGGTGCCGGCAGTGAGCAGACCGACGGCCAAACATTGTCGTCTCGAAGCTTCCCGGCGGCGAGGCGCCAGTCATGGGCGAGCGGCGCCACGCCGTACATCACGTACTCTTCGGCGAGGTCGCGCATGTTGAAGCGGGCGGCCACGCCTACAAGTCGTCGGGCCCTCCGCCTATCCTCGTCGTCGAGCGTCCGGCGGGGCGAGGTCTTGAACGCGATCGGCCGGCTCGTGCACTCGAGGCCGCTCCCGCTCGCCACACGATGGTAGAACCACCGTTTCATCCAGTGAGACTCCCACTTCCCGCGAGTGGAATTCGCGAGGAAGAGCTTATCGCAAGATGACTGAAGAATGAAGTTGACACTGCCGAAGTTCGACAGCGTCCCGTCCTTCCGCTCCTTGGGCTGGAACCGTGCCTCGTGCAGGTAGGCAAACATCGAAGCACTGGGCCAGCACGCTCCCGAGCGCAAGGCCCAGCTGTACACAGCAAGCCGAGCCACGGCGTTCAGAGTCAGTTGTGCCAGCTCCAGCCCGAAGGTCCGCAGCACGTCGCCCACGATCGCCGCCGCTGGGATGGGGAGGCCTGCATCAAAGTAGGCGACGAACACAAGCGCCTTCGACTTCTCGGGGCGCTGTTTCGTCTCGTCAGCGGCGGGCAACCGTACCGCCTGGCGCTCGGACAACTTCCCCTCGCGCAGCAGCGCTTGGATTGTCTTCTCGGTCACGACCGAGGGGCCCAAATCGCCGGAAAACGAGCCCTCCTTCTCTACCGCCAGCCACCACTTGTCTGCCGCCGCCGGATCGCGTTCGTTGAGCGAGTACTTCACCTCCAACGGTGATGACCGCCGGCGAATGCCGCAGTCACCAGCCGCCTGGCCACGCTTGTTGTCGGATGCCATCGCTTCTCACAGAAGGAAGAACAGAGCGGTGAGAGTACCACGGGAGCGTAGAAGGCGATGCAAGCGAGAAAAGGGCGTAGAAGTGCGGGGGCGTTGTCACGGGGGGTATTTCCAAACCCCTCGCCCCGATGGCTGCAGCCGAAGCGTCGCGACGGTTCGCGTGCCTGACGCGACCGCAGTCGTACAGAAGCCCGTCCCGCACGCTTCCCCATAACCGAAGCCGAAGCGTCGCGGCGGCACGCGTCAGACGCGACCACAGAAGCGTGAAGAACCGTCAGCGCACGACTCCCCAGTGGCCTCCCGCCGCGTGGCGACCCCCGCAGGAAATAACTGTGGGGCATACGACCCGACGCGCGTCTCTAAGACGGAGCCTCCGCCCCAACAGCAAAGCCCCGGCTCCGCCTTCGGCTACACCCGCAAAAGGAGACTTCGATACACACCACAGAAAAGCAACAGGTCGTCGCACTCCCGAAGTTACGGCGCGGGCCCGGGAGGACCACACGGGCAGCGGCTGCAAGTCGGGCCTACTTAACACCTGGGCCGAAATCCGCCGGAGACTCCAAACTAACATGCATCTTCGGCCAGTGGGGCCCCGCACGGACAAGCCCTTGTTTTTTACAGGAAAACCCCGGTATTTGGCCCGACCTTCGCCCGCAATGAGGTAGCCTGCGGTGCTCGGGCCAGGACCGCGCCAGGAAACGACGAGCATGCCAGACGTCGTTTGACGCGCCATTCCTCGCCCCGCCCCGTGTCCCTCTTCCCTAGGGAAGAGGCGAGCAGCCGCGATCACGCAACCGCTGACATCCCACGGCGTTTCAATCATAAACCGCCGCGTGCCCCACAAAAGGCAAGGCGGACCGCACGGCATGACAGCCTGACTCTGACAAGCCAGGGGCCGGCGCGATTCCAGGTACCATTAAAGCACATTATCGGACCGTGAGGTTGCAATCACCGCGAGCGCAGCGGTGTCCGCGGCGCGAAGTCCGCCCTCGCTCCTACATCGATTACGCCTCTGGCTCCGTCCCCGGCGTCGACTTCGGTGGCACGAGGCCGGACCCTGATTCGACGTCAACTCCGACTACACCTTTGAGCCTCTACAGCGACAGGCCCCAGTCCCGGCATCGGCTTCGGCTCGCGGGTCTACTTCGACTAGACGCCAGCTCCGCTACCACCCATTCGAAGGGTAAGGGATGGAGCGCTCGCGCGTCTACTTCGGCTAGGCGCCAGCTCTGCTGCCACCCGTTCGAAGGGTAAGGGACAGAGCGCTCGCGCGTCTACTTTGACTAGCTCCGCTACCACCCGTTCGAAGGGTAAGGGACGGAACGCTCGCGCGTCTACTTTGACTAGGCGCCAGTTCCGCTGCCACTCGTTCGAAGGGTAAGGGACGGAGCGCTCGCGCGTCTACTTCGACTAGGCGCCAGCTCCGCTGCCACGCGTTCGAAGGGTAAGGGACGGAGCGCTCGCGCGTCTACTTCGACTAGGCGCCAGCTCCGCTGCCACCCGTTCGATGGGTAAGGGACCGAGCGCTCGCGCGTCTACTTCGACTAGGCGCCAGCTCCGCTGCCACCCGTTCGAAGGGTAAGGGACGGAGCGCTCGCGCGTCTACTTTGACTAGACGCCAGCTCCGCTGCCACCCGTTCGAAGCGTAAGGGACGGAGCGCTTGTGCGTCTACCTCAACTACCAATCCAGGCATCGGCTTCGGCTTCGGCCTCAGACCCCAGGCTCCGCTGCACACTAAGGCTCCGCAAGTTCGGAGGAGTTCACAGGCCGCAGGGACGGAGGGGGCCAAAGGACTCGGCAACATGGCTTCGGCCCTGTGAAGCCCTTCACCATGAGAGGCTCCTGTTGTAGGGGTGGCCCCCACCTAAGCCCAGCAGGCCTGTTAGAAGGTTGTAGGGCCCAAAGTGGGACATGTGTAATGGCTTAAATACCCCTGACGAGGATGTACTGATGTAAGGGCACAATTGTAAAAACGTACCCCATGTGAATATATATATAAAGGGAAGGCTATGGGAGAGGGCAGAGGCCATCATTTCCTCCCAACTCTCCACTACCACCTCTCTCTCTGTTTGGTCTGTAGCCACAACAGTGCACACGGGAGAGTCCATGAACAGGACAATAGCCAATATCGATATCTACTTCGTAAAGAAAATTGCCACATCATCGATCTTGATCCCGAGCCTGCATTGCTCGCTGAATGTAAGAAAATATAAGATTGGGAAGATTGGAAGAAGGCAATAGCAACAGAATTGCTATATCTGAACAAAAGAGAAGTGTTTGGACCCGTATGCCGCACACCTCCCCATGTGCACCCGTAGGGCACAAGTGGGTATTTGTTCGAAAGAGAAATGAAAGAAACAAAGTAATGAGATACAAAGCAAGGCTAGTAGCACAAGATTTCACTCAACGTCTTGGAGTTGATTATGAAGAAACCTACTCCCCAGTCATGAGTGGAATTATCTTTAGATATTTGATCTCAATGGCAGTGAACTTGAATTTAGAAATGAAATTGATGGATGTGGTAACTGCATACCTTCATGGTAGCTTGGATTCGGAGATCTATATGAAAGTCCCTAAAGGAATCCCTCTCCCGAACCAAGACAGAGCAAATATAAATCTGTACAGTGTGAAACTCAAAAAGTCACTGTATGGACTAAAGCAATATGGAAGAATGTGGTATAATCGCTTAAGCGACTTTCTCTGCAAGAAAGGCTACACAAACAATGAAGACTGTCCTTGTGTGTTTATACGGCGATCCCAGAATGGATTCTGTATAATCTCAGTGTATGTAGATGATCTGAATATCATCGGGACAGTGGAAGACATAAAATAAGCAAGCTCCTTCTTGGAGTTAGAATTTGAAATGAAAGATTTGGACAAGACCAAGTTCTGCTTAGGCCTGTAACTTGAGCATGTCCCTGAAGGAATCTTGGTACACCAGTCAGCCTACACCCAGAAGGTGCTAGAAAGGTTTGGCTTTGAGAAGGCATTCCCATCGAAAGTACCGATGATCGGGAGGTTTTTACAGCAAGAAATAGATCATTTCCGACCTAGGGAAGAGGGGGAGGAAGTCCTGGGACCGGAATTCCCATACTTGAGTGCAGTGGGAGCGCTCATGTACTTAGCAAACTACACTAGACCGGACATTACATTTACCATGAACCTATTAGCAAGGTACAGTGCAGAACCTACCAAAAGGCATTGGCAGGGCATAAAGGATATCTTCCGATACCTCTAAGGAAGCAAGGATCTTGGATTGTTCTACAGAAAGAATCAAGATCTGAACTTGATTGGCTATGCAGATGCTGGGTACTTGTCTAACCCACATACCGCAAAGTCACAAATAGGCTATGTATTCCTGTGTGATGGAACTGCAATTTCCTATAAATCATCTAAGCAAAGCCTTGTAGCTACTTCGACAAACCACTCAGAAATTATAGCACTGTATGAAGCCGCACGAGAATGTGCTTGGCTCCGCCGGATGATTCACCACATCCAGCAGTCATGCGGGGATGAACATGTGCAAACCCCCACAATTATCTATGAAGATAATGCAGTTTACGTTGCATAGGTGCAAACGGGCTATGTGAAGAGTCATCTCACAAAGCACATCAACCCCAAGTTCTTCTATGCACATGAATTGCAAAAGATGGACGAGATCAAAGTACTGCATACTAAGTTATGTGAAAATCTAGTAGATTTGTTCACTAAGTCACTCCCTCGCATCTAGCTTTGAAAGGTGCGTGCGTGGAATTGGAATGATGAGACTTAGATAAGTGCAGAATTCAGGGGGAGAATTCTCTCAAGCCCGCTAGTAAATTTTGATCATGAAGATTAAGTACCCAAAAGAATAAAGTCTTGAAGACTAAATGAAATTGGGTGGATTGTACTCTTTTTCCCTTGACGAGTTTTCCTGAAGTTTCTCGACCAAAGTTTTTAATGAGGCAATTCGTGCATCGCAGCATTACGTGTATCATGCACTCTTTCTCCAAAATTTTCCCACTGGGTTTTTATGGAGTTTTAACGAGGCATGAACGTGTCGGATGAGTGCCCAAGGGGGAGTGTTAGGAAAGCTGGGCCCAGGCCAGCAGACCTAGCCCATTATGGGGACCTCACCAGAGACTATAAATAGGGAGCCGTACCGGCATATTTTGTACTCATGCAATTGAAAGCAATAAAGAAAGATCAGGAGTTCTATCTACCTCTCTCTGTGTGTTCAATCTATTATTCTGTCTTCTGTGATTGATTCAATTTGTTCTAAGTAGAGGAATCAATCGAACTGGTCGTTAGCGACGGTTCCTCAACAAGGGCAGCATGCGTTCGATAGAGGACGTGCATTTGCACATTAGCCTTGCTCATGCTTCATGTACCCAGAGTGCCATGTAATATATTTTTGCTACATAAACTGTAGTTCCCACTTCCTATACCTCGTTGGGTATTTGGGCCTTAAAAAAACAAAGGCACACGGATGCAAAAATTATGGCAAAATTGGCTACAAGACGCTCAATATTTTATGGTATTTGCTCCAAGACATTGCCTTTTCATGTCTTTGTTGAAAGACACTAAACTTTAATAGCTCTTTGTCGTAGGATATTTTGCCCATTAAAATATAATATCCAGCTGAGAGAGAGGAGAGAAGATGGGTGAAAAATCAATTTTACCTTTCACCCTTGAAAATTTCTGGACTGGCAGAGGAGTTCACTATCAACAGTAGGGGTGAAAACGGGTCGGATTCGGACGGATATTGCTGTTACCATATCCTAACCCATATTTTTTCTCCGGATTCGGTACCAATCGGATTCGGTACCAATCGGATTCGGTGTCGGATCGGTCGGGATTAACCCATTTCGTTTGCACCCCTACTTGTTTGTAAGGAATGCATACAGTGCAGTAAATGGAGTAGGACGCACTGACTTGATGTTACTATTTAATAGCTGATGTTAATATTTTATTTTACCATTGCAAAAGAAAATGAAACGTCAAATAGTAGCACTAACCTGAAATCAAACTTGAAGATGTATCGGATTCGGACGGATATTCGGATTCGGACGGATATTGCTGTTACCATATCCTAACCCATATTTTTTCTCCGGATTCGGTACTAGTCGGATTCGGTACCAATCGGATTCGGTGCCGGATCGGTCGGGATTAACCCGACCCGTTTTCACCCCTAATCAACAGTAGTGGTACAAAAGAAGCTTGAGGCCTGGTGTGAGAAGACGAGGGAGAGAAGAGAGTAAGAAAGAGAGGTTCAGGACAAAACAAAAATTTCACCCGTATTCTCCTCTCTTAACTAGATATTATATTTAAATAGATAGAGTATCCTATGGCAAAGAACTATAAAAGTTTAGTGCCTTTTAGTATAGACATAAAACCTGTGTCCTATAATAAAAACCAAAAACTTTGGTACCATGTAGCCAAATTTGCAATAAAATAAAATAAAATAAAAGTAGGGTGCTAAGCAGATCGGAAGGATAGACGTCGATTTCGCGCGCTGTGCGCCCGTGGACCCAATGCTCACATGCATCTCCCGTGCCGTCCTCCTCCTTCAAGCCAACCCAAGCCAAGCTACCAAACCGAGCCGAGCCAGTAGTGCACCTACAATACGAGCTGAGCCAAAAAGATTAGCACTAAAGCTACCCGCCCCGTACGTGTGGGCCCCAGCTGGCGCGACACGCGTTCATTCCAGCTATCGGTCCCCACCACCCACCGGTGCCTTATCTACTCCCATATCCATGACGCGTGGGCTCCACTTATTTCCGGACGTATCTAGTCAGTGGGTGGGTCGCCGGTGACTCAGGTACGTCTGGTTTCTTCTTGAGGGGCGTTTTATTGTTTGGGGCTCAAGTCCGTGAGGCGCCGGGTCACAAGTCCGGAGCCACCCGAAACGCCCTTACTTTTCTCACTGAGTGGAACTAGCTTTACCTCACTGACAGGTGACTTCATCCTGTGGTGGGACCCAACATGCAGTGGGTGAGGTGTGCCACGAAGGCGTTCTCGGGGTGAGAGGGCTGCGTCGCTCGCGTTGCCTCCCGCCTGGGTTTGGATTTCCTCAGCTAACACGCCGTTTCCATGCGATGGGTGATGATCAAATAATTCTTAATTTATTTATTTTTCTTTTCTTTTTTTGTTTTGCCTTTTGGGAGTTTGAAGGGTTGACCACATCATAATTCATGAAGGGCTGACCACATCATCACTCAGCTTAATTTTTGCACCTGCAGAGGCTGCTATCCTAGTGTTGTGGACGTAATTAATATCTGATGTAATCACAGATCCAAGCTTCATAAAAAAATTTGTTTTATACTCGTCCAAATATCTTGTGTAATCAATATCCAGTGCGTTTAATCATTCTAATTTATTACTTTAACTAAAGGAACATAAATTCACAGTAAAATATAAATACTAGTCCAACTAATTAGCAATCCTGCTATAAAAGTATGTATATTTTTTTGTCAAATTTGAATACGAATACAAATAATATTGATAAAATAATATTTCAGATGATGTTATATTTGTACCTATATTTTTTTATACGAATTCGAATACAAATACAAATAAAAATATTAATCAGACAAAAAATCTAAATCATATTTATATCTTATTAAATACAGTACTAAAATAATAATTCGTATCAGTTTCACACCGTGCCTCTGCTAGAGGCAGAAGGCACAGTAAGAAATCAAATGATTCAGACGACTCCTCACCGACCTCCTTCCCCATCTCCCTCCTCAGTCCGCACCCCAACCTGGCAATCCCGACGCTGGCTTTGCCCAAGGCGGCGAGCGAGCACGGCGAAAGCGTGGTCGTCGTGACCGAGGTACAGCTCCGCCTTGGCGTCCATGGTGTGCACCGCGGTGTTGAGCAGGTAGGCCACGGCCGCCTCCCCAACGGCTTGAGCATGCCGGGTGCCGCCCTGGACGAGCTCGAACGCGGCGTGAATGCAGAGAATGAGGGAGACGATGGCTTCTGGTTCCTCTACGTTGCCGTCCTTGCCGCAGCCGTCGTACTAGTCCTTGTGCTCCGCCTCCATGGTGCTCCCGTGCTAGTCCTTGTGGTCTACCTCCATGGTGGCGACGCTAATGTTGCCCTCATTCTTCACCTCCACGGCTCCACGGCACGTTCGACGCCATGGAGCACACCAAGTGCGCCATGGCGGAGCTGCGCCTCGGCCACGGTGACCACGCTTTCACCAAATATCCAAGGTTCATAAAAAATTTTGTTTTATACTTGTCCAAATATCATGTGTAATCACAGATCCTTGCACACTTAATCATTCTAATTTATTACTTCACCTAAAAAACATGAATTCATAGTAAACTATAAATACTAGTCCAACAAATTAGCAATACTGCTATAAAGTTATGTATATATTTTTTTTGTAAAATTTGAATACAAATACAAATAGTGTGAATAAAATAACATTTCAAATGGCGAAAGTTCTTATCATATTTTTATACATATTTTTATACAAATTCAAATACAACTAATTAGCAAATCAAATGTTAGCCATATAAAATGCCCCACTTTGGCCTAGCCACATAAATAGGCCTACTTGGCCACGGCTGTGGCTTGCTCCTTGTATTGGTCAACAAAATTTGGCATGCAACCAAATGGCTGGGAAGTATACAATTATCGCCAACCATAGCATAGTTTAGCAGTGTTGCATCCTACCTCCCTGGCTAACAGTCAGAGTTCGATTCGCACTAACCCTACATTAGGTGGTTACTTATGTGGATTTTCCACTTTGATTGTTGAGATTTTAACTTGTGATCCTGAAGATAGCTACACTGGACAATTGTCCTCAATCTAAAAGAAGTATGCAATCGTCGAATTAGGGGCGATAGATTTGT
Source organism: Dendrocalamus latiflorus (assembly GCA_017311315.1). Classification (NCBI taxonomy): domain Eukaryota; kingdom Viridiplantae; phylum Streptophyta; class Magnoliopsida; order Poales; family Poaceae; genus Dendrocalamus; species Dendrocalamus latiflorus. The sequence goes on from CM029638.1 coordinate 33,616,270, forward strand.
TATCTTACGCCATCCCCAACATCAGGAAAATCCAGCACTAAGTAGGGGATTTGGTTCTCACACGCTCAGGATTCTCCTCCATACATTAGACCACAAGAAATTTTGCCTATAGAGTTCTGGCTTTGTCTTTGTACTGTTACGAGGTAGTATAACATTAAAGTGGCTTACATGTTAAGTTTTATAACTTTGAGGATCATATATTTTATTATCAAAGTAGTATAATTGTGGGTCTTACCACGGAGAGAAGTAGATGTCAAACACTAGGGAGAGAAAAAACAAACTTTGCATCTGTCTGGTACATTCGGTCTCTAGCATTTTATAGGTGCTATACCGTGTGGATGCATATGGTTATGTATGACATTGAACTTTCGAGAGAAGCGCGTAGGGTCATGAGCTGGTTGCATTCTCTCCATCCTTTTTATACGATGGTGTTATATCCATTCTCTTTCAATTTGCAATTTGAATATTGGATACGAGCACTATAGAAAGACCTCTATAGACATTAGCCATTGGTTAGATGATTTTTGATCTAGGGTATCAATTTTTCAAATTAAACTGCTCAGAAGTGCCAGTAGATATGGGCCTGTTTGATATGACTGCAACTTATAACTTTTAGCTGAAATTTTTAAATTTTGGCTGTTTACGACAGAGATTACGGAGAGAGATACTCGCTTGTGATTTTGGTTGATACAGATGTTGAATTTTTAACGTGTACTACATTTAACTTGTAGATCCCATCTTAAGAAAATACTCTGTTTGAAAGTTAGATACTATAGTAAAAGCCAAAAGCCGCTTTTAGAAGCCGTAAAGAATAGGCCCATTATTGTGAGAGATGTTTCTATATTTTTTGATTTGCACAACTTTTACTTTGTTTTCTCGCATAAGCAGTTTCTTAAAGAGTTAAAAGTATTTACCAGACCCAGCTTGGCCCGCCAGTCAGAAAAAACTGGACCCACCGTAATGGAATAGGTTCCCAGTGTTTTCTTTTTCTTTAACTAAGCACTCAGGAGAGTGCAAGTTTTTATTTTAAAAAAGAAATTTGTTTCACCAGCCCTTTTACAACAATAATGAATCCATGGCTACTATGCAAACAATAATTATACATCCAAAGAGTAGCCAAACATGCATATTGATATTTACAAGATAATCTAGTCTCAGTTGCATGACAAACAGAAAAAGGACATTAGCATGCTGCATGCACAACTTCATTATATACATCGACATAGTGCTAACTGGAAACATCATCAGAAACTTCCAAGAAGTAAAACTGATTTCAGTAGATATTAACGTCAATTAGCAAAACTAGCAATTAAGGTCAAGCAGAGAAGGTCACAACTGAACAGTAAGATTCACGCACTAATGAAGAAAATGTTGTGTTTTTCAAGAAGCTACAGCAGGGGCAACAATAAGGACTTGACATTCACTTACCCTTCAGACATCAGCTAGGAAAGTTACAGGTTACGAGGCCTACTGCCAATTTCTCATGACCATAAGTCCACGAGTGAAGCTATATGTTCATTGAACAAGCTCCAAGCAATCAGACCACACAACAGGTCGCTTCAGTTTCTTTTTCGCACGCTCCAGATTCAGAGACAAGGAGTTGATGTTGCATATTTCTAGCACGTTCAGTAAAAGACTGCATACAGATGTTTCTTTCCCCTGATGAAAAGGATGCATCGGTTATGAGTTATTGTTTTATAAACTGAAGAATAAAGGTACTAAGTATCCTCGTGGCAACCTCAAAGCCAACTTATCAAGTGAAAGATAGACCAACCGTTGGAAATAATTGCATTTGTATCACTAAAATAATCCCAGAAATAAATATCATGGTAATTGCATCACAAATTACTACTACACATGCACGAGATGAAGGTACCAGCAAGCAAACACATGCTGAAAGATTGAATTTGGAATTTTGGACCCACCACCCAACAAAACTAACAGCGGCGTTATTCTCAACATAAAATGGAAATTTTATACCCTCTTGCTGGAAAAATAGACTTGGACTGTTTCCTGCCATTCTTATTGCATATTCACAAAGTACAAAGTCTTGCATAACTATTTGTATCAGGAGTGTCTCCAAAACTACAGGTTTTGCCTTATTCGTTCTCAATAAAACTAATTAAACCATCCTTATTCTGAAATGTCCAAATGTTAGTATCCTGCATGGATGTTTTGCTCAGCACAAGATGCACTATAACAAATACCAACCTTTGTGTCAATGCATAACACAACATGTGAAGGAAACTATCCTTCTCAAGAAAGTCCTGTGGTGCAATGTTCAATATATCACTGATTGGTAATAGAATAATCGAGGCTTTGTTGTAACAGACGAAGCGTTATGTAAACGAAAGCTTCAGCACAAGAACTTTCACTCACTCTCGGTCTATAGCCAAAATTCTTCCCAGCTGATGCCTCAGATTTCCTGGTTGGAAACAAAGAACCTACAACAAATTGATGTCTATCAATAATAGTTATTTGAATTGTGGACAAAACTGTTAGATATGTGTTGTAGGGGTGGCCCCCACCTAAACCCAGCAGGCCTAGTAGGAGGTTACAAGGCTCAGAATAGGCCATGTGTAATGACATAGATGCCCCTGTGGGGGATGATCAACTGTAAGGGTATAATTGTAAAAGCACTCTCCATGTATATATATGGAATACAGGCCATGGGGAAGACCTAAGCCATTACTCATCTCCCTCACTCTCCACTGCCATCTCTCTCTCTCTGTTTGGTCTGTAGCCACAACAGTTGGCGCCGTCCGTGGGGAGGGACAGGAGCAAGCCCGAAGTTCGAAGGAGGATGGCACCGAAAAAAGCTTCGTCGGCGGCGGCGAAGGGGAAGAAGACGGTTGGGGCGGAGCGTCGTGTGAGTACCAGGGCTTCGGCATCGGCTGCCACGGGCGCGGCGGTCGAGGACGTTGACGCTCGCGCTGCGGCAGCCGACCCCGTCGCCGGCGCTGCGACGACCAACCCCGTCACCGGCGCTGCGGCAGCCGACCCCGCCGACGCGACAGCAACCAACCTCACCGCCTTCGCCGCGACGCTCGCTGGTAGCGCGGACCGGGCAGTTGGAGGTAGCCACAACGGAGCGACCGGCAGCTCGGGAGCTCGCGACGCGGTCGTGCCCGCGCCGGTCCGTCCGCTGGGCGTGCCGGCGGCCCCGCCCGCACAGGCGGTGGAAAGCGCCCTGCTGGTGGCCCTCAAAGCGTTCCAGCAGGAGCTGGGGGATCTTCGCGGGGCTGTCCGAGACATACAAGAGGCTCGGAGCCAGCAGGCCGCGCCAGAACCCACGCCGGAAAGGGCGGACAGCCGCGACGCCCCCACATCCAGCCGCGCCCCGCTGCGGCGCGTCGATCCAGAGTCCCCGCTCTCGGCAGGACTACAGCAGGCGGCGTGGCCCGAAGACTTCAAGTTCCCCAGTGTCATCGAGCCCTACAAAGGCGACACGGACCCCCGCGAGTTCGTGCGCGTGTACGAAACCGCAATCGAGGCCGCGGGCGGCGACGACACCATAAAAGCGACGGGGCTCCCCCTCGCGTTGTAGGGAGTGGCGCTCTCCTGGTTTTTTTTACCATAGAGCCGAACTCCATCTACGCGTGGGAGCAGATCCGCGACCGCCTTCACAACAACTTTCAAGGCAATTATGTCGAGCGGGTCGACGCGGACCAACTCTTCGCCGTGAAGCAGAAACCTTCGGAGAAGCTCCGGGACTACTTCAAACGCTTCGCGAAGATACGTTGTCAAGTCAAAGACGTTAATGAAACCACCGTGGTCAACGCGGCCATACAGGGCCTTCGCCCGGGCCTGATGGCCGAGTATAACGCGCGGAAGCCAATTAAGACAATGACGAAGCTCTTTGACAAAATGGAGGAATACGCCAGGGCGGAAGAGGACGCACGGCGGCGACAAGGCGACGACTCCGACACCAACCAGGCCGGTGCCTCGGCAAAAGCCGAAGATCCGTCAAAAGACGGTTCTTCGAAGGGAAAACGTAAGCAGGAGTCGTCCAAGGACGCGCCCGACCACAAGGACGCCCCGCGCAAGGAGCCGTCCGATAGGCCCAAGCGTGGCCAGCAGAAGTCGCGGCGAGGCCGGTACGTCCTCGACATCGAAGGCGGTTCCGACGACAGCGCTCCCGCGGGTCGGGGCGGTCGGGGGCGCCGAGGCCGGGGACGCGGCCGTGGCCGGGGCCGCGACGATAGAGGCCGGGGAGACTACGACGACCAACACCAGGGGCTGTGGTGCGTAGTCCACGGTCGCGGAAACCACGACACGCGCACATGCACCTCTATCGCGACGCTTCGCGACAGCGTCACCAGGGACAGGAACCTGGAAGCACGTCCGCCCGTGGTGGCCCACATACAGCACCCATACGAAGCCCCTGTGCATATACAGGCGCAAGGAACGCAGCCCCACGAGGGCCCTCTGCGGATCCAGGCCCACGTGCAGCAGCCTCAGGAGGGCTTTCTGCAGCTGCAGGCTTCGGAGGCCACCCACCGCAGGGTCATTAATGTCATCTCCGGAGGCTCCTCGATGGAGTTCGCCTCGGCACGGCAGCGGAAGGCTTACGTACAGAGGCTACACCACGTGGCGGCGTACCCAGCGCAAACACCGCCGGACTGGGCACAGAAGGAGGTCACGTTCACCCCCACCGACGCCCAAGGAGTGGAGCTTCCTCACCACGATCCCCTGGTCGTCCGGGTCGTCGTAGCGGGATGCGACGTGGGACGCGCTCTAGTTGATGGAGGCAGCCTTTGACCAGATGGGGATCCCCCGAAGCCGCCTCGGGCCGTCGGGAGTCCCGCTGCAGGGCTTCGGCGAACAACCTCTAGCGGTCTGCCACCCGTTCGAAGGGTAGGGGACGGAGCGCGCGCGTCTACTTCGGCTAGGCGCCAGTTCTGCTGCCACCCGTTCGAAGGGTAGGGGACGGAGCGCGCGCGTCTACGTCGGCTGGGCGCCAGCTCTGCTGCCACCCGTTCGAAGGGTAGGGGACGGAGCGCGCGCGTCTACTTCGGCTAGGCGCCAGCTCCGTTGCCACCCGTTCGAAGGGTAGGGGACGGAGCGCGCGCGCGTAGCATATCTGCCTACGAAAACAAGTCAAACCTTGCCATCTTCATACGAGAGCGCGGCGCGCGCGTAGGAGGCCGTCTTCTCGATCGCCACACCAGCCTGGCCGCGGCTTCGGCCTGGACCCTGCCTTCGAGAAACAGACCCGCGCGCGCGCGAACGGCAAAAGCGAGGGTCATGTCCCGCAAAGTCTGCCTCGTTCTCCTTAACAGGCCACCTACAGTGCATCAGCATTTTTCAAAGTGATGCGGGCGGGCTCCATCAGGGACACCGGCTGTAGGTAGGTCTGCTAAGGAGAACAGGGCAAACCTTGCCATCGTGTGCGGAAATGCAGCGCGAGGGCAGGACGCGCGGCTGGCCACCGATCACCGACGCTGACCAAGCTCCCAAGAAAAATGGACCTCCATCTGTACATCAACATTCCCCAAGCCGCTCAGCGGCGCTAGGGAATGCTGATGCATGGAAGGGGCCCATTTTAGGGGAGCAGCTTCTACCAAAATACATGCAGGAACAACGCCGCGCCAGCGCCGTATATATACCCCATCAGCAGGGAGCCAACCGGCGGAAGTCCAATCAGCAGGAGTCCAACCGGCGGCAGTCCAACCGCCGGGAGTCCGTCGTTACATAAATGGTCACGACGCCTCGAGGCCCGTACCGCGCCAAGCACGCTCCACCACGTGGGCGGCCAGGAGAACGAATGTCGCAACGTGTCCTTTATCACCTAAGGCGTAGGCGGCGGCCCAGGGGCCCGCTACGCTTACCTGCGCCGGTGTAACTCCCCCGACGCATTTCGACTAGGCGCCAGCTCCGCTGCGACCTGTTCGAAGGGTAGGGGACGGAGCACGCGCGTCTACTTCGGCTAGGCGCCAGCTCCGCTGCCACCCGTTCGAAGGGTAGGGGAAGGAGCGCGCGCGTCTACTTCGGCTAGGCGCCAGCTCCGCTGCCACCCGTTCGAAGGGTAGGGGACGGAGCGCGCGCGTCTACTTCGGCTAGGCGCCAGCTCCGCTGCCACCCGTTGGAAGGGTAGGGGACGGAGCGTGCGCGTCTACTTCGGCTAGGCGCCAGCTCCGCTGCCACCCGTTCGAAGGGTAGGGGACGGAGCGCGCGCGTCTACTTCGGCTAGGCGCCAGCTCCGCTGCCACCCGTTCGAAGGGTAGGGGACGGAGCGCGCGCGTCTACTTCGGCTAGGCGCCAGCTCCGCTGCCACCCGTTCGAAGGGTAGGGAACGGAGCGCGCGCGTCTACTTCGGCTATGGCCTCAGCCCCTGGTCAAGTTCGGAAAAAGCTCATAGGCCGCAGGGACGGAGAGGGCCAAAGGACTCGGTAACATGGCTTCGGCCCTGTGAAGCCCTTCTCCATGAGAGGCTCCTGTTGTAGGGGTGGCCCCCACCTAAACCCAGCAGGCCTAGTAGGAGGTTACAAGGCTCAGAATAGGCCATGTGTAATGACATAGATGCCCCTGTGGGGGATGATCAACTGTAAGGGTATGATTGTAAAAGCACTCCCCATGTATATATATGGAATACAGGCCATGGGGAAGACCCAAGCCATTACTCATCTCCGTCACTCTCCACTACCATCTCTCTCTCTGTTTGGTCTGTAGCCACAACAATATGTGTATAACCTAGGGGCTTATTTGCACTTTGTATGGATGTATATATTGGCCTGTTGGCCTCTTGCAATATATGTTAGCCAAACCATTTACATGGTATCAGAGCAAGGTTAGGGTTAGGGTTTCTGGCCTGGCCGCCGCCGGCCGTCGCCGCCGGAACACTTTCTCCCTTTCCTGCTTTCTGCCTTTTCCTCTCGCGTTTTAGATCCGGCCGAGCCGCTCGGATCCGGCCTCGTCGCCCCGCGCCGCCCCGGATCTGGCCCGCGCCACCTCGCCTCCGGCTGCCTCTCCTAGATCCCGCCGCCGCCACTCCTGTGGCCGCCGCCGCCGTCGGATCCGGCCATCCAGAGCCGCCGCCGCTCGGGGCCGCCGCCTGCCGCCTTTGCCCGGGGCCGCCGCCTGTTGCACGCACGCCCGCCCGCCCGCCTATTTCGACGCCCGCGTCCTTTTGCCGCTGCTACCTGGGGGAGTTAACTCCCCTTAAGTAGTGCTTTAAAAAAAAGAAAAAAGAAAAAGAAAGAAAAAAAGAAAGAAAAAAAAGGAAAGAAAAAAAGGAAGGAAAAAAATGACTTCCACCGGTGGTTCTTTTGCCATCCCACTCCCTGCTATTCGTTTTGATGGTACGAATTTCCGGGAGTGGGTGGTGCACCTGCGGATTCTCCTCAACAGTCAGCGTCTGTGGGGTCATCTCACTGGTGAGGATCCCTGCCCGCCTCGTCCTACACCGCCCATCCAGCCTGCTCTCCCTACTGATGCGGATCAGGCGGCTCGGGACGAGGCCAATGCCGCGTTGGAGGAGGCCTTGGAGCTCTATCAGTCTGCCCTGCACACCTATGAGCTATGGCAGACGGGTGAGGCTCATGCTACTGCCATCCTGGTAGGTAGCATGACCGTGGCTATCTCTATGGATGTGGCGGAGCTGCCGACGACACAACTTATGTGGGAGCATCTCCGATCTCACTATCAGCCGACGAGTGATGCTATGTATCTCTCAGTCGTGCACCGGGCGCACTCCCTTCAGTAGCTCGATGCCACCGTCGACGACTTCTACCAGCAGATGTCAGCGGTGTGGCGTCAGCTTGACTCTCTGGGGCCGGATGTTTGCCGGACCTGTCCTTGCTGTGTGCGACTCCGTGTTCATTAGGAGACTCACCGTCTCTACGACTTTCTGACGCGTCTCCGACCTTAGTTCGAGACTGTGCGGGCTCAGCTCCTGACTCGCCACCCGCACCCGAGCCTAGTGGAGGCTCTCACAGCTGTGCGTGCTGAGGAGACTCGTCTTCGTGGTACAGTTCAGATGCAGTCAGTCTTGTCTGCCTCTACGCCTGCTTCTTCAGCACCGGCCGAGCTCACTTCTCCAGCTCCCAGCGCCCCTGTAGCTGCTGCTTCTACTACAGGCCTTCACTGCACCTACTGCCAGCGTGATGGTCACAGGTACCAGGACTGCTACAAGAGGAGGAAGGACCAGAGTCGTCGGGGTGGACGTCCCCCGAAGGACTCTGGCAGTTCCTCCTCTCGCCAGGGTGGCAGTTCCTCCTCTCGCCAGGGCTCCACCAGTGATGCCGCAAAGCAGTTGCTCTCGCTTCTCCAGCGCCTTGGTGTCGGCTCATCCTCAGACTCTTCGGGTTCAGCTCATCTGGCTCTTGCTTCTCAGCAGTCTTCCACGACTCCACCTCCTCCCTCATCAGGTACTTTATCTCCGTGGATCTTAGACTCTGGTGCTTCTTTTCACATGACACCAGATTCCACACATCTCACCTCTTTACGGCCCACAGTTCCTTCTACTGTTCAGACTGCAGATGGTACCCCTCTGCCTGTTGTAGGTCGAGGCACGTTGTCTACCTCCTCCTTTCATGTTCCTGCAGTTTCTCATGTTCCTCAGCTTACTTTGCAGCTTATGTCGGCTGGTCAGATCACTGACCACGACTGTCGTGTTATTCTTGAGTCTGACTCTTGTTCCGTTCAGGATCGTCGCACGGGGACTCTGCTTGGTACTGGCCCTCGCCGCTGTGATTCGCAGCGTCTTTGGGAGCTCGACTAGCTTCATCTGCCCTCTGCTCTCTCCACCAGCCAGTCAGCTACGACCACTCCCTCTAGGCTTGCTGCGTCCACTACCTCCTTCGCTCAGTGGCACCATCGTCTCGGTCATCTTTGTGGTTCACGTCTTTCGTCACTTGTTGGTCGTGGTGTTCTTGGGTCTGTTTCTGGGGATACTTCTTTACATTGTATGGGTTGCAAGCTTGGCAAACAGCTGCAGCTCCCCTATCCCTCTAGTGACTCTATTTCTGCTCGTCCTTTTGACCTTGTACACTCTGATGTTTGGGGTCCTGCCCCCTTTGTTTCGAAAGGGGGTCATCGCTACTATGTGATCTTCATTGATGATTATTCTCGCTATACTTGGCTCTATTTTATGTCCTCTCGTAGTCAGGTTCTCTCTATTTATCAGCGCTTCGCAACTATGATTCGCACTCAGTTCGATTTGACTATTCGTGTGTTTCGTGCTGACTCTGCTGGCGAGTATCTCTCTACATCTTTCCGCTCTTTTCTCGCTGAACAGGGTACTCTTCCCCAGTATTCCTGTCCTGGTGCTCATGCTTAGAATGGTGTCTCTGAGCGTAAGCATCGTCACTTACTTGAGACTGCTCGAGCCCTCATGCTTGCCTCCTCTGTTCCCCCTCATTTTTGGGCTGAGGCTGTCTCCACTGCAGCTTTCCTTATCAACATGCAGCCTTCCACCGCCCTTCAGGGATCCACTCCTGTTGAGCGTCTTCTTGGTCGAGCCCCAGAGTATGGTCACCTTCGCTGTTTTGGTTGTGTCTGCTTTGTTCTCCTCCCACCTCGTGAGCGTACTAAGCTGACTGCTCAGTCAGTTGAGTGTGTTTTTCTTGGCTATAGTCTTGAGCATAAGGGTTATTGCTGTTATGACCCTGTGGCATGTCGGATGAGGATTTCCCGGGATGTCACTTTCGACGAGTCTCGACCTTACTATCCTCGTTCTCCCCCAGTCAGATCTGATTCACTTGCTGAGTCAGTCTCCTTTCTGACTTTTCCTCATTCTCCACCTGCTTCCACTAATACTTTGCCTCGTCCACCTGCACCTCCTTCGGCTTCGTCTTCGCCTGATCCTCCTCCACCTACGTCGGAGCACCATTCCCACTCTTTTGTTGAGATTTCACCTTTTCCCTTGCACTACTCTCGTCGGCCTCGACCTCCTCCTTCTTCAGTTGGCACTCCCTCCTTGCTGGGCCCTGTTCCCAGTTCCTCTTCTACATCCTTGTCAGATCCTGCTCTCCGATATGACCTTCGTGATCACCACACTGTTAGGCAGCCTGAGCGCTATGGTTTTGCGGCCACTGCCTCTTCTGAGCCTCTGACTTATCGTGAGGCTGTTGCTCATCCTAAGTGGCAACTTGCGATGTCTGAGGAGCTTGCTGCTTTGGAGCGTACCGGCACTTGGGATCTTGTACCTTTACCTGCACATGTCACTCCCATCACGTGCAAGTGGGTATACAAGATCAAGACTCGCTCGGATGGTTCCCTTGAGCGCTACAAGGCTCGTCTTGTGGCACGTGGTTTTCAGTAGGAGCATGGTCGTGACTATGATGAGACCTTTGCTCCTGTTGCTCACATGACTACCGTTCGCACTCTCCTTGCTGTTGCCTCCATTCGACAGTGGTCCATCTCTCAGTTAGATGTCAAGAATGCCTTTCTCAATGGCGAGCTACGCGAGGAGGTCTACATGCGGCCGCCCCCTGGGTATTCTGTCCCTGATGGTATGGTCTGTCGCCTTCGTCGCTCTCTCTATGGGTTAAAGCAAGCTCCTCGTGCTTGGTTTGCCCGGTTCTCATCTGTTGTCACTGCCGCTGGTTTCTCTGCCAGTAATCATGACCCTGCTCTTTTTGTTCACACCTCTTCTCGGGGTCGGACGCTTCTCCTTCTATATGTTGATGATATGATCATTACTGGTGATGACTCTCATTACATTGCTTTTGTGAAGGAGCGTCTCCGTGAGCAGTTCTTGATGTCTGATTTGGGTCCTCTTCATTACTTTCTTGGTATCGAGGTTACTGCTACCTCCGAGGGCTACTATCTCTCCCAGGAGCGTTACATTCAGGATATCCTTACTCACGCTTGTCTTACTGATCAGCGTACAGTGGATACTCCTATGGAGCTTGGTGCTCACCTTCGACCTACCGATGGCGAGCCCCTTGAGGATCCCACTCGCTACCGCCATCTTGTTGGGAGTCTTGTATATCTTGGCATCACTCGTCCTGACATCTCTCATGCAGTTCACATCTTAAGTCAGTTCGTCTCTGCTCCTACTCACCTCCATTATAGTCACCTTCTTCGTGTCCTGCGATATCTTCGTGGGACCATCACTCGTCATCTTTTCTTTTCTCGCTCTAGTTCATTGCATCTTCAGGCATACTCTGATGCAACCTGGGCTAGTGATCCTTCTGATCGCCGATCTCTTTCTGCCTATTGCGTTTTTCTTGGTTCCTCCTTGATTGCCTGGAAGACCAAGAAACAGACTGCTGTTTCCCGTTCGAGTGCTGAGGCTGAGTTGAGAGCCATGGCGTCGTTGACAGCTGAGATCATATGGCTTCGGTGGCTACTTGAGGATTTTGGTGTTTCCACTCCTGCACCGACTCCTCTCTTATCAGATAGTACTGGCGCGATCAGCATTGCTCGAGATCCTGTGAAGCATGAGCTCACTAAGCACATTGGAGTAGCTGCTTCATACATGCGCTCACAGGTGCAAGACAAAGTTATTGCTCTTCAGTATGTGCCCTCGGAGCTTTAGTTAGCAGATTTCTTCACCAAGGCGCAGACGGTTGCTCAGCATCGGTTCTACATTTCCAAACTCAGTGTTGTTCACCCACCATGAGTTTGAGGGGGGTGTTAGATATGTGTATAACCTAGGGGCTTATTTGTACTTTGTATGGATGTATATATTGGCCTGTTGGCCTCTTGCAATATATGTTAGCCAAACCATTTACAAAAACATCCCAGAAACTCTGCTCAATCTCAAACATAGGTTCTAAAGAAAATAATCACTCAAGAAAAATTCTCAACCAAATCACGTCGTCTTTCCTACTCTCTAAGCATGCACATACGCACAGGCAAAAAATAGGAAAAAAGGGAAGCACAGAAAGGAAGCCATGGTGGCGTGCAGCAGCAGCAACAGGGAAGACGACCCCCTACACGCCGCTGCTGCCGTTGATCTTGCATTTCTCTGCGGTTGTAGGAGAGGTGGTGGTAGCCCTCGATCAACCTCCCACCCAAGTCCTTGTCGAGCTCCGTCTGGATCCACACCGGTGAGGACCAGATCTGGTCGGAGATTTGGAGTGGTGGAGACGAGAAGAGAGGAGAGGTGTGGAGAGCAGGAAGAATCTCGGCTTTCTCGGCCTACCTAAAAAAAAGCGCAATCCAGTTAAAAAATTTAGCTCATTATAAATTTGTTTAACCCAATCCACTGATTCCGTACCTAAACAATACCATTCAATAAAAGCAGTTGGCCTAATCCACCAGTTTCCCTAGCAACCACTTAGCATTGCGAGAAGTAGCACCGACATCGGCATTCCCCAATCCCTATTGTGAGAAGAGGTGGCACGTGGGGATGGGACACGGCGCCAGCATAGGAGAAGGCGGCGCGGTGGAATCGGCACGGGAGAAGGGGATACGGTGCCGGCAAAGAAAGGAGAGGGGAAGGTGGCCATGGCGCGGAGGTGTGGCTGGGATTCGGTAATATTGTGAATTTAAATTGTATTTTGAATATTTCAAGTAAACTAATCCCATAAATCTAAAAGTTTTGAAATTTGGTTTTCTCTGAGGGGTCCAAAAAATTTTCTAAATGGAAATTGTATTCCCTAGTGAAAACCTCCCAAATTTAATCCTAAAGCTCTCGGGTAACCCAATAACACTCGGAAATAGAGTGGCACTCAAAAACAACACAGATTTTGGTAGCATGTGCCTATATATATACCCATCTGAACACTCCTACGTGGAGGTATGATTGGAGAGGAAAGGCTCTCCATAAAAGAACTGAAGTGAAACTGAGCCCAGCAAAGCTGTTGTTCTGAATGTCAACACCTTTAGATTCTTTATGTTCAGGAAAATTAGTCCAACAAAACCGTTAAGATGTTCAAACTGGAAATTGAAATATATTTAGTGAGATTGGTCCTAGCCACTTAGACCACTCCCAATGTTCCTACATCAGCTGTATCAATAGTGCATGTCACATCAGATTTTTGCTTATGGGAGAGAGAGAGCCATTTCTCTTTGGATATACAAATGAAAACTTGAACTACGAGGTGAATGATACAGTGAGAAATCACATTGGGCTAGGTTGTATCTTCCCTATGCGTTTTCTCCTTAGGACCACCGCGTTTCTATATGGAGATACAATAGGGAATCCCCACATCGTGTTAGGACCTTCGCACGTGGGAACGCCAAAATTGGGTCACTGGACCGTTGTGCTAGGTTGCCTCCTTGCCAATGTGTCTAAGGTTGTGCCGGGCCACCACCCCTCTTGAGCTCGTATTGTCGTCACCGTGTCCCTCTGCCTGTTGTCTCTAGCCATACATGACAAAGATGTGGGTTTAGCTCGTCAATAGTTTGAACATGAGAGACAGATTTGGACTAAGACAGTGTTGGCAACTACAGAGGAGGAGGTCCGGCGGTGAAGAGGGAGGCAGAGGAAGTGGAGGGGAGATAGAGGATGTGGAGGAAGAGAAACTCAGAGGTGACGACCGCCTATAGGGAGACTAAGATCAAGAATGTGGGTGGGAGAAGTAAATAGTATAGAAATTAATGTGTGAGCAAGTGTAAAGAAACAACTAATTGAAGTGCTTGCATCTTGTGCTGTTACTAAATGATGTGGAGCGCTTAAGATATACCTTTGGAGTATGTACACTAGGAATGCCCTCATCAACAATACATCGAAATTCAAACTCTCTATAGTTATGCCAAAACTGAGGCACTTGAAGGTCACTACTGCCTGGATGGTGGAAGGAAGTGCACTTTGTAGATGTGATGTGCATAGCATCTAGATATCTGGATGTGTAATTAAATTAGTGGCACATCAGAGAACCCATTGATAATAAGATCCCAATTGGTTGCGATAGGTTTTGCATAGAGAGAGCTAAGATGAGGCTAAATTGTGGCAGTAAAGTGGAGAGAAGGAATCATGTTAAAAGTGGAGGTCACAGGTAGTGAGATCAAGGTGCAGGTGACATTGAGTGAGAGGAGTTAAAAGAGGAGGAATAGTGTAACATCCTATTTTTCGTATTAAAAAATTTTGAATGAAATTTGCTGAGTTGAGCTCTTTTACAAATTTTGGTAGAAACAAAATTCAAAAGTTAAATTGAAAACCAAAAAGTGGAATCTTGAATTGGAATTTCAAAACCAAAACCAAATGTCAAATCTAAAAGTTCAAGCTTAAAATCAAATTCGAATTCAAATCCAAAAATTAAAAATCCAAAATTCAAATAAAATTGGGCTAAGCCCAAAAAACCCTTTTCCTTCTCTCGGCCCACTAGCCTTCATCCTAGTGGCCCAACCCATCTCTCTTCCCTCTTCTCTCTCCCCTGGCTTTCTGGGCACGCGCCCGACATGCCCCCATCGCTCCTGGCACGCCCATGTCACCCTTTCTGTGCAATACTCACTACACCACCTGCGCCATCCCCACACCATGCGCTGCACCTTGCCAAACAGCTCTTGGCTGTTGAGCCACCCTTGTGCATGCATAGCAACCGCTGGCCCCCTCCGCTATAAAAGCCATTCGCCCCTTGAGCTCCCACACACCCTGTACTTCCCTCCCCATCCCTTGCCTTGATCGCGCCTAGCTTGAATTGAGCTTGCCTCTCCCGCCACTGAGCAGCGCCGTGCCCTTACCACGACCATGTCTTTTCGGTGAGCTTTCCCTCTCTTTGAGCGCATCAATGGGCTCGCCTCACCTCCCTCTTCATATCACCTCGCCCGATTGACCTCTCCCCCCTTACAGCTCATCGGCGACATCATCTCCCCCAACTCCGACCACCCAATGCTCCTGCAGCCTTGGTACACCTCCGTCCAATTCCTCTTGGCTAGAGGTACCCCGTGAATCCCTCTTCATGTCCCCACCGCCAATTTGGATGATCGACTGCCCCAGCTTATTGTTGTCGTGCTCCCCACTGCATCGCCTAGTGATCTCACTACCAGGTTGCCTCGCTACCTCCCCAGTCATGCTAACCTCACCAGTGAGTTCCCCTCACCACGTAGATTCTCCCCACACTTTCCTTTTACCTGCCACATCATCGGCACCATGGCCACCATGGAGGCTGTCCACCGTCGTCGCCTTACGCCATCACGTTGCCGCTCTGGCTCACCACCAGCGGTGCCACCACCACTCATGTGTGCTGTCTGGCCCTGACAACCCATTTTAGGGGTTGCCGGTAGCAAGATGCAAACTCAATTCAGCTTCCTAGAGGCCATAAGGAAGTTATCCCCAAATGCCAATGTTCTATAGGAATCCCTCTTTCTCCAGACCAGCAGCAGCCTTACCACCTAGAGCTCCAGTTCAAGCACCAGATCCAAGTGGCAGCATTCTCTGCACTCCCCATCCTGCAATGCAACCCACCGCAACCAACCGTGCGGCCAAACTCCCTTGCTTTAGCTATGAAGAGAAGGGGCATTTTGCCAACCACTGCCCACAAAGCTAGGTTACGCCAGTGAAGTTCAATATCGGGACCACTCTAGCTTGTGGCTAGACACCAATGCCCAATAGAGGATATTAGACACCGCAAGCAACCAGATCGGCTCCAACAACAAATCATGGCTGTGTGAATCATGTCACCACAGAAGAAGCCTAGGAAGTTACAAGAGTCTTAATGGGTACATTCTTTGTTAAATTAGCACCTGCACACATCCTCTTAGATTATGGAGCATCCCATTCCTTTATATCAAGAAAGTTTGTGGAAAAGCACCAATTACCCACCTTTAAGTTGAAGAGACCCATGATACTTAGTTCCCCCAGAGGATCCCTGACGACCACCTTAGTAAGCCCTTAGGTAGAAATATAGATGGAATTGATTAATTTTCCCTTAGACCTATTAGTACTGAAATCCCAAACCTTAGATATCATCCTAGGGATAGATTGGTTATCAAAGTATTAGGGGAAAATAGATTGTGCCAGAAGAAATGTTATCCTTACCAAATGTCCTAGAGCCACAATAGATGTTTGTAAAGAGAAAGGACGGCACCACAAGAATGTGCGTGGACTATAGGGCACTAAATGATGTGATCATCAACAATAAGTATCCTTTGCCCCGCATGGATGACCTATTTGACTATCTCTGTGTTGCCACAATATTTTCCAAGATTGATTTGAGATCAGGATACCACCAGTTAAAGATTAGGGCTGAGGATATCCCTAAAATGACATTCACCACCCAGTATGGCCTATACGAGTTCACGGTCATATCCTTCGGCTTGACAAATACGCTAGCCTATTTCATGAACCTCACGAATAAGGTATTTATGAAGTATTTGGACAAGTTTATGGTGATGTTTATTGATGATATCCTTGTCTACTCTAAGGATGCGGAAGAACATGCTGAGCACCCACAATCAATGCTTGAGAAGCTTAAGGAATACCAATTGTATTCAAAATACAGCAAATGTGAGTTTTGGCTGCATGACATCAGTTTTCTTGGACATATTATGTCCGCCAGAGGAGTAGCAGTCGACTCAGTTAAGGTGTATGCTGTATGTAGCATGATGCGATGTATGCCAAAGGATTAAGGGTGAATACCAGAGACCTGCAGGTTTGCTGCAACCACTACAATACCTCAGTAGAAGTGGAAGGAAGTTGGAATGAACTTCATCACTGGCCTACCATGAACGAAATATCGATATGGCTCTATATGGATCATAGTAGATAGACTGACTAATGTCGCCCACTTTATCTCCGTGAAGACCACTTATAAAGGAGACCGGTTGGCTGAACTGTAAGTGGCACACATTGTGGCTGTGGGACCGATAGATGGGTACTTCTCAATGGTGTTGGCAGTGAGGGAGGTGGTGTCTGGGAAGAGGGCTCACCAGGCGAGCATGGTGAACGGCCCACTCTTATAGGTGATTTGCACACTTTTGATGAGCTTGTTCAAATGTTTGACACTTTGATGTTGTTTCATTGCATTTTGATACAAGATCTAAATTGAGGATTGGATTACTTGACCCGAATCACTAAGAGTATTCAAATGCTCACTCAAATGTAATCGTTAATGGTTCTTAAGAAAAAAGTGTATTAATGCATCTACGTGATATTGTCAAAATAATCTTGTAATTCGAAGAGTACATTATTAATTGTTAGTCAATATGAAGATGCGTTAGTTTGAAAAGAAATTTCCAGATATAATGGCAGTAGAAAGCTTACTGTTACAACAAGAAATTTCTGCTTAGAAATGAATTGTTGCCTTGTACAATTCTCAGTTCCCCTTTCATGAAGTATACCCTTTGGTGTCCCATTCTTCCCTTTTGGGCCATACTTATCTAGTTATGAGTTGCTACAGGAGTTGGTTATTTTTGAGTGTCAACACATGTTCAAATGATCATTCTAATTGTAATCTTCAATGCTTGATTGAATCACTATCGTACCAGTTTTGATTGTTTCTGTGTTTATAAGATGGTGCATACTTTTTCATTGATAATATTTTTTCCATGACTAAATTTATGTTTTTTTCAAGACCAACTCATATTAGGGCTCTCTTCTAGGAACATGGATTATGTTTTCAGCTCTAGTTAAGACTGATGTTATGAGGACTCCTTTCACACCAACTTCTAGATTTCCCTCTAGTATAGAAATTCATTTATACTTTATAGACTAGTGAATGGATTTATTAAGGGTATTAGAGGTATTTTCTATTGTACTAGGGTTTAGTCTTGTGTCTCCTTTGTACCCTATATATATTGCTCCTTAGGCCTCTTCAATACATACACAATATTTATAACATGGTATCAAAGCTTAGGTTAGAGTTTATTGTAGCCACCTCCTAGCTGCTGCTCATCTTCCGTATCTGCTGTCCCGGGAGGAGTGATTTCAGCTCCCGAGGGTGGCCATTGTTGCTCGCGTTGTCATCAGGTGCTCTCCGCGGTGTATCTAGTTGTCTTCACTCGCAGGGGATACGGTGTCGATATCCTCCCATCAGCTCTTTTTAGTGGCTTCTGGCTGTCGCCTCGTAGATCCAGTCATCGATGCACTTGTCTCGAGTCAGATCCGTGCGATCCGACCGCTGTCGGTCATGCTAGCTCCCAGATCTAGGCTGGCCGCTTCTTCCCAGGCCGCCGTTGCCTCGCCTATGGCCTCTTGGATCTGAGCCCCCCCGCTGGATTCATGCCAATTCTTCTCCGATCTATGCCGGTACGTCACTATCCTACCTGGATCCGGCGTCTTCATTGCCTCCTACCGCTGGATACCGGGCTTCGCTCCGCCGGGTCTGGGCCACCTCGTCTTGCCTATGGCCTCTCGGATCCAGGCCCCCCTTTGTACCCTATATGTATTGCCCATTGGGTCTCTTTAATATATACACAATATTTATAACAGGATTCATGTACGATCTTCTGAATTACGAATCCTACTCTATTTAACTAGCGATTGATCTAGGACTTGAGGAATTTATAGTTACAAATACCTCTAGGGCTATTCCCTTATAATTTCCATGCTTCTAAAAAGATTTTATTTCCATAAATTTTACTATCTTTAGGCTTTAGGCCTTCTATTTTACAGACCCCTCCGCTATTATTGTCTGTTCACCATTGCATTTAGGGATCTTGCTCTGTTTAGAAATTCTACTTAGTTAGGAACCTTATTTACATGGGGTTTTGTTCCGAAAGAATATTGTATATACATGTTACAGTACTAGATCAGACAATCAAGAACTCACAAGACTAGAATGAAGAGGAAATTTATATGCTCTTGAGCTAATGCTAACAAAATACCCTGAGTACTTGATCTACATTGAACATCATGGCTAAACCAACTCCTATGGCGTGTATAATTTCTTCTGCATTTTATGATTTCCGTAAGGGTCCGTTTAGATCCCTGAAGTGAATTTAGCTTCCCTAATCTGAGTCTCGATCCTAATTCATGCAGAATTGGAATCCGAGTACAATTCAAATTTTTTTGTTTGTTTGCCAAAGAAACTATAACCTGAAAATGGAATTGGTTTGGTTGTATATTCTAAGTCAGTTTTCTTCCTTTAGAACCTGGAAATGGAATTATGAGACAAAAAAATCTTGTTTGGGTGCAAAACAAATAGCAAGTCCTGAAATTGACATTGTCATGAATTTTGTCTTTGTCATTGCTAATACATAATTTTGCTGTAGAACCTGATATATTGCCTACTAATACTACTGAAAGTAACTCTTCATTTTTTGTCAGCGCAAGAAATATTTCCAATAGGTTGCTAATGTTGTATGAGTTTCACTGGTGCCAGGATCGATGCACAAGCAAAATACAGTAAAGAACCTCAGCTTGTGGTCGGACATCATGGTTCATGTATTAATGAATTAATAACAGCTGTAGAAAATATGAATGGATCTTTAATGGTCATAGAACAGGAGGGTAACTTGACTGTACAAGGGAAACATGAAAATGGGAAGCAACATAACTCTGTTGATGGTTGGCTTTTTACAAGTCAGCTGAGGAATGAAATACCGGTGGGCTCTGACTATCAATCACAGGTGCCACAATGGACTAGTAAGCTGCCTGTAAATTACAACGGTCCTAAAGCCTTAAAATGGTGTTGCACAAAGGTCTGGCCTCCAGAAAATGGAAATAGGAAAGCACCATTTTGTGGTGACCCTATAAGCAAAGGCAGAGAGGATGTTTGCGGCTGCAACCATCCAGGATCAGTAGATTGTGTTAGGTTTCATGTAGCAGAAAGGAGACTTCTGCTGAGACGTGTACTTGGTTCAGCTTTCTTTGATTGGGGATTCGACCGTCTGGGTGAGGAAATTGCACTTTCTTGGACAGATGAAGAGGAGGCAAATTTCAAGGCTGTAGCACGACTCAATGCGTCATCTTCATGCAGGAATTTTTGGAACCGTCTCCACTTATTTTTTTTCACTTGAAGGGAAGGAAAGAACTTGTGAGCTATTATTTTAATTGATTTCTAGTTAGACGGAGGTGTTACCAAAATAGGATTACTCCAAAAAAAATATAGATAGTGATGACGAGGATGAGACAGAGTTTAGATTCTTGGGTAATCGTCTTGGTCACAGTGCAACTAAGTATGACAGTACCAAGCACACCGTTTGCATTCAGAGTACACACTGCATGGATCTGGATCAATAGTTGCTGATCAGATTTTTAGAAGTTGATTGAAGTTTGGTAATTCACCTTTCTCCTTGTTGAGAGACTGAATTGATAAATTCTTCCACTCATTGATTTGGTTATGCTGATGCTGCTAGGGGTGGAAAGCGGTAGCGGATAATTCGTTTTATCCGATATCCGTATCCGAGAAAACACAAATGTGGTAAGCAAAATCCGTATTCGAAAATATTCGTATTCGTATTCGAGAATATTCGTATCCGTATTTGAGAGTATTCGTATTCGCATTCGTATTCGAGACTATTCGTATCCGTATTCGTATTCGAAACTATTCGATCCGTTTCTAGAACCCATGAAAAATCCGTACAAATTTCGTGATTTAAAATTTGAATTTAGACGGTTTAAAACCGGTAACCGGTCAAAAACTAGTGAAAAGTCGGCAAAACCGCTAGGAATTCATTTTATCCGATATTCGTATCCGAGAAAATCCGTATTCGAGAATATTCGTATCCGTATTTGAAAATATTCGAATTCGTATTCGTATTCGTTTTAAAAATATGGATTCGTATTCGTATTTGAGACTATTCGACCGTATCCGATCCGTTTCCACCCCTAATGCTGCAAGCCAAGCGTTAGAACGATTTGCTTTGTGCTGTAGCAGTTGGATCAAAGTCTGATCAGCGATCCAAGTTGATAATTTGATATGTAAGTTTTGATAGAGAAGCCAAGTCAGCACACCGTTTGCATTCAGAGTACACACTGCATGGATCTGGATCAATAGTTTCTGATCAGATTTTTAGAAGTTGATTGAAGTTTGGTAATTCACCTTTCTCCTTGTTGAGAGACTGAATTGATAAATTCTTCCACTCATTGATTTGGTTATGCTGATGACAATGCACATGAGTTGCTGCAAGCCAAGCGTTAGAACGATTTGCTTTGTGCTGTAGCAGTCGGATCAAAGTCTGATCAGCGATCAAAGTTGATATGTAAGTTTTGATAGAGAAGCCAAGTGAGCATGTGACACTGATCTGTGAGCACTCAAGTAGATTTATATCCAGAAAGTGAAAGATGCACTGGTATAGCAGCATTTTCATCGATGCTTCCTTTAAGGTACTGTGTGCACCCACTTTTTTTCCTTAGTTTTTTCCCTTTTGTAAATTAACCTATACCTTATCCGATAGGTATAATTGTCAGTAGCATGCTCTAGGCTCCTATTTGTTGTATCTCTCTAGAATGGTGGAGCAGAAAGAGCATGTACATATGTAGATGTTAGTCTCGCGAAACTAATGCTGTAGATGTTCTTTGTAGATTCAACATGTTGGAAAGAACTTGTTTGTAGTCTTCCTTTTGACCTGTTAAATGGTACACTAACCATCCCCTCTTTTCATTGTTTCATTCATAAGAATCTTTCATCACTTGCATACATCGTGTGCCCATTCATTCAAAGTTATGCCAACTGAACTGCTGGATATAGTCTACTATTGATGAGTTCCAAGCACGTCGGAATAGTTTTCAACAACAAGAGGGGTTCAAACCACCCTAACCTTAAACTTCAGCTCCGATCTTCCGAGCAACTACTCACCACCGAGAGCACGCTTGGCTATGTTAGAGCTCTGGGCCTATGTGCAATATTTCATCATTGCAGCGACTTCACTATAATAGTTTTGTGAGATACTCACTATAATATTCCATCCGGTGCGCGGGTGCGGTGCCCCCAAATCCCAGATCCCCTAACCCTAGCACCCCCAGTGACAGCCGACGAGGCGACGACCCACGGTGGGCGGGGCACGCGGGCTCCGGCGGCTGCGTCACCTCCACGCGACCGGCCCACCATGCCTCCGACTCTCCACTCCAGCGCTCCACGGCACCGCGCCTCCGCTCCGTCGGGCGCCGGCACCGTTGTTAGCAATGATCATTTAACCCTGCAGTTTGCTAGTATTTTAGTTACTGCATGCATTTAATTTTTTTGCCATCATGCCATCAGTTTTTGCATGCCGTCAGTTTCTGCATGCGTGCAGTGGACTCGTGAGCTGTGTTGAAGTTACTACTCCAGCATCTCATCATCTTTGAAGCGGCTATTCATTTGTTGCTTCAGTTAGGCGTTTCAAGATTAGTAGTGGCTCTTTTTATTTCTTCCGTTTCAGCCATGCATTCATTCTTAATTAGTCAGGTAATCTCAAACGTCATGCATTTATTCTTAGTCAGGTAGTAGTCTTTAGCTTGTAACTATTCTTTATATAAGTGAGCAATATATATCAGAAAACGCTGTCTGTTCAAGCAGCACCAAAACATTTGTTTCTTTCCTGTGTATGTTTTTCATTTGAAGCGTGAGCTGGAAAGTTGAGAGATTAGCAAAGGCGGCTGACAATTGGAATCAGAGCAAAATGTCAGCCCCCGTCTTTGCCGTAGGCCACTCCCGTACACCGCAACGACATGGCCGTGGACGCTCGCCGTCCCCACCGACGCGCCGCCCACATCGACGTGATGGCGGCCAGCATGAACTCGTTGTCCAGCGGGTCATGAAGGAGAGCAGTGGCTCCATCTCCTACCCCACGCTAACACGCTCAAATTACTCCGATTGGGCGGTGTTGATGGGAGTCAACCTGCAGGCTCAAGGCCTGTGGGACGCCGTTGACACCGGTGATGTGCCATACCAGGAAGATCGCCAGGCCCTTTCGGCGATCCTACGCGCGGTGCCTCCGGAAATGCTTCGGCCGCTCACCGAGAAGGATAACGCCAAAGAAGCCTGGGACGCCCTCAAGGCGATGAGGGTTGGGGCAGATCGAGTGCGTGAATCCAAGGCGCAGAAGCTACGCCAAACATTTGAGTCCATGCGATTCAAAAATGGCGAGCACGTGGAGGACTTCAGTCTCCGGCTCCAGGGTGTTGTTAGCGACCTTCGCCTCCTTGGGGAGGAGTTGTCGGAGGAGAAGGTGGTCCGCAAGCTATTGCGTGTTGTTCCCCGCAGATATCGCCAAATCGCCTTGTCAATTGAAACCTTGGTTGACCTCAGCACTCTATCCATCGAGGACCTCACCAGCCGGCTCCACGCTGTCGAGGACCGTGGAGAGTCGGACGATGAGGAAGGAGACCAGGTTCTACTCACGGAGAAAGAATGGTCGTCGTAAAACACCGAGGCGAACAGCGGGAACACATCACGCTCACGCCAACGCGACCGGCGCAGCCGCGGGCGTGACGGGGGAGACGAGGAACCAAAGTCTGGGCCATCCCAGGCCGCGTGCCACGACATCTCCAAGGACAAATGCCGTTATTGCGGCAAACTCGGCCATTGGGCCAAGGACTGCTGAAAGGCGAAGCGGGATCGTGAAAGGTTGGCTCAGGCGGATCTTCTCCAAGCCGAACCAGAGCAGGCGAAGATGAGCCCACGTTGTTAATGGCTCAGGTCTGTGACCTCTCTCCCACCATAAACATCGAACCAGTAGGCGCCGAACTCGTTATAAACGAGGAGCGCGCCCTTGTCACTCTCCATGACGTGGGAGAACCAGTCGATCCAGAATGGATCCTGGACACCGGCGCATCCAATCATATGATGGGCGCACGGAACACATGCTCCGAACTCGACACCAGCGTGCTTGGTTCCGTCAAGTTCGGCGACGCCTCGCGAGTCCGCATCGAGGGGTGCGGCATTGTGCTCTTCGCCTACAAGAACGGCGATCACTGCGCGCTCACCGGCGTCTACTACATCCCGCGTCTTCGCAGCAACATCGTCAGCCTCGGCCAGTTGGACGAGTCTCGCTGCAAGACGGAGATCGAGAATGGCATCCTCACACTGCGTGACCCTCAACATCGGCTGTTATGCCGGGTTCGGCGGAGCGCCAGACGTCTCTATGTGCTCAACATCAACATTGCACGGCCCATTTGTCTTGCGGCGAGGGGCAAGGAGGAGGCCTGGACATGGCATGCGCATTTCGGCCACCTCAACTTCAACTCACTTCGCATGCTCGCTCGGCGCGGGATGGCACGAGGCCTGCCAGAGCTTGAGCGCATAAATCAGATTTGCGACAGCTGCCTGATCGGCAAGCAGAAGCGAACACCATTCCCCGCCACGGCGGCGTACCGCGCGTCGGAGTGCCTCGATCTCGTCCACGGCGATATATGCGGGCCCATCACGCTGGCAACCCATGGCGGCAAGAGGTACTTCCTGTTGTTGATCGATGATCTAACCCGCTACATGTGGCTCTTTCTGCTAGCGGCGAAAAGTGATGCCCCTGCAACTATCAAGTGCTTCAAGGCCGGCGTCGAGGTCGAGACCGGCCGCAAGCTGCGTGTTCTTCGCACTGACCGCAGCGGTGAATTCACCTCCGTGGAGTTCGGCCTCTACTGCGCCGAGCAGGGGATTGGGCACCACCTCACCGCGCCGTACTCCCCTCAGCAGAACGGCGTGGTTGAACGCCGCAACCAGACGGTTGTGGCCATGGCACGCTGCATGATGAAGGCGAAGGACATGCCGAGGGAGTTCTGGGGTGAGGCGGTATCCACTGCCGTCTTCATCCTGAACCGTTCGCCAACAAAGAGTGTTCACAACAAGACCCCGTATGAGGCATGGCATGGTCAAATACCTACCGTGCATTACTTAAAGACGTTCGGGTGCGTTGTTTACGTCAAGGATGTGAGACCGCATTTGAAGAAACTCGATGACCGAAGCAAGGCCATGGTGTTCCTTGGCTATGAACCGGGAGCCAAGGCATATCGCGCTTACGACCCGGCATCCCGGCGTGTTTGTGTCACCCGCGACGCCGTGTTCGATGAAGCAACGAAGTGGGATTGGGCGGCTTCAGGAGAGTCCGTTGTGGCCTCCTCGGGCGATTTGTTCACCGTTCACTACGAGGTGGTTTCTTCCTCTGTGCCATCCAGCATGGCGCCGGGGAGCCAGGCAGCAACACCGAAACATTTGGAGACGGCGGCTCCCAACGACCCTACTTCGCCACGCACTCCGGAACCCATCATTGAGTTTGTATCGCCCCCAACTGCTGAACCCGACATCGACGACGATCACGGGGCACCGCAGCGCTACAGAAGTATGGCCAACATCTTCGCCACTTCGAAGCCGGTGGAGCTCAACGCTCGGACGCATCAGGTTTCATGAACTTTGCAAGAAGGCGGGCATCGTCGAGGTCGTCACACGGCAGCAGGATTAGAGGGAGAATTGTTAGCAATGATCATTTAATCCTGCAGTTTGCTAGTATTTTAGTTACTGCATGCATTTAGTTTTTTTGCCATCATGCCATCAGTTTTTGCATGCCGTCAGTTTCTGCATGCGTGCAGTGGACTCGTGAGCTGTGTTGAAGTTACTACTCCAGCATCTCGTCATCTTTGAAGCGGCTATTCATTTGTTGCTTCAGTTAGGCGTTTCAAGATTAGTAGTGGCTCTTTTTTATTTCTTCCGTTTCAGCCATGCATTCATTCTTAATTAGTCAGGTAATCTCAAACGTCATGCATTTATTCTTAGTCAGGTAGTAGTCTTTAGCTTGTAACTATTCTTTATATAAGTGAGCAATATATATCAGAAAACGCTGTCTGTTCAAGCAGCACCAAAACATTTGTTTCTTTCCTGTGTATGTTTTTCATTTGAAGCGTGAGCTGGAAAGTTGAGAGATTAGCAAAGGCGGCTGACAACCGTGAGGTCCGCGACACTGCCAGATCCTAGATCTGGCCCTCCGCTCCGTCGGCACCGCGACCGGCGACCGCGCCTCCGCCCTCCGGTTAGATCTGGGCTCCGGGCCTTCGGCTCTCCCAGTCCCAGCTCCCAGCATCACGGTTCGCGCCCTCCGTGATTGCTGTTTGGTTCGATTGGGTTGTGATTTTTGATGGGGGATTGGGGATCCGGGGTCTGATCTGATCGGGGGCTGGGGATTTGCGCGCAGGGAGGAAGCCGGCGGGGTGTCATTGTGTCAAGGTCATCGTGCTACTGCTGCACGTGTTGTTCATCACTACCCAGGCGCCGTCTTTGGTCTTCCTGCTCGATCCAAGTCCCTCCAGAGGCGAGGCCATTAGGCCAAGTGGTATTAACCCCCCTCACATTTATCCGAAATGTTTCTCTTTGTTCAATGTTCAGATTGTAGGTTTTGATAAATGATAACTGATAGGTTATACCATGGCAATATAGCGTGCGTTGATAACCCCACTGCATCAGTGCATCTGCAAATTTTAGTAAGATGATTAAACTGTTAAGAACAAGTTATATTGTGTAAGCCCAGTACATGGGCAGACACCATTTTACTAAGACCAATTTTCAATGTCAAATAAGATAAACTGAAATAATAACATTACCAGTTCTTTGGTGTTGCTGTGCTAGACTATAACAAATCCACTGCAGTCACTTCTTCATTGCCATGAAATAGGTTCACATTTACAGATGCAGTCGTATACTCGAATGATTGTTTAGTTACATATATTGAGCTTGAGTTCTTTTTACAAATTAGTGATGATGCTATCATCAATTGCTTTCAAAGTATGAAGGCATGCCATATCAAGTTGTAGTTTTCTAAAAATATTTTGTGATGTTGGTTGTAGTGCGATCATGTAATGTCACTTTTGAACTTCTGAACTATGTCATTTCAACTGGTGTTTGAATGGATGTGTCTTAAGTTCGTACTCCCATTGTGAAAATTCTGGCTCCGCCACTGCACAATAGTACGAACAATTAGTATCTAGATGTTTTTGTTTGATAACCATGTACCTTGAAAATTATTTTTACAACTTCGAACACCCATTCTAAAATTTCTGCATCCGCCACTGTCTCAGAGGGCCCAAAGGAAGAAGAAGTTGGGGAGGAGTAGAGCCAGAGGAAGAAGCAGCCAATTCTCAATTGTTGGCTTCCCCCCATGCTACTCTACTTTCTATTATGTACTCCACAACCGAGTCCATAGCCCACGGCCCATATGTTGCCCACCCAATGTGCAAGAGATAATCATACTTGAAGGCCCTGTTCTTTTTAGGCTTTAGTCTTTTAGCTTCTCCGAAAAGTTAAAATAAACGAAATGTCTTTTTAAAGTTAATTATCCAAATGGCTTTCCAAGTCCAAAACTATGTGCACTATTTGTGCTGGTGTTTTCACTATCTGCTACTATCTTAAAAAGCAAAAAATAAAAGCCATCAACTGCAGCCTAAACCAGTTTTAATTATAGTGTCGTGTATATATATATATATCAAACTTTTCTTTTAGCTAGAGCGTCGGCGCTGGATGGATTTTCTTCTGAGCCATCACTAGAGCAAGATGACAATCCCATGTTTGTTCTTTAGCTCTAATAGTATTCACCTGTCAACTATATCTAACTGCCTTTGAATCTGAAGTGGAATGTTTTCATGAATATTCATTCTCTTTGATCCCTCTTTGATGTTCTTCCTAGCGGTTTTCCTCCATGCCATTCTCCCTTGCTCAAACTTCGGTTGACTCTGTCTACACCCTGCACTCACTAGAACCCTATATCATATCACCAAATTAATCACGATAGAATTTAATTGAGTTTATTCCAATTTATTTGAATTTTTGGGATTTATCTGAAGTTATTCGATTTTTTGTTTGTAGTCTTGCATCAATTGGTTTTTGGCGTTTCTTTTGGAAATAGAAGTCTTGAGGGAGCATCAGTCCGAGCAAGATCAAGACCAAGATTATCAAAATATTGAGGAGAGGCAAGTCATCATTTTGATCGTATTGCACCAATATTTTTGAATGCAAAGTATATTGTTTTGTGTTATCAGATGCATGCTTTATTTTGACTAAACCACCCATTTCTTTACCTTGCACATAATCCCTTATTGCTCTAGAATTAATAGTATGCATATGAGTTGATAAGTATGTATCTGAGTGACATACTTAGCCTTACTTAGATATATTGGCATGTTGGCATTAAATTGCCTCGACATCATTTCAGTCATGAAAACTTGGTTTTGGGTAGCCCTTGGATGGAAATGGGGTTATATTTTTAAACATAGAAAATATTTTCTAAACAAAACCCAAAAACTATTTTACACTTGAGAGGATGGTATGTATGTCCGGTGCGGATAGAGCATGAGATCTTGGTATGCGATGGATACGTCACAAGTCAATTAAAGACCAAATCATGGGATAACCTCCTGGGTAAAAAGAGCAACCACAAGTTATAATGGGCATCGCCTAGCCAATTAATATGTATTGCCATAGCATTGGTTACGCAATCGAGTGGAATACGGAACTATGTCGGAGGGAGATCTTTGTCCATACAGCGAAAGAGGGGGCTTCCGATTTGGGTGGATGGAACTCTTCGGTGGTGGAAGACCTTGTGATGGTCTTTTTGATCTACATGCCTAAGGAAGCATGTGGAACATAACAAGTTGAGCATCTCTTATGGGTAAAGTGTGCAACCTCTATAGAGTGAAAACTATTCAAACAGCCATGCCCATGATCAAGGGTAGGTGTGGAAACTTGATTGATATAGCCTCTATTTTATAAAAAATCATTTGTGGGTGGGATAAAAATGATGGGTGGATGAAACCCTAGATTTTCATTTTGGCTGGAGAGAACTCAATGCTTATTAATGGGTGGATAGAACCCTAAAACTATAATAACATATGGTTGATGGGACAATTTTATACTCGTGGGTGGATAGAATCTTCAGGAATTATTCTCCGCTAGCAGGCGGATGGAACCTTCGCTAGTATTATAAAAAAACTACTCAATTTCTTTACACATGATTTATTTAAAATTCTAGGTCTCAGGCTTTCTACATACTCCCTCTAGTTCACAAAACAAGTCGTTTTGGACATTGACATAGTCTTCAAAGTACAACTTTGACCACTAATTACTACTATAATATATTTATAAAAATCAATAAAATTATAATATTATGAAAGTATTTTTTTGAGACAAATCTAGACATATGATTTTCACATATATAATCTAAATATTTTAAAAATATTGATAGCCAAAGATGAGACGAAGAAGGCTTCGCCAGCTCTTATTGGTGTCCGAAGGGACTAGAAGTCAAATAGGCCAAGAACTAGGTTGCGAGCCCTAGTTGATTGCCTGTAGGCATATCTTGAGGGTCCCACCTATTGTATTTTGTTTCTGTCTTTGCTGTAGTTATTTTTAGTGTTTGGCCTAATCGACCCATGTGCAAGTCAAGCGACTATTTGATTTTGTTTGTGCTGTTAAATATTATCTATTAGTTTTGCTTTCATGATATATGTGTTTGATATACAATGATGTGACAGTGTGCACTAGCTAATGATCCAGAGACTAGTGCTAGTTTACATAGAGGTTTCTAGACAATAAATCTGGGGTCCGACACTCAACTCAAGTCTGGCAACTCTTCTACGTGCTTAGAAGCTGATAACATGAATGGCACTACCTTATCTTACTCTAAGTGTGTTTTGCTAGATTTAATTAGAAGCTTAGTAGTGTTATGTGCAAAATTGCTGAATTAGTTGATGAAAGGCTTCACTCTAGGACTCTCTCATGCTTAAACTGTTCTAAGTTAACTGCTAAATCAATGCTTTAACTAGAACTAGAGATTGGGAAGAGGAAGAGATGAGACTAAGATAAAGATTCAGAAGAATCAGAGGGTCCAAAGGAAGAAGTTGGGGAGGATTAGAGCCAGGGGAAGAAGCAGACGATTCTCAATTTTTCATTCTTTTATGTACGCCACGACCAAGTCCACAGCTCAAGTCCCATGATGCTGCCCGCGCAATGCACAGGAGATAACCATTCTTATATTTCGCTGTATCACCAGTTTTAATTGCAGTGTCATGTGCACAGATATTTCGCTTTTTTCTTATAGCTAGAGCGTCGGCGCCGGATGGATTCTTTTCTCCAACCCCAAGCAAAGAGCCACGCATGCTTTAGTAAAAGCACCCCAAAGCCCAACACCAACTAGCTCTTTCCATTCTTCCTCCTCCAGCTGACATAAACGTCTTTCTTCTGGGAGGAAACAACACCAACATTCCTGTTATCTTATAAGGTACTGAGACTATTCTTGCCCATCTTAATTGTTTACAAGTTGATTTTCAAACTGGTAAGAATATGGACAACAACGTCGATGCACCAACATAGCTGATACGCTCTTGTAGGTGCTAGCAACTAGAGATCCATCTGGATTTGTGGAGCTGCTTGTGTTTTCCGGGCCTTTGTAGGGAAATTCACCATGCCTCGAGAGGTATTTTTTTTCTACGTTCATATGCATGCTATTTTTCACAAAGCAGATTAGTATTCTTGTTAGTGAGTTTTTTTTTTCTGAATCTTGGTATACAATATATGTAACGCAAGAGGTCGACATTTTAGGAATTGCAACTAATGATATCTCGTCTAGCGCGCGTCATCACCAAATCATACAAAAAATTAAGATCCCAAACATCATGGACTACGGGACTATATATTTTGATTTTGAAATTGTGAACCTCGTTTAGTTGGTTAGCTTCTGTATGCAAGTTAAGACAAGTACTCACGAGCAGGCATGAATGCCCCAATTCCACCCTTTTATCACTTGTTTCACGGACCCCCGTAGAGAAATTCGTCATGCCAGAAGAGGTATTTTTTTGCTACGTACATATGCATGCTATTTTCACGAAGCAGAGTAGTATTCCTGTTAGTTTTTTGTTCTTTTTGTAGTATATGTACTCACCACTCTTCTTAAAAATGTAAGTTCTAAATCTTGGTATACAATATATGTAATGTAAGAGGGCGACATTTCAGGAATTGCAAATAATGATATCTCGTCTAGCGCACGTCATCACCAAATCATACAAAAAATGAAGATCCTAAACGGCTAAATCTACCTTGATGCTATTAATCACACAGACCTGACTACATATTCTGATTTCGACATTGGTTGGCTTCAGTATGCAAGTTAACACAATTTAGTGTTCCCGGTCAAAACATAACAATTTATTTGCATGTCTAGGACCATTAATTTCACCTTTTTTTTCAATAAAAACTGCTACACAGCACCAATTAATGCAGCGGTACGACAGATAGCCCGTTATGTAGAGGATACAAAAAGTATATAGCCCAATTCAGTTGTATGCCCAGGATTTATCAATTGTGAACCTCCTTTAGTTGCTTTTTTAATAAAAACTGCTACACACGTGAAGTCACCTCAACTAACTGCTATCAATTAATGCAGTATATTTATTTGAGCTCCATCGAGGAAGCGGTACGACGGATAACCCGTTATCTAGAGGATACGAGCAGTGAAGCGCACAAGGCCATCTACTTTGACGGATGGTCTGGACTGGCTGCTTCTACGGTGCTTAGAGCCATAGCCGAGCACCCTTCGCCGTCTCTAAGGAAGAAATTTGATAAGATCATCCACGTCAATTGCTCGAAGTGGAAAAGCCAAAGAGCACTCTAGAGGACAATCGTGGAGGAACTGAAGCTTCCTCAGCGGGTCATAGCTATTCTTGATCGGCAAGACGAGGAGGATGATTTCAGCGGGGTAGAAGAAGGCTCTAGAGCACATATAGAAGACGTCGGGGGAGAGATCCACCGAGCCCTACAAGAACACAGATGTTTAGCGGTCTTCCACAATGGGAGCAGCAACATGATTGACTTGAATGATTTTGGCATTCCTCGACCTGAATGGTTTGGCACTAGAATATTATGGACCTTCAGAGGGAGGCTTCAGCTCAACCCAAAAATCAAAGAAAAAGTGGATAAATCACATCTGTATCTCTATGATAATTACAGTCTTCGCGGGTGGAAGTATTTGCTACAGGAAAAGGCTAAAGAAATTGCTCGGTACACAGGCAAAATTGGCGTCACCCCTGAAATAGTAGAAGAGTGTTGCTCGTATATGTTGTCATTAAATTCTAAGCGTGGCAGCATCACGGACTACAATTGGACTGTCCATGCTTCCAACTATTGGGTTTGCGATGGGATTATTGTACAAGGAGGCCTTGACAACGAAGAAGCATGGGATGCTGGTGCTGCTCTGCAACAAGAGTTGCGATTGGAGGAGTACTCATCTAGTACATTGCCGTTTGGTGGTAGTTTGCCCACTCCTCCAAACCGTTGGATTTTTGCCACCAACTCCATGACTGTACATCCAGAGACAACATCCTTTTTCCTTGCAGCCCAAAGTGGACCTGATCATCCATTAGCGGCATTACCAAATGACATGTTCCATCAATCGGACAAACTTCGGGTACTAAAACTATGCCGCTGCACCTTTAGCTTTTCTTCACCTCCTTTCCATTTTTGCCACAGCTTAAGGTTCCTCGGGATAGATAGCTGCGAGGATCAATCACAAGAAGCAGCACCAAAGCAAGGTAGACCAGAAATGGAATTTTTTCAGAGCCTGTGGGTCCTGGACATATGCAACACAAATTGGGGCAATACTATTGCTTGGCGACGACTGCAGATCCTGCACAAACTTCGCATAATTGAGCCTACAAGCTCTTGGGAGACAGGGCAAAAGGATGAATTCACCAATATGGAGAAGTTGGAGCTCCTCGACCTATCTAGGAACAGCACCATGAATTTTTTGCCGAGCCTGTCAAGGGCAACTGGTCTCAAGACTCTTGTTCTAGATGGTTGTGTTGGGTTGGAACATGTTGGCCCTGAAGGAATCCCTCCATCACTTGAATCATTCAGCTTAGATGCACGAGCAGGAGGGGATCATAACAAGCAATCTAAAATATCCCGTATTTGCTTGGCTGGTTGTGCACGATTGGTGACCTTCAAACTGCGTGGACCATTGCCAAACCTTAAGGAGTTGGATATTTCAAAGTCTGCAGTAAAGACACTTGACCTGAAAGATGAGGTGGTCCATGTCCAGCAAATCCTTCTATTGGGATGTAAGCAGCTCCGCTCAATACTGTGGCCAAAAGAGGGAATGCAACAGCTAAGGATGCTATGCGTTGACACTCGAGGAGGAGAAGAGGTCAGAAAATTATCACCCGGTTCTTTCGTCCATCAATTGGGACAAGAATATCGCACTACAAGATAAACCCCCCTTTAGCAATGGATATGTGGCAACACATGATTTATTCGTTGCAAGGAATGATGTGGCAACATTTACTAACTGTTGCAAGCATTCCCCCGAGCTACACTTGGTGATCCCGTACTACAGGCGACAGGCGTAGGTGCTCTCGTACTGCAGGGCGTAGTAGGTGCTCTCGTACGCAGGTGCTGCTCTTTAATTATTATTTATTAAATTATAGTACGCAGGTGCTGCTCTTTAATTATTATTTATTAAATTATAGTACAGATGCTGCTCTTTAATCATTAATTAAATTACAGACAAAAATACTCGTTTATAGGTTTCGAACCCGCAACCTATCAAAACTTATACACTACGTACATACCACACTGACCAACCAAGCAACTAGTCTTTTGTGATTGTTCTCCTCGTAAACTTATTTATATAACCACAACAGCGTAATATACGGCACCCCAACAGCCGAGAGCCGCGGTGCCGTCCCCTCCCCAAATCCTCTCTGTCCGTGGCGCGTCGTCCCATCCTCTTCCATCTTCGCGACGCCTCCAGCCGCCTCTGCGACTCCGCCGCGGCGCCGCCAGCCACCAGCCGCCCCCAGCCCCCACCGCATCGGCGCATCCTCTCCCCCGCATCGCCGCCCCCCCCCCCCCCCGCCCCCGCCTCCTCTCCGCCGCGGCCTAACCCTAGCGATCCCCAATCCCGCAGTCCCCTCCCAAGTGCCGACTCCCATCTCGCGACGCCTCCAGCCGCCTCTCCGCGACTCCGCCGCCGGCCGCCTCCAGTCCCCCCACCGCATCTCCCGCATCGCCACCCCCGCCTCTTCTCTGCCGCGCCCCCCGCGACCAAGCCGGCCAAGGCGCCCAGCAAGAAGAAGAAGGAGCCCGAGGATGCGGAGAGGCCGCAGGAGGACGACGCCTGCGCCGAGGAGCCAAGGTCGACGACACCATCTACTGCCTCAACGATGACATCTATGTCCCGCCTCCTCTCGGATCCCTGTAATTTTTCTTTCTTAGCACCTTTTCTACATGACATTGCACGAATGTTGCTTAATGTGGAATCAATTGCTAGTGAGGATATGCGTGCTTACGTAAATAGGTTGTATGTGATTGTTGCGGCTTCAGTTGGTAGTGTCTTGTATCCTCCTTAGTTTTGAGCCCGAGGCTCTGAGAAATCCTGGCTCCGCCACTGTTGAAGACCCCAGCTGCTTAAGCCAATCAACCTGCTAACCACACCATCTTTGTCATTGAGATCATGTTGTTTGACCCTGAATCATGAGTTGCGATCAATTAGCGCCATGTGTGCCTGCACTGACTTGAGTACTCTGTAGTCTGTTCTGTTAGTGCTTTACTGAAGCAGTAGTGTTAACCTTCAGTCACAGCATATTATCACCATAGTGTTTGTAATGCTCAAGTTGCTATATGAGATTTTCAGTATTGAAATCAATAGAATATCTAGCACAGATATGTGTGAGCCACAATATGTATGGATTTTTTTTATTTAGTACTTCTCTGATTTGCTAAACTGGTGCGACCAGCCATATAACATGTTCTGATAGACTCATTTTCTGCTCTAGCTGGAGCAGTCTGCTAATTATCTAACTGAAACTGAAATAGCAATCTTCCTCCCTGGAAGCTAGAACTCTTGTTTCCTTTTGGTTAACCTTTTACAATAAGCTGCTTTATAATTTTCTGATCTTTATTGCCTTAGGCAAAATAGTTGTGATAATGTAACTTAAAGGGATCCAAATCATAATAATAATGTGGTTATGCTATTTATATGATGATAAATAAATATGAACTTACAGCTGCTATTTATTTATACAGCAATAGCTTTTTATGGTTTCACAATGGATTTAAAAATCATCAAGCTTCTTTTGGGCTATCCTAAAGATTCTACTCGGTACATAGCTGGTGTAGAAGGATTTGTTGAATTTGCATTTAAAGATAAGACCGAAGATACCAAGATTTATTGTCCATGTCATACATGCGTGCATACTAGTCTCCTATCCAGGGATGAAATATATGAACATTTGGTCTGCAATGGGATACTTGAGAATTATGAAGAATGGGATTTTCATAGTGACCCTTCAGTGCAGCACACCGTTGATCAACAACCACAATCTCAGAATGAAGAAAGGCATGATAACATGAGTCAGCTGCTTCATGATGCATTTTATCACATGTATGAAGACATACCTATGACAGATGCCGCAAATCTTCCGAATCCACCTGTCAGCGGGCCAAATTTAGAAGCACAAGAGTTCTATAAATTGGTTGAAGATTCGAAAAAGCCTTTATGGACAGGATGTGAATTAACGCAGCTAACTTTACTTGTGCTTTTGTTCAATATAAAATCCATGAACAAATGGTCAGATAAATCATTAGGTGATCTACTTGGTATTTTGCAGAAGGCTATTCCAAATTAACGAACTGCCCAAAAATTTTTATGAGGCTAAGAAAATTATTTCCAAATTTGGCTTGGGCTATGAAAATATTCATGCGTGCCCAAATGATTGCGAACTATTTTGGAAAGACAAGGAAAATGATGATTTTTGCTCAAAGTGCAAGGCTTCTAGGTGGAAAGGTATGGAACCTGAAACCAAACTAACAAAGAAGCAAAGAAGGAAAGCAACGCCTAGTAAAGTATTAAGATACTTTCCTATTAAAGAGAGGTTAAAAAGACTGTTTATGTGCAAAGAAACAGCACCTCTCCTAAGATGGCATGATGAAGAGCGCATCAAGGATGGTGCGCTACGACATCCAGCTGACTCCCCAGCATGGACGGACTTCGATAAAAAGTTTCCACAAATTGAGTCAGATG
Organism: Dendrocalamus latiflorus; assembly: GCA_017311315.1. Lineage (NCBI taxonomy): Eukaryota > Viridiplantae > Streptophyta > Magnoliopsida > Poales > Poaceae > Dendrocalamus > Dendrocalamus latiflorus. Next base: position 33,652,018 of record CM029638.1, read on the forward strand.
CACGGAATATTCGATTTGGCTTAGCTACCGATGGGTTTAATCCGTATGGGATGTTGAGTTCTAGATATAGCTGTTGGCCAGTTGTTTTGGTACTATATAACTTACCTCCATGGTTTTGCATGAAAGAGCATTATCTAATGTTGTCTTTAATAATTCCTGGTTCTACTAGTCCTGGGGATAGAATTCATGTGTTCCTTAAACCACTTTTGGAGGACCTAAAAGATTTATTTCAAAATGGTATGTCAACATATGATGCATCAAGAAACGAAACTTTTGATTTGAGAGGAGCAGTGCTAATGACCATTAGTGACCTACCAGGCTTGGGAATGCTTGCTTCTCATATGGTTCATGGAAATTTTGCATGTCCACCTTGTGGTGAAAATGCATGGTCCAAACGTCTGAAGCATGGTCGTAAATCTTGTTTTATGGGTCATCGTCGATTTCTTCCTCTTGACCATCCTTTTCGTTTGGATGGGAATTCATTTGATGGAACAGTGGAGCTTGGAACAGAGCCTCAAACTTATTATGACCGTCCAATTTTGGATGAAATCATTGCTTTAGGTGATTTCAAGGAGTCAAAAACTTATAAGGCATTAAGTAGTCTTTTCACATTGCCTTACTGGGATCATAATATTCTTCGATACAATCTTGATGTGATGCATATAGAGAAGAATGTGTTTGAAAATTGTTATGGTACACTATGTGGTTTAGATGGAAAGTCAAAAGATAATTTACAAGCTCGTCAAGACCTCAAAGAGATGAACATTAGGGAGGACCTCCACCCACAAGAAAAACCTTCAGGCAAGTTCTACTATCTGTTATGTGCTGATACTAGCTGTCACACCATTCATATAAGCTTGATTGTTCATATGGTTAACTCTTGCTCTATTGCATGGTGCATTTTTTTGATGCAAGTCTGTACCTTTTCTATTTTGGTTTATATTGCATAGAAGGGTCTTTCATAAATGATTTTCATGTTTTATTTTACACATGCCTATTTTTGTTTTGGAACTAATTTAAAAAATACATAAAACTAATAGGCATTCAACTAGTAATATAATAATCGGAGTAGTGCCTATTTTTGTCCGAGCTGAGCTTGGCGAGGGCCATCTTGGTGAGCAAGGCCGCCGCCTCGGCGCACCACCTCTCCCTGTGGTCGGAGGAGAGCCAGTGGCTCTGGGATTATTTAATTGTTTGATTCTCCCTTCAAAAAATGAAATATAATTGTCTGATTCCATTTTGTCAGTGAAAGACAATATTAATTTATTCTTATTCACTATAGGCAGAGCAAGATAATTATGTGGAGCACGAGGATCTGCAGGCACAGTACAAATATAATTGCACTAAAGATAAGGTTTGCACACAAAATTGAACACATGGATGCAAAGCAATATATTATGTTCATTTTACTGGATACCATTATTGCCACTACTTTTTAACTTTCCTGACATGTGTTTCTTTCTAGAACAAAGACAGTCTAGTACTGAATGACACTATATACTATGCTAAATAATTTCTACTATTGAGAATTTACTGTTTTGATTCAAATAAATTATAAATTATGACCACTGTATAGTGTTGTAAGTCACCCATTGTAATTGTGTGTTGCATATATAACTGGAGATCAAGACATCTAATTCCCAAGATAAAAAAGTGCTGCATACCAACAGGCTTCCTACTGCACAGAAGGTTAAATTTTATCATATCTTTAGTAAGCGGATCATTTCTACTAGACCATACCTTTTCCACAAATTGATTAGTAATTTCTACTTAATTACAGGAAAAACATATCCACAATGATGTTATGTTGGATAAAAGCAAGTGTACTAATGCAATCAAGGTGATCTGTGTAAATAACTCTCTGTTCTATGAAGTTTATCAAATTGTTGAGCAAAGTGTTGTATTTAAACTAGCACATATTACAGGTTGTGGCAAAGGAAATATCTGCTACTCCCTCAAATCTTGAAGCATCTCACTACCAAGTAAATATTGTTTTAGCAATGATATTTTTGTTAAATGCTTATTTTCCATTACTAAATTATCTGTTTTGACTTGTTTCCTGCAGAACAAGATCTCAACAAGGCCTAGTGCAACCGTACGTTCTAGTGTATAAGACACATCTCTTAAAACTAAATAATATCCTTTTCTTAGTTGTTCTTACAGCTGGAGACTAAGAATCCCCATATATACTTTTGTAGAAACATCATCGTGGCACAACAAATTGAGTAACTGCCAATTCAATGATGGTATGATTGTTTAATTTCTTGCAAGTAGTGTGATCTATTATGTACTTATTTTTTTGCACGCTTATATATGTGAACCAGGTTGGCACCACAGTATTCTTACAGAGCTGGAAAAATCAAAATAAGTCTGTTGCATTGGCTACAATAGTAAGTTGTGATCCAACACAGAAACTTGACGGTGTTCAGCTAGGCAAAGAATTTTGGATGGTGCATGTTAGTATTGCAATCGTAGATGATGAACCATTGATACGACCACACAAAGGCTACAAAGTTATTGGAGACATAGAAGGAGTTACTATTGCATGGCCTTCAACTTTTGTACGGTCTTTTCTATAACCCAATATGATTTTAGTTCTCGTATGTGTCATATTAAATTAATCCAACTTTCATCTGTAGATCAAGAAGATAAATGCATGATCACATCAGTGGAACGCTAGACTTAACTGAAGGAAGGAGAAAGGAGGGCTGCTGGCATACTAAGGGGATCCCTTAATATTTTATATTTTGCTCACATAGGAACTTGTACTCTGAACAAAAATTATGTCATGAGTTATGTGGATGGTACTCATTGTAATGCAACAAATCCTTTATACTATATATATATATCTAAGTGTGCTTATTTTCTATGTGTTGGATGGTCTTGCATTTCTCAATAAATTGTACATGGATTATCTCTATATTTGTCTCAAAAATTAAATAATTATATGATATTAATGACTGAATGGTTTATTCCTTACAACACATATAAGTGTTGCAACAAACTAAATCTACATGTTGCAACAAACCATAGAGGCCGTTCACCCATGGTTTGTACAAACACATATAAGCGTTGCCATGATCCATTATTATGCGTTGCAACTTTGCAACGGTTATTAGTAAGTTTTACCAACACATAAATAAGTGTTGCAATAGATCCTTGCAACGCCACTTTAGGCAACGCATATTAGATGCGTTGGTATAGACACTATCAACGTATATATGGACTTTTAGCAACGTATATTTGCGTTGCAAAAGGGGGGGTCATATTGTAGTGTCGTCACGCATATGTTGCTATTATGGACATGCGGTTTGTTCGGTCCTTGGTGCTAAGAAGTAACGACGAGTTTTGTTGGAAGGCTAATAGATTTAATCTCGTCCTTTGCATATCTACTACTAGCAAAGAATATGTACACAGGTGCAATAAGAAGATGGGCCAAGTAACCAGGTTGCCTCTACAGAAGTCGTTAATCCCCAAGACTCCTTGCAGCACCTACACTGATATCCACATTGATGAGATAATTACTGATCGTGACGATAATAGTGCACCGCAGTTTCAGCCATTGGACTGCCATGTGGAGATTGGTGAGGGAATTAGCAACAATAATGTGGAGAGCGTACAAGTGATCAAGGCTATAATCTTTGTGATGAACATGGTGGAGTCATTGCACGTACACAACAATTCATGCATCACCACTGTCATCCCTGAACGCATGATGTCCACAGGAGAGGTGAAAAATTGTTGGTCTCGTCTCAAGAGGTGCCATGTCGAGAGATGCCCCATGCTGGGCACGGTCTTCGCCACCAACTACGATATTGTCTGCTTTGAAGAACTAGAGGCCTTTTGGGCAACTGACCTCTTGATGGCCCACTGCATTTGGAGCAAAGGAAGAACACTCCTGATAGGCAGTGTGGTGATTTTGCTCTCAGTTAAAGCGGACGCATCCTTTGCGAAGCTGCGGAGCATACACCTGGACTCCTGCCCCAGGCTCACATTTGTCCTCCCTCTGTCGTGGTACTCGTATTTTCCCAACTTGGAGACCCTCCACATCGTCTATTGTGGTGATCTCAGGCAGGTCTTCCCCATGGAGGCAGAGTTTCTAAAAGATGCTACTATGCATCGAAAAGGTGTACTGGAATTCCCAAAGCTGAAGCACATCTACCTGCATGATCTCCCCAGTCTGCGGCAGATATGTGAGGCCAAGATGTGTGCACCTGTGCTCGAGACAATTAGGGTTAGGGGATGCTGGAGCCTCAGGCGCCTCCCAGTCATCGGTCATGGCCACCCCGTTGTGGACTGCGAGAAGGACTGGTGGGATAAGCTAGAGTGGGATGGGAAGGATGTCGGCCACGACGCATCTCTCTTCGTCCTGCGCCACTCACCGTACTACAAGAAGCCTCTACCCAGAGGCTCAGTTCTCCGGTGAACCGACCTGACTCTTCAGGTATACATGCATACACATGCTCTTCCTTCTTTTTCTTTTTCTTTCATGCATGTATGCATGTAGCATCTATGGATCCTGTGCATGTGAATTGCAAATAAAACACATACATAAGATGCATAGGAACAAGTTAATCCCTCTGTGTACTAAATTCCTTTACCTACTCATTTGTGCATTTGTCCTCGACGATCCATTCTACTTCTATTAATCACGTGTATTGTTACATACCTGTGTAGATTTGATGGTGGAAAGACGACGACGTCTTGCTTCCTTCTACTACTGCCATTGCTACAACAGTTCAACTATTTGTTTGCCAAGTTGATGTTTTTAAAGAATAAACTGGTGTTTCATGCATGATACGTTCATCCACCAAGCTGGCGTGCTTGAAACTATTTCAATTTGTGTGTGTCTCTCTTTTGAGACTAACGTACAATCTATTTAATTTGGATTGTGGTTATGCGTGCGCTTGAAATAAGAGGGTCAGTTGTGCCTGTGAACTGTGTTGCGTCTCGGTCACAGAACAGAATCCCATGATGTATTGACGTGAGTGTGTTGCGTGATTGATATAGCAGCATGCTAATGCTGCCTGAAATATATATTTGATTGATTTACATGTATTCTTAATTATACCATTCTACTCATTTTTCAGATTATTTATTTGTCTATACTAGCTGAATGATTGTACGTTACTACAGATTAAAAAGCATAACATCTTTATATATCGAGCCACTGTTACCATGATCGGCCTTCAACACACCATTAACTCTGCCCTTGGCTTTGCTGCCATGTCCGATCGAGAAGAGCTCTGCCTGCCTGTGTGATGCCGATGCTTGACTTGCACCACACTCTCGGCTTCACTGTCACACTCACCTTTACTCCTTCCATTTTCATGTGATGTGATAATATTCTCAGCTCACAGCTTGGTTGGGCTGAAAAATTGTGGTTTATGGCTAAAATTGCACTATAACTGGCTGAAATTATTTCTGTAACTGAAGGCGACTTATTTGACATAATTAAATTAAAAAATTAAAAATATAAAAAAATATATTAGCTCATCACAGACAACGCAAACGAATACGGGAAAAAAGAACCGACAAAAAAACTCAAAAAAGCCAAAAGTTCATAAAAAGACGAAATTTATAAATAGTGAAAAATAAGCCAGGAGCTCAAACTGAAATGAGCGAGGATACTGTCTTGCCACAACTTGCTAACTAACGATTATCCCGGTTGACCAGATGATGGTTACCTGGCCTGGGGTTATCCACATATAGGGGAGATTTCCACCCACCTAATAATGTACGGGGGGTCGTACACTTTTGTTATTTAGGATATTACATCCCGTTAGCGGTTATACAGTCGAGGACGATGGCGTGCCTCACTATTCTCGTATAACCAGGTATGTGGAAGTGATCGCCGGTGCCACCATCATAACATGTTAAATAACATTTATCTTTAATGTCACTGTTCCTGTGATCTCTATCTCCAATCGGTATCAGTGTTTTCGATAACCTACCTTCATTGCACTTAATCTGTATCAATTGTTTGCTAGCTTGCTTTGCTTATCCTTTACATATCTTGTTTGCATTATCTGTCCTTTACTCACTGTGTTGCGATCGTTGTTGGGTACTTGCTGAGATTTCCAAATCTTACGCTTGCTCTTTCTATTCTCAGGTAAAAGGCTAGTGGAGTGATAGCATCATGCATGGGTGGGAGCACTTGAGTTTTTAGCACCGTGGCTTACCACTATTTGTTGTTTTATTTGTTCTTTATTTGGTTAGAAGTGAACCGGTCCATGTTCAACATTTATTTTAGCCTCTGTTGATTTTTTAGTAAATTACCTTTAAAAGTTATTTACTCGTGATTTCCATTATTGCTTTTATTATTTATTCTTCGCTTTGGCAATGACGTTCCATAGTAGTATCTCACATCGGTATGTGGGGTGCTACACCTCCCGCAACCGTCGCCTCCTTCTCCCTGGAACCCTCATGTCGTGCCTCGTCCTCCTTGGCGCCGCTACCAATTCCTTCCCAGCGTAGCAGCATCTAGTCATAGTCCTCCAACTTTCCCCAGGGCGTCGCCACCAATTCTATCTCCCATCACCCCTCCAACCAGCGGCACAATGCTCGGCGACAGCAGCCAGTGGATCAGAGAGGAGGGCACTCAGCAATGGCGATGGCTTCCTCTTACTACGACTGCCCTCATGGCTCTCCCCCGCCACCACCGCCCAGCGGTCGCTCGCCTGGTGAGCCTCTCTACCTCGTCCTACTCTTCGCTCGAAGCCCGTTGTGTTGTCTGGCGATTTTGGTCTCCCAAGTAGTCATCGAAGTCGATGCCGTGGTCGAATGGGGCCGTGGTTGAGGGGCCATGGATGAATTCGAGGGGTCGTGGTCGAAGTCGAAGCCGTGGTTGAAGGGGCTGTGGCTGAAGTCAAAGATCCATGGTCGAAGTCGGAGCCGTGGTCGAAGGGGCGATGGTTGAAGTCGAAGGGCCATGGTCAAAGTCGAAGGGCCGTGGATGAAGTCAGTCCGCGATTGAAGTCGAAGGGCCGTAGTAGAAGTCGAAGGGTCATGGTTGAAGTCCAAACCGTGGTCGAAGGGGCAATGGTTGAAGTCGAAGGGCCATGGATGAAGTTGATCTGTGGTCAAAGTTGAAGGGCCGTGGTCGAAGGGACGTGGTCGACGTTGGGGCTGTGGTCAAAGGGGGCCGTGGTTGAGGGGCCATGGCTGAAGTCGAAGCTTTATGGTCGAGGTCAATGTGGTGGTCGAAGGGGGTGGTAGTCGAAGGGAGAAGTGGTCAACGTCGAAAGGCTGTGGTCATCAAAGGGGACAATAGTCGAAGTCGAAGCCGTGGTCGACGTCGAAAGGCCATGATCAAAGGGGATAGTAGTCGATGTCAAAGGGCCATAGTCAAAGGGGAAAGTGGTCAAAGGGGATGGTGGTCAAAGGGGGAAGTGGTTGACGTCGAAGGGCCATGGTCGTCGAAGGGCCGTGATCGAAGGGGACAGTGGTCGAAGGGGGCAGTGGTCAAAGTCAAAGATCCGCGGTCGAAATCGAAGCCATAGTCGAAAGGGGCTATGGTCGAAAGGGAAAATGATTGACGTCGAAGGGCTGTGATTAAAGGGGGCAATGGTCAAAAGGGGAAGTGGTCGACGTCGAAGGGCCGTGGTCGAAGGGGATAATGGTCAAAGGGGGCAGTGGTCGAAGTCGCAGATCCGTGGTTGAAATCGAAGACCTATGGTCGAAGGGGGAAGTTGTCGATGTCGAACGGTCGTGGTCGAAGAGGGCAATGGTTGAAGTTGAAGATCCGTGGTCAAAGTCGAAGATCATTGGTTAAAGTCAAAGCCGTGGTCGAAGGGGGCCGTGGTTGAAGGGGAAAGTGGTCGGTGTCAAAGGGTCATGATCAAAGGGAGACAGTGGTTGAAATCGAAGATCCGTGGTTGTCATCGAAGCTGTGGTCAAAGAGGGAAGTGGTCAACGTCAAAGGGTCATGGTTAAAGGGGATAGTGGTTGAAGGGAGTAGTGGTCGAAGTTCAAGGGGGCAGTGCTCAAACTTGAAGGGGGTAGTGGTTAAAGTTGTGGTCATGGTCGTAGTCGTAGCGCCCATGGACGTGGTCATAGCTGTCATGGTCGTAGTTGTAGCACAAACCTGAAGGGCACCTGCTGGTTCGTCCATAACCTCCACCGCTACGAGTTTCCCCTCCAGTTGGACATCCTCGTCGCCTACCCCTGGTCACCCTCGAGATCGAGCTCCCCACCCTCGACGGCAAGACCCACAAGGTGGTAAAAATCGAAGCCATGGTCGAAGAGGGTCGTGGTCGAAGGGGGAAGTGGTTGACGTCAAAGGGTTGTGGTTGAAGGGGACAGTGGTCGAAATCGAAGGGGGTAGTTGTCGAAGTCAAAGAGGACAGTGGTCGAAGTCGGCGCCGTGGTCGAAGTCGGGGCTGAGCAGGCTAGCGTCGGCAGTCGGGCGATAGGGCACAAGCACACCGAAGGCCTGCCAACGTACGACCACCAGCAATGGTCGACCGCTCCCAACCTACGATCACGCGCGATGGTCGATGGCTTCTAACTTACAACCACAAGGTGTGATCGATGGCTTCTAATTTACGACCATGAGCACTAGTCGATGTGTTTCAACTTACGACCATGAGGTGTGGTCGATGTCTTCCGACTTACGACTACGAGCGCTTGTCGATGTGTTCCGACTTACAACCACGAGGTATCCTTGATGGCTTCTGACTTACGATCACGAACAATGGTCATCGGCTTTTGATGTACGACCACGAGCCATTGTGGAAGACTCTCGATTTAGGACCACGATCGATCGTTGACCGCTGCCTACTTACGACCACCAGCGACGGTCAACTGCTCCCAATCTACGATCACGCGCGATAGTCGACGGCTTCCAACATATGACGACGAGGTGTGCTTGAGGGCTTCCGACCTACGACCATGAGGTGTGGTCGATGTCTTCCGACTTACGACCACGAGGTGTTATCGATGGCTTTAAAATTACTTAATGGATTTAAAAACTTTTAAAACATGTTTGTATATATATTCTAAAATTTTTTATCACCCATAAGTTTTAAAACATGTAGTATAATAAATTTTAAAAATCTATAGCAACACACGGGTATTCAGCTAGTCAATTACAACATATTTATGTTATACAATTAACACCCAGGGGTGGTCGAGAGAAGATGAACGAGCATGCCATACCGTGATTACAGCGGCCCCAGCCCAAGCGACCCATGGTACCCGTTCCCCCACATAGCCGCCGCCTGCCGGCTCTCCCGCCTCATCCAAAAAGAACCACCGCAGTAGCGGCCACAGCCATCGCCTCGCCAACCACATTGTGTTCGCCTGTGATGAACTTCTCACGTAGGTGTCGAGGGATGGGTCTTGCCCGCTTGGGAGGCGACTGTGGGGCAAGCTCGGGTGGGTAGCGAGCGTATTGCAGGAGAGTGGTACACAATCCGTGAGGAGGATTATTTGAACGGGAAGACAGTGTTGCAGGTGAAAGAGGAGGAGCAAAACAAATTGCTATGTGAGGGGGCGCGGCTGTGGCGGAGGGAAGAGGAATGGGACGATGAGAAATTAGGATGGCCCACATGTCGGCATCGATATATTTTCCGAGGAGGAAAGGGGCAGATGAACGATCACCACCACTATCAGCTCTTCTTTTAAATAGTAGAGACAACTAGTTTATCCTCTCTGTCAAACAATTCATTTGTTGCTGAATAATGTAACAGAATCACTAAACAACAAGCAGTAACGCAGATGCATTTGTAAATAAGAGTATTAGAGATGGATGCAAGAATTGGGAAGCAACGCGCACCACAAAACAATGGCTAATTGGCTGGTGCTCGGCTTATATAAGGTGCTCCGAATATGCTACAGTGCATACATCAAAGGCTGAAACCAAGACAACCACCAAGTCAGATTCTATTTTATCACCTAGAGTCAGTCTGATTGAGTTAGGTAACTACAGCTAATGACAACAGAATTCGTTAACACTTAACAGTATTGATTAAAAAACATCATGTCTTTAGACGAGGCTCAAGTAATGCCAACTGATTTCTTTTGTGACCAATACATGCAACCCATGCTTCCACATCGACTGTTTTGTTTTCTTTGTATCTTTTCTGCACTCATATGAGAACAGTCAACAAGCAAGGTCACATTAAGCATGGCATCCGTTTTGTTCTTTCTAGTCTGTTTTTTCCCTGGTGCATTGCTTAGCTTCGGGTTATGTTAGTCTGAGTGCACTTACGTGTGTTATCAGTACACTCTTCTTGTTGTCGCTTTTAGCTGGTTCAATTATTTCAAACTTACTGGCCATTCTATCTTAGCAACTGATTTTCAGTTGGTCCTCTATCAGGGTAATTGACATATATAACACCAGTTACTGGCCATTCTACTGAGGGAAGCGGCCGAGCTGTTTGAGAACCATCCTAGTGCATTCATGCTTCAACAGTTTGAGAATCCAGCTAATGTCAAGGTAGTCTTTGCTTCTTGATTTTGATCATGTACAACATCTAAGTGCTGTACTAGATTGCTAGTTGCTGTAGTTTGCCAAATGTTTATCCATCAAGTTTATTTGGGTAAAGCTTCCCATGTGAGCGAACTATAGCCCAATTCAGTCAAAGAAGTTTCATCCCCTGGAGTACATTAGCTAGTACTTCAATGTCTGTTCTTATAATGTCATCAAAAATTGGCAGGTACACTGAGACAGCTGGTCCGGAAATATGGGAGGATCGGCTGTTAAGATGTTCTTATAATTCATGCTTTAATGGGCAGGTTGAGATATTTTTGTTCTTATAGACCATACAGAAAATTCGCATTATATGTGTTGATGAGATCTATTGTGGAATATTGTAAAATTGGCGATGTTTATGTGTGTATGCAGATATATGGAGTTGAACCTGCAGAAGCAAATGTTCTGAATGGTGGTAAGCCAGGTAAGCTATAGCTTTCTGTAAAATATTTACTTTTTCATACTAGATATCCTATTCATGAGTACATACGTTCTATATGAGCCTACCTAATTGCAGGCCCTCACCTCATCACTGGAAACGGCGTCGTGTTTAAGCCGGATATTTTGGACAGATGTAATGGAAAAGGTTCTTGAGGTACTGATGAATTAATCTCAAGTGTTTTTTTATCGAATATTATGCAAGAGAAAACTAGCTAAAACTGCCATATGATAGGTGAAAAGTGAGGATGCTGTTAAGATGTCTCTGGAGTTGGCACTGAAGGAAATATTTGCGTCTGCTATCTTCAATCTATGTATTATATATCAATAGCGCTCTTTTGATAAAAAACTGTTATTTTATTATGACGAAGATAATATTCAAAAACTAGAATTCGCCTGATTTGTGATGAGATTAGGCTAATGGGCAACTGAATTGCTATGCATGCATTGAACTGTTACTGAACCTTCTAATTTTTGCAGGTGGGTATATCATCAGGAGCCAACACCGTTGCAGCGCTTGAACTCGCAAAGAAGCCTGAAAACAAAGGAAAGCTCATTGTGGTAAGTTGCACATGTCCATCTTTGTGCACTGAATCACAATATTATCGAGAAGAAATTTCAGAAGACTTACCGGCGCACTGTTGTAATGGAAAAGGTTCTTGAGGTACTGATGAATTAATTTCAAGTGTTTATTTTATCGAATATTATGCAAGGGAAAACTAGTTAAAACTGGCATATGATAGGTGAAAAGTGAGGACGCTGTTAAGATGGCTCGAGGAGTTGAGAAGCTGAGAAAGGTGCGTGTGGACTAACTTGGCCAATCAATCTAGGCATTGCGTATTTGGAGCATTATAAATTGGATCTTCTAAATAAATTCCATGGCAACTAGGTAGTGATCGATTGAGCTGTGGTTTATGGCTTATTTCACTGTAGGGCTGTAAACGAGCCGAGCTCGAGCGAGCTTGACCTTCTAGGCTCGAGCCGAGCTCGAGTTAGGGTCCGAGCCTGGATCTGGGCTCGAGCTTGGCCTAAGCTCGAGTAGGCTCGAGCTCGACTCGTTGAAGCTCGATAACAATTAAAATAATTTATTATGCATTATTTTTCAATAATAAAAAAATTTTAAGTTCAAACTCGGCTCTAATAAGCTCGATAACAGTCAAAATAATTCAAATACACACTAATTTTCAATAATAAGAAAAGCTCGAGCTCGAGTTCGGCTCGAGTAAGCTCGGTAAGAATTAATATATATTACTATTTGATCTCGAATCGGGGCTCGCGAACTATTCGAGCTCGGCTCCGTGAAGCTCGCGAGCTCGAGTTCGGCTCGTTTAAAGTTCGAATTGAGCCTAGAACGAACCGAACTCGAGTAGCTCGCGAGCTTCAAGCTTTTTTTACAGCCCTATTTCACTATAGCTGGCTGAAATTACACTGTAGTTGAAGGTGGCTTATTTGGCATAATTAAATTTAAAAATTTTAAAAATAGAAAAAACGGGTTAGCCCATCACGTGTAATGTAAACGAATACGGAAAAAAAGAACTGGTAAAAAAGCTCAAAAAATCCCAAAAAAATCAGAAAAAGACGAAATTTAGGAACAGTGAAAAATAAGCCTGAAGCCAAAAGCCGAAGCCAAAACGATTGGGGCTAATAACAACTTCCAGTTGTACCTCGATGCACCTTTACAATTATGTATCCCTCGATGCACCTTTACAATTATGTATCTTCAGTTAATTCTCAAATATTATACGTACGTACATACACACATAGGATACTGAAATAGGGCACTATGGTGTCTGGACACTAAGCCTCTCTGTCTTTGAATTGCTTTTAGATGTGTGCAAGTGTGATATATCAGGCAAACTCGTTAATATTTATTAATTCGAAAAAGCGCCAATTTGAAAAGAAAGTCATTGGTTTAGCATATTGAATTAATCATGGATGAAAAGTCTTAATCATAGATGAACAATCTCAATTATAGAGCCTGGACACATCTTATGGCTTCTGGGTTGTTGCAAACAGGGTTTCAGAAACTGTTTTGGCACTGGAAGAAGATGTGAAATTGAAAACTTGGCCGGTTCAGGTTTGAAAACTTAAGTTTGGAATTGAAAGTTTCGAAAATTTAATGAAGGGAACGTATGCATTAGCTTCTAATATGCACATTTCTATGGAAGAAGATGTGAAATTGGGGTGTAGGGGGTTGAATCGGACTGGGGTTCCAAAAACCGGAACCACTGCATAATACGCATCAAATGCTTACAACAAGCAAAGCTCGTTCTTACCATGCATTCCCTACACTGTATTCTGACTGGAAAGTTAATTTCTCAATGCCAGTACCACATCCCTTACTTCACTGCCTTTGCCTGTACAGTACATCTTGAGGCAACCATGGATAAAATGCAAGATAACCAACTTAACAAGAGATTCGAGAAGTCATCGCCGCATAACCCTTCCTTCTGGCATCTTCCTGTCGACTGGACGAAATCTATGTGGTGGCCAGACAATGCGTTTTACCCTCCCGCGCATCAGACCAAGAGGAACCTGCAGGCGTCAAAATATCAAGATGCTTATCAAAACTTTAAAGTTGAGAAACTGATTTTGCAGTAGTGCAAACAAGTATTTGACATCAAACATGCTGAGTACTGCTAGAAAGAATCTGTTTTCTGGCTACATCTTTTACAATGAAAAGACGAGAAATTGTAAACCCTTTATTTCTTTTTTGGGGCGACTTGTTTGCTATTTGAGGATCACATAATCTCACCTGAAGAAGAGACATTAGAAAGATGAACAGCATATGAATGTTCAAATCATCATCTGCATATTTAGTTCTTCATTGCCATTTTACCAACAATCATTATTCCAAAACTTATAAATAGATTGTTTGGCCCACTGAATTGCATGGTGCGGCCTATACTATACAGACTGCAGATGTATAATGTAACTTATAACATTCATTGGTTTTTATTATATAGTAGATTACAAACTGCAGCTTGACTGAATTCAACATTACTTGTAGCTCATCAGTGTTGATATCAGATGAACAACATATCATAAATGCATAAAAATTGGCACAAAGTGGACCATGAGCCAAGAGGTCTACTCCTCAGCTTAGCATTTCTATACCAGATGAGGCATTGGTTCAGAGGAGCTAACACAAAATGTATAATGTAAACTGAGGAGTGCTAGATAAACGTGCTGAGTAGGACTATAAAAAGAAATTAGACATCGGGAGCTCTTGGCATTGCGTGTGGCACTAAGAATGCGGGTTTGCCACCGCCAATCCTATGCGGTCACGGTGTATAAATTCAGGGGAGACAGAACGAATGTCTTACAGGGCCGTAATTTCTTGAGCCCCAACTGTTTCTCCCCTTGTCCCCTTCCAACCAGCAGTGCCCCTCCGGGATCTGCCAGATCTCCGCCGTCTCCGGGACCTGGATCCAATCGCTGGGCAGCGTAATCAACCTGTTAAGTTCCTGTGGTCGGCTGGGTACCTGCAAACGACGATAACCAATCCATTCAACCTCGAAGCAATCAACCAAACAATCAGCCACTCTACAATGATATGGTGATAACCTTACCAGAACACGACGACGTCGCCTGGGATAAGTCGTAGTGGTCGAGACGGCGGCGCTCCACCAACGCGCAGTCATCAACAACCATCCTGCCTGTTGCGGTTCTCGTTCTCGCCGGGGTAAATATTAGATTGGGGCAGAAGCGGTGGTGTAGTGCGGCTCTGCGGGCGGTTCGTGCTCCTGTCATGTCCCCAAGTCTACCCGACGCCGCCGCCGATCGTGCTCGCCAAGCCGTCAGGGCCTCAGGGGGAAGGGGAAGGGGGAAGGAAAGAGTCGGCCGCGGCGAGGGAAAAATTGTAGATTTGCCCCACTCTTGAGTGGCTTTGTAGATTTGCCTCAGTGATGTCTCAATGATATGTGGGTCCAGGACCCATATGTCATTGAGACAACTAAGCCAAATCTACAAAGTGCACTTTTTTAAGTGTGGCAAATCTACAAAAGCCCCGGCGGCGAGGGCTCCGAGCGGAGCTGGGGCTTTTGTGTTAGGGTGCGCTGAAGTGAAAATCCTTCTCTCTTTTTTTTTCTTTTTTGAGATATATAACCCAATGACCGTTTGGAGCATTAGAATATTCGCCGATTCATATATGAAATGAAATAGTTCTTTTAAAAATTTTATAAAATTCTTGTGAAATTTTTGCACTCGTGCATTAAGAGTCTATTTAGAATGCAGACAATATAATTGTCAGGGAATTCTACTGAATTCTCATATGCCAACAAGGGAATGTAGGAATTTGGTATAAAACAATATAATTCCTACGCAATTCTACGAAATTATCATGTACCAAACAGGGCCTAAAACTTATACTCTCTCTGATCACAAATACATGTTATTTTGGATATTGACTCAGGCTCTAAAACATAACTTTAACCACTAATTTCTATTATAATATATTTGTAAAATCCAATAAAATTATAATATTTTGAAAGTACTTTTAAAGACAAATCTACGCTTATGATTTTCATGTATCCAATTTACATATTTAAAAAGATATTAATAGTCAAAGTTTTAAAGATTGGACTGCACCTATATCCAAAACAACATATATTTGTGACCGAATGGACTAGCATATTTGAGTCCCAATTTGGGATCCCTGAAATTTTAAACCCAATTGGGAACCTAGTTCCTAAACCCTATTTGAAATCCCTGTTACCAACTTACAATTCCAAAATTCAACTATGAATTCTAAAATCTAAAACATGACACCCAAAAGCAAAAACCCATGCGAATTCTAACACCTATAACACCTTTTTAACTCATTTGAAACCCTACTACCAACCCTGAAACCTGGTACATTGCATTAATTCGGGGGGATCTTGAGAACATCAATATCCTATCATCTTCAATCAGGTTGAGATACAGGCCCCCATTATGGCTTTTGACTGAAAATTTTGAATTTTGCCTGTTTACGGTACAGATTACGGAGAGAGAGATACTCACTTGTGATTTTAGATGGTATATATGTTGGGCTTTTAACGTGTACATCGTTTAACTTATAGATCCCATCTTGAGAAAATACTCCATTTAAAACTTAGGTACTGTAGCAAAAGCTAAAAGCCGCTAGCTTCGGAGGAAAAAAACAGGCCCTTAGTGGCTTCTGGCTTAGGCTTTGTGGCCCATAAGCCATCAACCCTGTCGAACAGGTGGCTTATTTGGGCGTACGCCACACGCGCACAAGACCACGCTGACAATACAACACAGACGTTATTCGTATAAACCGTATGTGATACTTACAACATAGACGGTTCCTAGAAACCATCTATGATATAAGCATTCAGTTTAACCTCTTTTGTAGTAGTGGCAATTGTGCATAGCAAGATAACACTAAATGGGGGGAAAAATCAAGGCATGGGCGTCGAACATGGAGAGAACACGTGAGCATGGCATAGCCTCCGCCCAAGGAACGTGTAGGTGAGCTTGGTTTGGCCGAAGGATGGCTAGATTGGGTTAGCCACGGTGACATTCATGGAAACCAATGGTTGTTCTAGTACAGAACTTCCTTGGCGATGTATTGGACAAACGGAGGTATGAAATACGTAGAGTAGATAATGGTAATTGTGCAGTAGCAAAAAAATTAGGTTTTGGCTCACAGGAGATGACGAATCGACGACAGAGGACATAGTAGATCGGGTTTCGAGAAAAACTCGATTCCCGTCAAACTGCTGCGTGAAAATCAAATTAACTTCATATGCGGGTGAAGATACTTAGGAACACGAAGTGACGTAAAAGGAATTTGAAGAAATTCACCCGGAGTGCTCGGAACACAAGTTAGAGCGACGAACAATTTTCGGGAACAAAGGGCTCTCGTTGACAGCGATGTTTCAGGCTTTGAGGAGGCTTGGCGAAGATTGAAAGAGGTTGAGAGAGGTTATAGGGTCGTATATAAGGGCTTAGAAGAGATAGAAATGGACTCGAATGAAAACGTTGTTCTAGAGACGAAGAAAAAAAATCATATACGTCTATTAGATAGCCCACATCTATTGTAACGGTGAGGATGCAAGTGATAAAAACTAAGTCAAGACGTATAAATTGATACGTATGCCAAAAAGGAGTTCTATCTCTGTACGGAGCTTGTACGAGTCCATCTGTTCGTTGGAGCAGACCAAAGAAAGAACTAATTTCAAACGCATGCGCATGCCAGAAAGAAAGAGATACACACACATGCATCAAGGATCCAGTCCCTCCGTTTAAGATCTTTGAGACTCTTCGTATTTGGGAGCCGGGTGTCTCCAACTTTTTTTTTTGCTGATTACAAGGAGGGTGTACATCCTCACAAAACCACGTACGCACACACGAATGTACTTTCTTTAGTATACGTCTTGATAAATAGAGGTCGGGGATAAATACATAACCGCATAAAAATTTAAAACAATCGTGAGCAACTAAATTAAAACTTCTTTCTCTCCCCCTTCAAATTCCTTTCCCCCTCCTAAATTAAAACTTTCGACTTTAACTTTGAATTTTCAATTTCAATTTTGAAGTTTCGCTTTCGAACATTCAAATGCTACTTGAAATCCCCTTCAACTTTCAACTGAGACTTTAGCTTTCAACTTTGAACTTTTTACTCCATTCGAACACATTCAATCTTTCCAAAAAAAGAGAGAAGGCTTTCAACTTGGATCCAAACTTTCAACCGAGAGCTAAAAAAACATTCGAAATCCATGAACTTTCAAATGAGATACAAAAAATCACTTTGGGAAACTTCCAACAATTTGACATTCGAACGACTTTCAAAAACAAACTTCCCATTCATGCAAACCTGGATTAAAAGGTGATGTTTATGCACCAGTTCGAGAAAGCGGTGCGACGCGCACAAGCGTGATAGCGTTTTCGCATGCCAGTATATGGATGGTTAGTTAGTCATGCATGAGGATAATGCTTTCTTACTTTGAAATGAAGATCATCTCGATCACCGCTGCATATATTATATAATTCCCGCCGTCAAGCTCAAGCCCAAGCTTCCTCCGACGGTGGACTACGAGAAGGAATGGTGGGAGAGCCTGGAGTCGAACACCCTTCCCTCTACCGGCCGATCCACTCGCCCTACAACGAGACCCAGATGCCCAGGTGAACCCTCCCTTCGGCCCTGCCCTCCCCTGCCTGTGTCAATCCTCTAGCTTGCATATATTATATAATTCATCCATCCATTCCACACTGAGGATTCGGTTTTGCGTCGGTTTGGGAACGGACAAAATAAAAAACAAACGGATGAACGAATCACGAAGGGACGGGAAGGAATGAATTTCTTGCATGATTTGGAGCATTTTTTGTTTTGGCAATGTTGTGGGGGTGGCCCAACCCCCCGTGACTGGGCCGTGCAACTAGTCCAACATGTAATAGGCCCAATAGTGTAGAGGAATATACCAGTGTAAATATACCAATGTACCCTCATACTTGGTAAGTACTAAGGGGTAGAATGGAGATTTCCCATTCTACCCCACTCATATATATAAGCCCCCTGGAGGGGCAGGAGGGCCACACACTCTCATTCTTACCCAACTCTCCCACACAGATCTGGCTCCTCTCTTCCTCTTCTACTAGTCCCCTTCTCTACTGTTTGGCCTGTAGCCACAACAGATGGCGCCGTCCGTGGGGACTGGATGAAAAGTCGCTTAAGGAGCTGGAAGCTATTTTTGGGAGCGTCATCAGCGACAGATAAGTAGTTTGCTCTAAAAAATTCAACCATCTTGGTTGATTAAGTAGTTTGCTCGATCTGTTTTGAAGATGCGGTGTTGGATAGATCTAGTCGCATACTCGCATGGGCTTTGCTGGAACACTTCATCATATTTTATAGATGATGTATTCAGCAGATCTAGTCGAACCGCTCATATCTGTATTGCCGTTATCTCCCCCCGGCTGGTGGTGTTCATGCAGGGAGATGACATCTTGGGTGACTTGATGGCTTGATCCTTCTGGCCAGGGAGCTCGCACGCCTTCAGCTCGACCACGCTGGACTCCACGCGAGACAAGGACCTCCCCGACCATGAGCTCTACACAGGTGAAACGGGCTCCGCACATGCGAGGTCGCGACTCTCTGATGTCGAAGTCCCGGCCTCGGCGCAGCACAGGGCCACGTCGTGGTGGCCTCCGCGCGCTACGTAAGTTATCCATACATGCATGGTGCGAAGTTTCCATCCGCTCCGAAGGCCGGAGAGCAGCCTTCGCCGGGCTGTCTGAAGCTTGTCTGAAGCCTTTGCATTGGCGCCGGAGGTGTCCACTCAATTCCGTGGGACTCCACGCACGCGCGGAGTCTCCCGCCCGAAGCCCCCGGCGCGAAGCCCATGCACGCGTTTCCATCTCCAGCCGAAAACTGTGGCCCTACCCCGGCATTGGTGTCCGCGCTGAGGCCGCTGGTGTCCGCCGGCGACAGCGTTGGCCTAATGAGGCTGTTCAAGGAGGTGACGCCGCGCTTACACTACAGGATGCGGGGGAGCATGGGGGGCACTGCGGAGCTGGTGAAGCGCGGGGCAATCTTCGTACGGAGCCCGGTTCGCTCGATGAAGCGGCGATGTCCGGCTCCAGCCCGCATCTCGATGCCGCCATGGACGAGTTGGGGCAGCGCTACGTCGACGCCTTCAATTCCGCCTCTGCGGAGGCCGGGGTGGCCATGCGCTAGAGGGAGAGCGCCGCTAGCGCTGAGACCTCGGCGCACAACTCCGAGGCTTCGGAGTATGGCAGCGTCGTAGAAGATACAGCAATCATATACCTCGTCTCCGCACGGTAAGGAGGACGCACGGCTCGGCTGCCTCAAGATCGCCTTCGCCTACTGCGCCATGATGCCGGACCCGCACTCCGCCACAAGGCCTGCCCAGTGCCGACGACGAAGTCTGGCCCTGGCCTTCGCATGCTAAGCACGCCTTTGTGCCGCACCGGCTCGCCTCCGCACAACCGCGGACGGCTGGCATTGGAGTCCGGAACGTAGACGCTACAAATGTAAGACAAGGCGAGAAAAATCTAGACTAATCGTGTGGAATGGAATTTCTTGTATACATGCTGCAGCCTACAGGCTTATTCACACATGCATGCGTATCCATCCATTCGCGAGGGCAAGCACGTACGCATGCATATCCATCCATCCGCGCGCGGCTCCGCGTCCGTCTCTGCACGCCGTCGCCTGGTACTTCGCGTCGGCCTCCGCACCAGGATCCTTCTGGCCAGGATGGTAGTCATCAAGCTCAGTTCCACTGCGCCGGACCCACACGCCGAGCCTCTGCGTGACATGGAGTCTCCGCATAATACCGAGCCTCTGCGAGACTTCGTCAAGCGCGCCTCGGCGCCGAGACTCCGCGCTACGCTCGGCGAAGGCCCAGCGAGGTCCCAGCTGCGGGGTTCTATCGACTCCAAGAACGCCAGCATCGCATCAACGAACGCTGGCTAACTATGCATGCAGGCCCTACGTGCACATGCATGCCTAGAGTATTTCTTTTCTCACTTAAACATGCATGCATGGAAGTATTTCCTTTTTTGCGTACGCATGCAGGCATGGAGTA
Organism: Dendrocalamus latiflorus; assembly: GCA_017311315.1. NCBI lineage: Eukaryota > Viridiplantae > Streptophyta > Magnoliopsida > Poales > Poaceae > Dendrocalamus > Dendrocalamus latiflorus. The sequence goes on from CM029638.1 coordinate 33,672,487, forward strand.
TCCCTTCCCTACGTATACGTGCATAACGTGGGCAGCCAGGCGATGCTGTAGAAGACCCTGGCATCAAAGCCCTCCGAGGTGTCCTCACGTGGAGATGGCTAGCTTCACGCACTGCCGGAGTCTCCGCCGCAGCTCCGGCCTCCGCGCCCTCGGCGTCTACGCGCGGGACTCCATGCACGCGCGAAGTCTCCCGTCCGAAGTCTCCGGCTCGAGGTGCGCGTGTTTATGATGGCGATCGCCCGCTCCGCTCGTCTCCGCGTGGTCCGGCCTCCGCTCGCTTCTGTGACGGCGCGAAGACCCACTTCGACTGCGGCGTCCACAAGCCCCCGCACAGGACCAAACTTCGGCATGGTACGGCTGGTTGACGCAGCTCTGGATGGGAGCTGCCATGCGTTGGGATTCTTGCACGCATGAGAGCATTGGAGCATAGGAAAGCCTTCGCGTGGCATCACCTGCATGGCCCTTGCACGTGCATGTGCAGTTGGCATGATATGTCTCCGTTCTACATAGCCTCTGTGCCGCAAGTCCTCGCGTACATCGCACCGGGGGCACTGCTTCTCCGAGGCAATCGTCGACCTACGCGTCCACGGCGAGCTCGTGGTCGACCATGCCCAGCGGCAAGGACGTCCGGGACTTCCAGGCGCTGCTCCACCAGGGCCTCAGCTACACGCCGCCCTCGTCCGCGGGGGGCACAGCTACCGCCACGCCCTGTTCGGCGAGGCCTCCGCACGTCTAAAGAGACTTCGCCGGTCTCTATGCAGCGCTCCGAGCCTTCGCACGTCCTCGGCAAGATTTCACCGGCCTCCATGCGTGCACTGTGCTCCAGGACAAGACCTTCACGCGTTTTCAGCGACTCCGCTCAGCTCAACGATGACTTCGCCGTCCTTCGCTCGGCGCCTCCGCTCGGCCCCGCGGTGACTTCGCCAGCCTTCGCTCGGTGACTACGCCCGGCCCCGCGACGTCTTCGCTGGCCTCCGCCCGGTGACTCCGCCTGGCCCCGCGACGACTTTGCCGGCCTTCGCTCGACGCCTTCGCCTGTCCCCGCTCGTGGGTAACAAGACCGAAATCACGGAGCCCTGGGCGCACGAGGATCATTCGTCCATGCAAAGATGAGATACGTATGCATGCATCAGCTCTAGGCATGCCTGGGCATGAGGCAGTTGCGGCGGCCGTGGAGGCTCCGTGGAGCAGTAGCGGCCGCGAGCAATCACTATACACAAGCAGCGTCGAAGAGACCTTGCGAAGCGAGGAGGCGCACCGGTCCCCGCGCTCGTCGAAGGGAGTATCACTCGGCCTCCGGGCTGATGATCTCCGCGTTTTATTCGTCTTCACGCTGGCCCTCCGCGCCGTCGCAAAAGGCTGCCAGGGAGTAGGGCCCCCTCCGCACGAAGCCAACACCGAGCCTCCGCCCTGCAGCGACGGAAGCCTGCGCTACCTCCACATGACGACGAGGCCTTGTCTGTGCTGCGCCACCTCCGCACGTCCAGTGAGGCGTCACTAACAGAGATCGGCGTCGGCCCCCACTGGCTCTCTGCGCTGCGTCGGCCTCCACCGGCTCTCCACACTCACCGAAGGTAGCTCCTACGGCCGCACGGCATCCCTTCAGGCGTCCCGGACTCCGGCCACACCCGAGCTGCACTAGCATCGCCATCGCCTACCGGGTACATGAGGCAGGCCCGTACCGTGTCAAGGAGGCCGCGGTGGTGCCGACATGTTCAAACACCTGGCCCAGCTGCTATCGTGCCAGAGCCAAGGCGGCAAGGACCTGCTTTTTCCGCACCTGCGTCGTCTCCGCGCTCACCTCGGCATTCTTCATCAACGGCACCTGGCGCACGACATATGCATCCACATGCATGGCTACACATACACCCACATGCGCTGTTCGAGGAAGACGAAGCCAACGTCTCTGCGGCGCTGCGTCCGTCCACGCCGACAACGCCACTCACCACAAAGAGGCCGGGGCCCAGATCGCGCTTGCGCTCCTCGAGCGCGCCGTTTCACTGTTCCGCAGCCTCTGCGACGGTGCAAACTGCTCCCAAGCACTTCGCGTCGATCCTCCCATGTCACCGCGCCGATCTCAGGGGACCTCGCCGAGCTTCGCCAGCCCTCGCCCAGCTCCGTAGCAGCGAGTGCATGCATGGCAAGGCACGTGCAAGCCACGCGGAAGACAGCCACCTCGCCTAAGGACTCCGCGTAGGTGAGGTTGCGGCCGCACGACGCCGAAGTCTTCCACAGTTGCCTTCGTGCCATCGAAGGTTGCTTCGGAGCCTCCTTGCGCACTACCTTCGCGAGGCTCCGAGTCTTCGCTCTGCAGACTCCGTGTGATGTCCAACCTGCGAAGACGGCAAGAGAGGCCGAGCGCAAGGGTCTCCGCACCTGCGGAGTCGACTCCACGTCGCCATCGCCCTGCCCGGAACGCACCGCACGTGATTGTGTGAGGTACTAATAATCATCGCTGCATGGCTTGCAGGCATGGCAATAAAGAAACGGTTCACCATATCGTTTATTGTGGTTACAGTTCCGTTCTAAGATTTTTAATGTGGCTGTGCTTGCTTCTCCAGTTTGTGCCCGTTTTGGGCTCCCGTAGCATCTATTGCTTTCCCAGTACTGCATCCTGGAGCATTTTGTTGTCCCAAGTTTTCGGCCATTTCTTGGGTGCCTCTGTTTTGGCTCTCCTTTTGATTTAAATCGCGCGACGGCCTTGCGCCTCGGCGCACTCTACGGAGTATAAATAAGACGTAGCGTTGAGCTTGCCTCCGCACGCGCCAGTCTACGGACTCTAAATAAGACGTAGCGTTGAGCTTGCCTCTGCACGCGCCAGTCTACGGACTCTAAATAAGACGTAGCGTTGAGCTTGCCTCCGCACGCGCCAGTCTACGGACTCTAAATAAGACATAGCGTCGAGGTCCGCCTCCGCACGCACCAGTCTACGGACTCTAAATAAGACGCAGCGGGGGGGGGGGGGGGGGGGGGCGCCTTCGCGCACACTCTACGGAGTATAAATAAGATGTAGCGTTGAGGTCCGCCTCCGCACGCACCAGTCTACGGACTCTAAATAAGACGTAGCGTCGAGGTCCGCCTCCGCACGCAAATAAGACGCGGATTTTTTCCTGCGCACTCTACGGAGTCTAAACAAGACGCGAATGCCACGCACGCATGGACATTGTCCTTATGCGTACTCTCCGGAGTATAAATAGACGTGGTTGAAGTTCCCACGCACACTACGGAGTATAAATAAGACGTGGATGTTGTTCCCACGCACTCTACGGAGTATAAATATTACTGCATGGCCGGGACACTAGGGAGTGCCTCGCTTTAAGCAGCGCATCGCTTGGATATCGCGCCCTCGCGCGCGTTGCACCAGGGAGTGCACCGCGAGTTTTTAAAGGTAGGGGAACGGCGGCTCCGCCTCCCTGCCTCAGCGTGCGTAGTGCCCCCGGCCTACGCCGTAAGCGGCCGCTTTCCGCGGGCACAGTCTTTAAAGGTAGGGGAACGGCGGCTCCGCCTCCCTACCTCAGCGTGCGTAGTGCCCCCGGCCAACGCCGTAAGCGCCCACTTTCCGCGAGCACTATCTTTGAAGGTAGGGGAATGGCGCCTCCGCCTCCCTGCCTCCGCGCGCGTATCACCCTTGGCCTATGCCGCAAGCGCCCGCTCTCCGCGGGCACTGTTTTGAAAAGGTAGGGGAACGACGCTCCGCCTCCTTACCTCAATGTGCGTAGTGCCCCCGGCCTACGCTGCAAGCGCCCACTCTCCGCAGGCACTGTTTTGAAAAGGTAGGGGAACGGCGCTCCGCCTCCTTACCTCAGCGTGCGTAGTGCCCCCGGCCTACGCCGCAAGCGCCCACTCTCCGCGGGCACTGTTTTGAAAAGGTAGGGGAACGGCGCTCCGCCTCCTTACCTAAGCGTGCGTAGTGCCCCCGGCCTACGCCGTAAGCGCCCGCTTTCCGCGGGCATAGTTTTGAAAAGGTAGGGGAACGGCGCTCTGCCTCCTTACCTCAGCGTGTGTAGTGCCCCCGGCCTACGCCATAAGCCCCCGCTTTCCGCGGGCACAGTCTTTGAAGGTAGGGGAACAGCGGCTCCGCCTCCCTGCCTCCGCACGCGTATCGCCCTCGACCTACGCCGCAAGCGCCAGCTCTCCGCGGGCATTGTTTTGAAAAGGTAGGGGAACGGTGCTCTGCCTCCTTACCTCAGCATGCGTAGTGCCCCCGGCCTACGCTGTAAGCGCCCGCTTTCCGCGGTCACAGTCTTTGAAGGTAGGGGAACGGTGGCTCCGCCTCCCTGCCTCCGCGCGCGTATTGCCCTCGGCCTACGCAACAGCGCTCCGCCTCCTTACCTCAGCGTGCGTAGTGCCCCCGGCCTACGCCGTAAGAGCCCGCTTTCCGCGGGCACTATCTTTGAAGGTAGGGGAACGACGCCTCTGCCTCCCTGCCTCCGCGCGCGTATCGCCCTCGACCTACGCCGCAAGCGCCCGCTCTCCGCAGGCACTGTTTTGAAAAGGTAGGGGAACGGCGCTCCGCCTCCTTACCTCAGCGTGCGTAGGCCCCCGGCCTACGCCGCAAGCGCCCGCTCTCCGCGGGCACTGTTTTGAAAAGGTAGGGGAACGGCGCTCCGCCTCCTTACCTCAGCGTGCGTAGGCCCCCGGCCTACGCCGCAAGCGCCCGCTCTCCGCGGGCACTGTTTTGAAAAGGTACGGGAACGGCGCTCCGCCTCCTTACATCAGCGTGCGTAGTGCCCCCGGCCTACGTCGCAAGCGCCCGCTCTCCGCGGGCACTGTTTTGAAATGGTAGGGGAACGGCGCTCCGCCTCCCTTCCTCAGCGTGCGTAGTGCCCCCGGCCTGCGTCGTAAGCGTCCGCTTTCCGCGGGCATTGTCTTTGTAGGTAGGGGAACGGCGCCTCCGCCTCCTTACCTCAGCGTGTGTAGTGCCCCCGGCGTACGCCGCAAGCGCCTGCTCTCCGCGGGCACTGTTTTGAAAAGGTAGGGGAACGGCGCTCCGCCTCCTTACCTCAGCGTGCGTAGTGCCCCCGGCCTACACCGTAAGCGCCCGCTTTCCGCGGGCACTATCTTTGAAGGTAGGGGAACGGCGCCTCTGCCTCCCTGCCTCTGCGTGCGTAGTGCCCCCGGCGTACGCCGCAAGCGCCCGCTCTCCGCGGGCACTGTTTTGAAAAGGTAGGGGAACGGTGCTCCGCCTCCTTACCTCAGCGTGCGTAGTGCCCCCAGCCTACCCCGTAAGCGCCCGCTTTCCGCGGGCACAGTCTTTGGAGGTAGGCGAACGGCGGCTCCGCCTCCCTGCCTCCACGCGCGTATCGCCCTCGGCCTACGCCGCAAGCGCCCGCTCTCCGTGGGCACTGTTTTGAAAAGGTAGGGGAACGGCGCTCCGCCTCCTTACCTCAGCGTGCGTAGTGCCCCCGGCTTACGCTGTAAGCGCCCGCTTTCCGCGGGCACAGTCTTTGAAGGTAGGGGAACGGTGGCTCTGCCTCCTTGCCTCCGCGCGTGTATCGCCCTCGGCCTACGCAACAGCGGCTCCACCTCCTTGCCTCGGCGTCGTGCTCTGGACTTCGCCGTTCGCCTCGAAGGCATCGCCTCGGCGGGACAGCATGGCTCCGACGTGGGACTTAGCCGTCCGCCTCGTAGGCATCGCCTCGGCGGGACGACACATCTTCGACGCTTGACGACACGTCTTCGGCGCTCGACGACGCGTCTTCGGTGCTCGACGCTGGACTTTGTCGTCCGCCTCATAGGCATCGCCTCAGCGGGACGGCACGGCTCCGGCGTAGGACTTCGCCACCCGCCTCATAGGCATCGCCTCGGCGGGCGGCACGGCTTCGGCGCTCGACTCCACCGTCCACCTCGACGGCATCACCTCGGTGGGACGGGACTTCACCGTCCGCCTCGTAGGCATCGCCTCGGCGGGCGGCATGGCTTCGGCGCTCGACTCCGCCGTCCGCCTCGTAGGCATCGCCTCGGCGGGGCGGCACGTCTTCGGCGCTCGACTTAGCCGTTCACCTCGTAGGCATCGCATCGGCGGGACGGCACGTCTTCGACGCTTGACGACACGTCTTCGGCGCTCGACGACGCGTCTTCGGTGCTCGACTCTGGACTTCGCCGTCCGCCTCATAGGCATCGCCCTAGCGGAACGGCACGGCTCCGGCGTGGGACTTCGTCGCCCGCCTCGTACGCATCGCCTCGACGGGCGGCACGGCTTCAGCGCTCGACTCTGCCGGCCGCCTCATAGGCATCGCCTCGGCAGGGCGGCACGTCTTCGGCGCTCGACAACACGTCTTCGGTGCTCGACGACACATCTTCGGCGCTCGACTCCGCTGTCCGCCCCGTAGGCATCGCCTCGATGGGACGGCGCGTCTTCGGCGCTCGACGACACATCTTCGGCGCTCGACTCCGCTGTCCGCCCCGTAGGCATCGCCTCGGCGGGACGGCGCGTCTTCGGCGCTCGACGACACGTCTTCGGTGCTCGACGACACATCTTCGGCGCTCGACTCCGCCGTGTGTCTCGTAGGCATCGCCTCGGCAGGGCAGCACATCTTCGACGCTCGACGACACGTCTTCGGTGCTCGACGACACGTCTTCCGCGCTCGACTCCGCTGTCCGCCCCGTAGGCATCGCCTCGGCGGGACGGCGCGTCTTCGGCGCTCGACTCCGCCGGCCGCCTTGTAGGCATCGCCTCGGCAGGGCGGCACGTCTTCGGCGCTCGATGACACGTCTTCGGTGCTCGACGACACGTCTTCGGCGCTCGACTCCGCTGTCCGCCCCGTAGGCATCGCCTCGGCGGGACGGCGCGTCTTCGGTGCTCAACTCCGCTGTCTGCTCCGTAGGCATCGCCTCGGCGGGACGGCGCGTCTTCGGCGCTCGACTCCGCCGTGCGTCTCGTAGGCATCGCCTCGGCAGGGCGGCACGTCTTCGGCGCTCGACGACACGTCTTCGGTGCTCGATGACACGTATTCGGCGCTAGACTCCGCTGTCCGCCCTGTAGGCATCGCCTCGGCGGGACGGTGCGTCTTCGACGCTCGACTCCGCTGTCCGCTCCGTAGGCATCGCCTCGGCGGGACGACGCGTCTTCGGCGCTCGACTCCGCCGTGCGTCTCGTAGGCATCGCCTTGGCGGGACGGCACGTTTTCGGCGCTCGACTTAGCCGTCTGCCTCATAGGCATCGCCTCGGCGGGATGGCACGTCTTCGACGCTTGATGACACGTCTTCGGCACTCGACGACACGTCTTCGGCGCTCGACGACGCGGCTCTGGCGCTCGACTTCACCGTCCGCCTCGTAGGCATCGCCTCGGCGGGACGGCACGGGGTTCAGCGCAGGAGGTCACTGATTACTTCGTAGGCATATGCCTCTGGGGTCTGCAGGCTACCAGTTGCATCGGCACCCTCGCGCTCGCTGTCGGGGAACGGGGGGCTGGGGTGGTCGATCACGTCAGCTCGCCCATCGGGACCTCAGCGCTTGCTGTCGAGGGAGTACTGTTGTGGGGGTGGGCCAACCCCCCGTGACTGGGCCGTGCAACTAGTCCAACATGTAATAGGCCCAATAGTGTAGAGGAATATACCAGTGTAAATATACCAATGTACCCTCATACTTGGTAAGTACTAAGGGGGTAGAATGAGGATTTCCCATTCTACCCCACTCATATATATAAGCCCCCTGGAGGGGCAGGAGGGCCACACACTCTCATTCTTACCCAACTCTCCCACACAGATCTGGCTCCTCTCTTCCTCTTCTACTAGTCCCCTTCTCTACTGTTTGGCCTGTAGCCACAACAGGCAAGATATCAAGATAAGACTTGGTCGAAAAGTTGGCTTGGGAAGGAAAGAGACGCCATGCTCTGCTCTGCTGTGTGGTCTGTTCAGCCGAAGGTTGAAGACAATAAACAGTAACCAACGGTAGAGAGAGAAAGAAAGAAAAAGGAAAAAAAGAAAAGTAAATATGGGCCAAAAATATAGGTTGGACCTAACAAATAGAACGGACATTTCTCTATGGATTCAGATTTTCGATATTTGAATTTGATTTTTTAGAATTTAAATTCAAATTTGGAATTTCGGGTTGGAATTGGAACTTTGAGATTTCCTTCTAGAATTATACATAAAATTCAAATAAAATCTATACACTTTTAAATGATTAATTTGAAAGTAAATTTTAAAGAAAGTGAACTTTTAGAATGTTACAATCTTCCGGTATATTCTTGAGCTGTTTTTTGGCGAAAATTCCAGTAGTCTTGACCTGAACTATTTAGTTCACTTACGAGCTAGAAAATTGGAAAATCAAGTCATCTAAAAAATCAAGTGATGCAGATGTTTTGAGGCTCAAGGACGGAGTAGATTGTAAACCGTAGCTTCGATTGTCGGGTAGCATTATAACTGCAAACACGCCAAACCATACATGATAAATTTGGTCATAAACAACAATGGTTAGTACAATCTACAAGTGAGGCCTCATAGATAGAAACATTATACTGGCATATCTTGTTCCATTTTTCCCTTTGTTTTGGCTCTTGATGCATTCCATTTTTTCCCCTTTGTGCTGGCTCTTGATGCATTCCATTTTTCCAGTCAGCAAAGTCAGGTGATAACTTTTGTGGACATGACGACCATTCCTCTCTTTATTCTTTAGCTCCAAACCAGGAACCATGCATGCCATTACCATTGAGACTACCCATGAGATCCAATGGCAAATAAAGATTATGAATAATCATTGCAACTGATTACCATTGAGAGTTCACTCTCTTGTTTCCTCTTTCCTAATCACTTGATTTTATGAGTTGCATGCATCAAAAAAAGACAGGCAATTTACTTATACTTCAACACTCTCTCAAACTGATTGCAATTATTTTTTTAATTGCAGCCAGTTAGGTCTTAAACTCAAGGCCTTTTGATTCTGATATCATATTGAGTTACATGCACCAACTAATTCACCTAAAAGCTTAAAGTTGACGAGAAAAGACAAATAATTCACTTATACTTCAACAATTTGTCTGCTACCTGCTACGAGTTAAGCCACATATGTTTGTTTCCCCGGAGAATTTAAACAAGACCAACAAGAGTGTTATATCATCAAAGTAACATATGTATTTAAGGTACTGAGCTTCTTCCTCCGCCACATATTGTTTACAACTTTTTTTCTATCAAAGATAAGCTTATGGATCAACAATGTTGATGCACAAACCTACGATGTCATTGCAGGTGACGAGATCTGGAGGAACAGATGGATTAGATCTATGGAGAAGTCTTTCACAAGAAATTCATCAATCTTGCTTGAAACAGGTATGCTTCTCTTCATACTTTACCCCTTTTTGCAAGGATTATTTTTGCCTACCTTGCAGGTTTTTATGCAACACTACTACAGAAAGCCTAATAGTAGACGGCCAATCACAAACGGTTTTGTCAAACCGTCTGTGAAGAACACTAACACAGACGGTTTTAATTTGGACACCGTCTATGTTGGCGGTGTCGGGGAAAACGAGTATCACAGACGGTTCTTACCGATGAACCGTCTGTGATACTTCGGTATCACAGACAGTCTGTATTACAAACCGTCTGTGATAATCCCAGATTATCACAGACGGTTTTTAATTAAAAACCGTCTGCGATAAGCTGGTTATATTAAAAACCGTCTGTGATACTTCATAGACGGTTTTTTATGAAAAACCGTTTGTGATAATGCCAGTAGGCATTTATTGCGCTGCTCAGACCGCATCTGTCTTCATTTCGATCCAGATCTAGCTGGTGCTTTACTCTTTCACTCAGGAGGCAAGCTTGGCGATTTCAGACCAGTTAATTTGGTGGGAGGAGGCAGATACTGAGCTTTGAAGATTTATACTTTCCTGGTTGCTCTAAATATGGTTAGTAATGAATTTTATTTTTTCTTTGCGTGCATTACAATTTAGATCTAAATAATTGGTGAGTGTTATTAATTGAAGATGGTTTGCAAAATTGTTGGTTATATAATAGCTGTTGTGTTTATAATATGAATTGAGGTAGCAAATTAAGCCTCAATATAATACATGTGGCCGGTATATATGTAGTAATAATTAGTTAATTTAATTTTTAATACTAAGTTGTTATATATGTACGTAACGTACGTAGGATCGAAGCTGGATGTATGCCACGAGCCGTGTGACCGAAGAGTATATTAATGGCGTGTCTGCTTTTACAAGAGCTGCCGAGGAGGATATGTTGAATAAGGGGGTGGAATATATGTACTGTCCATGCACTGACTGCGATAATTTAAAGATGTTTAAGAACCGAGGGCAAATTGAAGCGCACTTGATTCGGAGGGGTTTCAAAAAGGGTTATACGTGTTGGACCAGTCATGGCGAAGTCAATGATCAAATGCCGCCGGATGACATCGCTGGTGAAGTGAATGATATGCCGCCGGATGATATCGCCCGTGAAGTGAATGATATGCTGCTGGATGACATCGCCGGTGAAGGGAATGACATGCCGCCGGATGATGTCGATTGTGGTTCGGATTCGGATAGGTTGCATGATGATAATCTGGATCAGATGCTTCGCGATGTAGAAGAGGATTATGATGAGAGAGAGTATGTTAAATTCCGAGGCTTGATGAAGGACTCGGAGAAACCTTTGTTCACGTGTTGCATGTACACGAGGTTGTCGGCCGTGCTCGAACTGTTGAAATTGAAGGCAAGCAACGGTTGGTCCGACAAGAGTTTCACGGCGCTGCTAGGTCTTTTAGTAGACATGCTTCCGGAGGGAAATGAGTTGCCTAAAACCACGTATAAAGCCAAGAAGCTTCTTTGTCCGTTGGGAATGGAAGTAGAAAGAATACATACATATCCGAACGACTGTATCCTCTACCGTAAAGAGTATGCAAACATGCATGTATGTCCGGTGTGCAACGCATCCTGATACAAACGTAACAATCAATCAGATGATGGCGAGGGTACAGAGGCGAAGAAAGGACCTCCTGCTAAGGTGGCATGGTATTTTCCTATAATTCCCCGTTTGAAAAGGTTTTTTGCAAATCCAAAGGAGGCAAAACTGTTGCGTTGGCACTCGGAGGAGCGCAAGAAAGATGGAATGCTAAGACACCTTACTGATTCCGCGCAGTGGAGAAACATCGATAGGAGTTTTGCAGACTTCGGTGCAGAACCAAGGAATATAAGGTTTGGACTGAGTACAGATGGAATGAATCCTTTCGGTAGCATGAGCAGCCGACATAGCACATGGCCCGTGACTCTTTGCATCTATAACCTTCCTCCTTGGTTGTGTACGAAGCGAAAGTACATTTTGCTGTCGATACTTATCCAAGGGCCAAAACAACCTGGGAATGATATCGATGTGTTCCTAGCACCGTTGGTGGAAGATCTAAAAATACTGTGGAACGAAGGGGTACAGGTATGGGATGCATACAAACGAGAAAACTTCACTCTGCGCTCCTTATTGTTCTGCACCATAAATGATTATCCTGCCCTTGGTAACCTATCAGGCCATAGTACAAAAGGTGCCAAAGCTTGTACTCACTGTTTAGATGGTACCGAGAGTGTGTGGCTGAGACACTCACGCAAAACTGTCTACATGCATCACCGTGGTTCCTTCGGAGGGCTCACCCATACCGCAAGATGAAGAAACAATTTGACGGAGAGAAAGAAGACGGTTTAGCTCTAAGGCATTTAAGGGGACACGAGGTTTATGATATGGTTAAGGATTTAGATGTTGTCCTCGGAAAGGGACGTAAATTGAGGGCTCATGAGAAGAACACCTGGAAGAAGAGATCAATATTTTGGGACTTACCTTATTGGGAGTACCTAGATGTTCGACACTGCATCGACGTCACGCACGTAGAAAAGAACGTGTGCGACAGCTTGATTGGTCTCTTGCTGAACATTCGTGATAAAACAAAGGACGGCGTCAACGCACGGCTTGACTTGGCTGATATGGACATTAGGCCTGAGTTAGCACCGACATGCACTGATAATGGACGAACGTACCTTCCCCCTGCGTGTTACACTCTGTCTAAGGCTGAGAAAACAGAATTGTGCCAGTGCTTGCATGGTGTCAAAGTTCCGTCTGATTACTCCGGCAACATGAAGAAACTTGTTTCGATGCAAGATTTGAAGTTAAATGGCATGAAGTCTCATGATTGTCATGTGCTGATGACACAGATGCTCCCTATTGCAGTTAGAAATATTTTGCCGATCAAAGTCTGAGAGACAATCATGAGGCTATGTTATTTTTTTTAACACAATTGCTCAAAAGGTCATCGATCCCGAAGGACTAGATGCTCTACAGGACGAGGTGGTAATGACTCTATGTCATCTTGAAATGTATTTCCCTCCTTCGTTTTTCGATATCATGGTCCATCTCATTGTTCACGTTGTGTGGGAGATAAAAATGTGCGGGCCCGTATTCCTACGTAGCATGTACCCATTTGAGAGGTTCATGGGAATTCTCAAGTCCTACGTACGGAATCGATCTCGGCCGGAGGGCAGCGTCGTCGAAGGTTATGCAAGCGAAGAGGTCATTGAGTTTTGTGTCGATTATATGGCTTAGACTCAACCGATAGGTGTGCCTCAATCTCGTCATGAAGGGAGGCTGAAGGGTATTGGAACTATCGGAAGGAAAGCAATCACTGCAGATATTGACACGTATACTCAAGCCCATTTCACGGTCTTGGAACACATGACTGAAGTGGCGCCTTATGTTGACCAGCACAAGGATGTGCTTCGGCAACAGAATCCGAAGCGGCCGGATGTTTGGATCATGAGGCAACACAACAGTCGGTTCAACCAATGGTTGAAGGAGCAAATCGCTAGGAGCTCGCCAAGTGAAATGTTGACATGGTTGGCAAAAGGGCCAACATTTACAGTTGTGACATGGCAAGGATATGACATAAATGGGTACACATTCTATACGCAGTCTTAGGATGTAAAGAGCACTAACCAAAACAGCGGTGTCCGCATAGATGCGTTCAGTACCGATGGGTCGAGAAACTCATACTATGGGTTCATAGAAGAGATTTGGGAGCTCGACTACGTGCTTTTCAAGATCCCCTTATTTCGCTGCCGTTGGGTGCATCTCCCACAGGTGAAGGTTGACAAATACGGTGTCACTACCGTGGACCTCCAACGTGTCGGGTACAAAGACGAACCATTCGTACTCGCCAACCAAGTTGTTCATGTTTTCTATGTAACTGACCCGGCAAATAAGAAATGCCATGTAGTTCTTCATGGAAAAAGGAGAATTGTTGGAGTAGAGAATGTAGTGGACGAGGAAGAATACAATCAATTTGACGAGTTATCTCCTTTTGGAAAAGGCATAAGGGTCGACGACGTCGAACAACGTGACGAAACTAGCTATGTACGCATTGATCATCATGAAGGGCTAATTTTTAAAGGAAATAAGCAAGTAGAATGAGAATGTGCAACATATATGTATATAACAATATGCATGTGTGTGATGTATTTCTGAATTTACATTTATGTATACAACAATATGCATATGTGTGATGTATTTCTGAATTTACATTTATGTATATGTGAAAATGTGTGAAGAAATACATTGTGTATATGTGAATTTGCATTTATGCTGGTTGGTGTTGTATCTGAATGCAGCTGGTTAATTTGTGTTGTGTATATGAATGGGCAGTAGCTGGTTGGTGTTGTCTTAATTACTACAGTTGGGGGAGGCTTATCACAGACGGTTCTAAAGTAAGAACAGTCTGTGATATCAATATCACAGACGGTTCTACGTTTAGAACCGTCTGTGATAAGCCTGGCATTTAAGACAGTAGCAACAACTATCACAGTACGGCAACTATCACAGACGGTTCTAAACGTAGAACCGTCTGTGATATTTATATCACAGACGGTTCTTACTTTAGAACCGTCTGTAATAAGCCTCCCCCGACTTATTAATTAAGACAGTACACGAACTATCACAGACGGTTCTAAACGTAGAACCGTCTGTGATACTTATATCACAGACGGTTCTTACTTTAGAACCGTCTGTAATAAACCACCTACATATAACCCCTGGCTAGGGTTTTCCGCGTATCCTGTAGTTAGCAAATCTCGCTGCCTCCTCGCTCCTCCGTCGCCTCCCCGAGCCCGTCGCCGCCTCGTCGCTCCTCCGTCGCCTCCCCAAGCCCGTCGCCGCCTCCCAGAGCCGCCTCCCCTGAGCCCGTCGCCGCCTCCTCGTTCCTCCGTCGCCTCCCCCGGGCCCGTCGCCGCCTCCCCCGAGTCGGCCGCCGCCTCCCCCGAGCCGTCGCCGCCTCCCCCGAGCCCGTCGCCTCCCGAGCGCGTCGGCGAGCAGTCTTGTGAGTGCATCTTGTCCTTTTTGTGCAATCTCTGTGGATCTGTGGACTGTGCTAGCTTGTTGATCTTTCATATATTATCTGGCACTGGGATCGGTTGTTGCTCGATGATGGTATAAATCATATACTGAGATTGGTTGAATTAGTCTTTGAGCTCTATTTACTGTCAACTCTGTTATCACAATTAAGTTTGTACTCTGGAATGGTATAAATCATATATTGTTCTTGTGCCATTCGGTTGTTGCTGTTTTCATATTATAGCAAATCCATATACTGATCTGTTAGGAATTCATTAAGTGAAAGTTAACTTGTATTTGGATGGATTTGCTTTATTAAATACTGTTGTCTGAATATATACATGCTGGATAGATTGATCTTGAGATTGTAGAGTTTGTATCTAGAGCTCAAATGACTGAATTCATTATTTGGCATAACCAATCAAGGAAGAGTATATGATTTAGTAGCGGGACGGCCAAGATTAATCTTGTGCAACCCTACAATTTGAGAGCACAAATTATCCAATCAAGGAAGAGTATATCATTTGCTTCATAGAACGGGATGCCTTTTACATTGTCTTAATTGAATGTTATTGATTCTATTATTGATGCTTGATGCTTGTTGTTTCATATTGCTACCATTATATATATATATATGTATATATATATGTATATATATATATGTATTGTAATCGCCTATATTGAGCGAAATAGATAGATATTGCACTTTCTTATCTTATGGTATAGCACTTTCTTATCTTATTCTAATAGATCCACAAATTGAGCAAAATGGCATCCGCGCATTCTTCAACACCATCGCCGGAGACGTCCACTTCAAAATCAAGACGCCAAGGAAGAGGGCTATCGAAGAAGCCTGAGGGCCGATTTACCATCACACAGGTCGATGTATCTAGGTTCCCTATCCTTCCTCGCAAAGCAGCAAGTGCATGGAAGACCACGATCGGAATCGTTGCACGAGAACGAATTGAGATCACATTCAATTCGTGGAAGGACGTGCCTGCAACTCAGAAAAGAGAGCTGTGGACAGAAATTTTGGCATCGTTCGAGATCCCAGAAGAACACTTGTTAGGGGCGTGCAAAGCATGGAATAACTTCAAGAGCAAACTTGTCAAGGACTACGTGGAGGAGGACAAAATGCCCTTTCATAAATACCCATTCCTGGAATCACAATGGGAGGAGTTCAAGGCTTCGAAGATGACTGAAGATTTCAAAAGTACAAGTGCGGCGCACAAGGCCCTCCAGGCCAAAAACACACACCCCCACAGACTTGGCACAGCTGGGTATGTGGGTAAAATCCCGCAGTGGAGGAGCGAGGATGACCAGGCAGCCCTGCAGGACATCGCCCCGCCATTTGCCAATATCCCAGATGACCGCGCTCGAAATTGGATTAGAGCAAGGTCATCCACAACGACATCGGGGGACGTCTCCTTTCGAAACCCTGCAGACGAGCAAGTGTCCCAGCGCCTAGTAAGATATCGATCGAACTACGTAGCTTGTAATTACTTCACAACTTCGTACGAAGTGAAATGACATGTCGTGCTCTTGCAGGAAGAGCTAAGTTTTGAAACTACCCTAGGATCATTCCAGAGAAAAAGGGAGAATGATATGCTCTTCGCGGCCCTGGAAAACAAGGAGCACCCGGGCCGTACGAGAGGCATTGGGCTTTACGTTCCTTGAAAACATGGTTTCCAAGATGACTCCGACATGTATCGGCGCAGGAAGAGAAACAAAGCCGAGCATGACGCACAGCTACGAGAAGAGATCAAGGCATCTCTTAGAGAGGAGCTAATGGGTGAGCTAGCTCATGTAGTTAGAGATGAGGTGCGGAAACATACAGAAAGTCAGCATGCCGCCGCCACCGCTCCTGTGCTAGCTAGCCCGCAGCAAGGTCATCCGAGTAGTTGCGCGTCCAATCCGACGCAAACCGAAGCCAGATTTTCTGTGGACGACATCCTGGTAATAATTATTTTCTCTCAAATGCTTGCTCCATTGATAGGCCTATTCGACTAGCTAATTCTGTATCGTTATGTAGAAGCCTACGAAGTGCACGCTCCAAGTGAGATATGCCTCCGTTCCCTTGCACGCTGCTTGGGGCCAGGCATATCCGTCTGGTATCGGGGCCATGGTGCACAGTCAAGCTTTAGCGCCAGGCTTCGCAAAAGTTAATGTCGATGGTGTGCATGTCAATTTTGAGGTGGTCCCGCTACCGAAGCCCCCCAACGACGAGATCGTGACTCTATGGCAGGCCATTGGAACATTCATCCAGTGGCCCAAAAGCGACATCTCCCTGGAGGCTTCTCCACCGGTGGCAGGACCAGAGCAACTTGCACTGGTGCCATCTCCATTACAAGACCAGTCGGTTCCACCACCGGATACTGCACCGGTGCTATCTCCACAGGTCCTATTCTCGCCAGAGCAACTTGCACCGCTGCAACCTTCAAAGTTGACTACCGTGAAGTCGACCTATATCCGAGGCAGCAAGGCCAGCAAGGGCAAAGCAAAGAATACCAATGATGATATGCCATACCTACCTTTGGCCCGCAAATTCGTGCTTGGCGAGCCGTTGCTCGAGCAAAAAGACCTCCAAAAGCTACCATATAGTTGCGTACAATTGCACACGTGGTATATGCAGCAGTCCAATAAGCTAGAGGGAGAACGGACCTCAAGTATCACTGTCAAATTCACGTTGGATGATTTACACCACAGTCTTCAAGAGTGTATGTTCGTGGTCGCTTTTGAGGATTTATTCGATCTTAACGCTCTTGACGTCTCAATCATTCGATGCTGGATGCTGTAAGTGTGTACAATCACAGTCTCCGTTCATGTCATACCGATAAATGCCATATCTAATTTGTTGCTTTCGTGTGTGTATATATAGACACATGCTGACTAAAGCTAGAATATCCAACTCATCAGCTGGTTTCTTGGACCCACACTTGGTCGCCAAGGAAACCATCGACCAGGATACATCCCTCGTCGAGAGGTACATTGCATCAGGACTGCTGGGTTGCAGCAATAAGGAATATGTACTTATGCCCTTCCATCAGAACTTTCATTGGATTTTAATAGTAATTGTACCAAAATGGAACAATGTATATTACCTTGATTCCCTAAGTAAGAATAAAATGGACTTCACAGTTGTCAGCCAAGTAATCGATAGGTAAGCACATATTTCCCATACATATCTACATTGTACTCTTTCTTTCCTTCCGAATGACTAAGGTTAACTTATTCGAATTACGTAGGGCGCTCGCGATGTACAGTGAAATGGGAGGTGTCTCGAAGCAAGGGGCCAAAGGCCTGCTGACACATGCTCGAGATTTTAAGGTATTCGCTATTTCACATTAATTAATCCTATGCAACAGTTGGTACTAATGCCTCTTGAACTAACATATTCCATTTTTTGCAGTGCCACCAGCAGCAGCCGGGCAACACATGTGGATACTACGTTTGCCAACATATGGAACTACTCCTTGATTCCTCGAGGCTCACCAATCCCAAGGTTTGTCACTCTTCCCATAATTACTTCATACTTATCACGTTACATATATACGCACATTGATATTCCTATCGACAGACTGCGTACATCCCGTCAACTGCATTGAAACAGTCTGATCTTGGAGGGATTCAAGGAGAGTTGGCGTACTTTTTGCTAACTCAAGTCATAAAGCCAGGAGGACGGTTCCACTGCGCACCATGATTTCTTATTGGTCTTATCACTAAGTGCAAATGCAGTGTAGATCTTTTGTAACTGTGCATTTGTTAATGGATGTTTTATTTCAATTCAATTAATTGATTTGTGAAATGAAGTGAGATGTTAATTCGATGTTTTATGTCTGTGAAATGTATCTGAAAGGAAATGAGATGTGTGAATTGTATATTTTTTGTCTGTGATTATCTGCTTCTTTCAGAGGGCGTGGCTAGCATTTCCTGAGGCTAACCAATAAACAGAAATAGATTTAGGGGTAGAAAAGAACATCACAGACGGTTTTTAGTTACAAGCCGTCTGTGATGGGTGACATATCACAGACGGTTTGTAAATAAAAACCGTCTGTAATATATCAATATCACAGACGGTTTTTAACTAAAAACCGTCTGTGATATTGATATATCCCAGACGGTTCGACAACCGTCTGTGATAACCTAGATTATCACTGACCCATAAATTCAGACGGTTCAGAAAACCGTCTGTGATGACGTTTTTGAACCGTCTGTGATGTCCTTTTCTGTAGTAGTGCAAGTATCAAATGTTCATTGTAATACCAATATAATCATATACTACTCTCCTTGTTTCGTAATATAAGTCCAAACACCATATGTGCACAAAACATATTAAGAATGCACCAAATCTATAAACTGAGTTGGTGAGATTGGACTATACATTCCCCTATATTATTCCTATGGTTTATGTTGAGCTTGGGGGTAGTTTAATTTGAGAGTGGGCGCATGTAAACAACTTGCAAATGCGTGTACTCTACTTGTGAAGATAATGATCCTAATCTCTCTTAAACAGACCAACAATCAGGATGATATGACATATTAGGTGTGGCATTGAAGGTCGACCTTTGTTAAACTTGTATAGCTAATATATACAAAATTATTTCAATTTGTTATTGTACAGGTAATGTTGGTAGATTTATCATCAATGTTACTCTCATAATATTTATTTTTTATTTACATATTGGGCGACCGTTTGGATATAGGTATCTAGGGCTATCTAGTCACCCAAATCAATGTCGCTAATGTGGAAGATGTAACACAATGTTCTCCCTAGAAAAAAAAAACTACTAAGAAATTGATGGCCCTTGATTTTCTCTTCCTAATTGAAGAATACAGTGTTGTTTGCTCTATCACATGTGTAGTGTTAGAGCATCTCCAATGCTACATCTGGAGTATATGTATAAATTAATTCAGGACATGCAGATTTTTATTGGAGTGGAATATGAGGAGAGGGAGGGAGAGAGTAATGCCATGTCGCATGTAAGACATGGTGTCTTCACGGGAAATAAGGGGGTAAACATGTGTCTTGACATGGTGTCTGTTACTGAGAGTTCATCAGAGCTTGATATTGCAAAATCTGTCGAGTTAGTTAGACACGCAAGTATTAGCAGCATTGTTGTGGACTGAAATTTAGTCGATTGGTCTGCCTAGAATTAAACTTGTGCATACTTGATTTGTGATTTTGTTAGACCCCAAGTTTACTAACTTGGAACCCTCTGTGATTTCACTGCACTATTTCCTAAATCAGTAGATAGTGCTCACAGGTACATTGCTGCATCATTTCATACACAACAATACCATACATTACATTACCAGAGTTCAAATAGACCGCGTCGGGTCTAGTTTTACAACAAGGCCGTCAGGCCAAATGATTACAATACATAAAGAGCGAAAGCGGAAACGTACATAAATGTGATAAGGCACAACTCGCCATAGGCAGGTGACTGAGACAACTTAGGTGCCTTCGATATTAGTCAGGGATCTAACTAATAGCAGATACACCCACAAACTAGCCTGGTCAACTGGACTGAGGCGAGGGGCAAGACTACCGTAGCCTAATCTAGTCTCCACCATCTTCATTGCCTTCATCGCCCTGGTCCTCATAGTAGACATAGTGCCCTTGATTTATGGTCTCTGAAGGGGGGGGGGTGGTTAAGAGCGAGGGTGAGCACAATCAACTGTGCTTTGCGAGCCAACACACAGAATGCATATAATTACTGATGCAAGGTTAAACAACGGTGGCTCGGTTTCTTTTATTTGCTTAAAGCGACTTTTGGAATAATTATAGCTAAAATTTCTCCGGACCTAGCATTTCACAAAAACATGCGCTTAGGAGTTTGAAACTGTGCAGTATTTATAGCGGTGTAGGTTCCATCCACCGATTTCATGGTTCCTTCCACCTATGCTAGCTTTTGGTCATTAGGTTACTTCCACCTTATTGTCAACACTGGAGTACATCCCTTCAAGAAAATTTCCAAAGTCAGGTTTACATCCACTTGACAGATTTCTTCCCACCCAACAAAAGTTTTTGAAATAGAACTAACTCGAGGAAGATTTATTATTGGCCCTTGACCGTGGGCACGGCTATCTGAATAGTTTATACTCTACAGAGGCTGTACATCTTTACCCACAAGAGATAGTCATCCCGATGGTTCTACATGATTCCTTGGTCACGCAAATCGAGTGACTACCATGAGGCCTTTACAATACCTCACCCTCTAGCATCTCACTCCTATGGGGTTGCTTCCATAGGTTATGCGGGATGTCTACCACAGGTTAGCGCAGTTGGACTCCACTCTCCACGAACGCTAGCCTTGGCAACGTCACCTCCATCCGGTGTCCCATTCCACGTGGGGCTTTTATTACCCACCTACACACATCCTCCATGAGATGACTAGAGAGTCTAGTAAATTATTCAGCCAAGCCTACATTATGCTAGCTTGTGGTTGCACTATTGTACACGGAGGGGTCATCACAGGATTAAGTCCTTAATTTGTCCCGGCGGTTCATTCCACTAACCACAAACCTTGTGTTACATCCACACCTACCACTCTTACCATCCGCCCAAACAGGTATAGCAGATTTTTAGGGTTTTGAGAAGCATAACACAAGCTACCATAATTATTCAGTCACTTACTTCCTGTGACTGCCCAAAACAAGTTCTCATGTTTAACAAGTGATGATTAGGGCAACTAGAGCCTTGGACTCTAGACAGGACTAGCATGGCATTTAAGTTTAACTTATAGCTATCAAGATTAATAGAATAGTCTAGGGTGACAAGGTTCATGGATATTCGAGAGTCATGGATGGGGTATCATATTACTAGGTAGACAAGTGGATGTTTAACTACCTTAAGAGTGACGTACGTTTGCATATAAAGTAAAACATGCAATTTTGATAAGTTAAATGGACATAGTTTCACATGAAATATAGGTGCAAAATGATCAAAGTATTGACTCACCTAGATCAAAAGCTTGGGGGTCTTGTGCTGCTTCAATCGGAGGCTCGCTCCCTTCTCCGAGCTCTACTCGGAAGAACGCACCGGAAAAAGAACGCAAACGAGAGAAAGCAAATAAATACCAAATAAAATAAAACAAAATTCAAATGAACTCAAAATTGAACCAAACCAGTACCAATGGATAGGTCCTGATTTTAGAAAAATTTAGAAACAAGTTTCATTAAATTTGGAGTTATGGTGAGGGAGAATGAGCCTTTCAAAGTTTTAATTCCAAGAAAATCCAGAAAATAAAAAGGGAGAGAGAGTATGACTTGTTGACAGGTGGGGCCTGAGGAGTAATAAATAATACTCGGATTATTACCGCTGTACCGCAGCTGACAGGTGGGCCCGCAATTAACAGTACCATTAACTGTTAACGGCTGGCTTAGGACAGTCATTTAATTAGCTCAATTAAAGAGCTAATTAACTTCTCTCTCAGGTTCGTCCCGGCCGTGAGGAAGGTGCAGCCGACCGGCGGCGAGGGGGTCACGGCGGCATGACGGCGTCGGCCAAAATGGACTCCATAGCCTCGTGCGCACCTCGAGGAGGAGTGGGGCGGCCGGATTTGGCCCGACGGCGACCGGCGGCGAGCACGACAGTGGCCTGAACAGGGGAAATTGGGATCCGGTGACTCAGGCCATTACGGTTCGATTGCTTGGCACTAGAGCTTCTACGGGAGGTCACAAGCTCACCTGAGGCCCGAGCAGCGATCGGAGTAGTGTCAAGAGAGCTGGCGTTGAGGACAGCCCTGGGCGGCGAGAGGGATGACGGTGCGGCTCACCTAGGAAGGAGATGGAGCTCGGCGAGGAGGGCGTTGAGTTCGTGGTGGCCGGACGGTGCTTCAGGCGCGAGAAATTGGCTCGGGGTGTGGTGGTTCACCGAGGAGGTTCGACACCAGAGTTGGTGAAGATGGGGCTCGTCGGCGACATGTAGGGGAAAGAGGCCGATTAGATGGGGAAGTAGATGGAGGGAGTGAAGGCGAGCTTGGAAGGAGGCCCAATGGGTCCTGAAGTCCACCGAGTGGCGCTGGCGGCGGAGATTGCCAAGGAAACGCTTGCGGCAGAGGAGGCGGTGAAATGGGGAAATCAGCGAGCGGTGGTGAGAGTGCGAGGCAAAGCTTGGTGCCATTTTATAGGGGGTCGAGAGAGTGAGGGAGGCACCAACGGGCTTGGACGGCAAAGTGCCGGTCGTGCGGTGGCATCAGTCCCAAGCGGCTTCAGCCAGGGGCGTGGCAGCTGAAGCTTGTTGGGCGCGAGTGAATGCCTGGCAAAGCAACGTTCGGCCTGGCGGTCATAGGGGTGTGCGGCACAGAAGGCAAGGCCGAGGCGATTGTTGATGGGTCTGGTGTGACCGCGATGGCGCAAAGGAGGCAAAGAAGGACCACGGCGGCGCAGCGAGGGAGGATGACGACGAGGTGGTGCACGGTCGGGGTGGGGCTTTAGTCCGCACGAGGGGTCAACGGGAACAGGGGAAGCACAGTGCGGGAGTTGACAGGCCGAGTAGCGAGGGATGACAAACCGACGTGCGGGCAGGGACTGGACCACGGCAGCGCTGAAGGCGAGGGCGAGGGAGACGGGCCCGAGGTCTGCCGTGGCGGGCGCTGAAGGCGAGGGAGCTAAAAGCGAGGGCGCCGACACTGAACGCAAGGCGGTCGGCGTCTCCTCCGGTCGCTGGTGGCGGTGGGTGAGAGGGGAGAGAAGAAGATGACGAGCGGCGGGTGGCGACGGAAGGAGGGAGAGGAAGGTGCTGCGGGGGAGAAGGAGGAAGAAGCCAAGGAAAAGAAAAAAAACAGTTGGGGTTTTTATTTATTTACCCTTTTTTTAACATATATATACATATTTTTTTGTTGAAGGATAAAAGCAAGATTTGGAAGCTTTGAATTTGGGTGAGGACTTTGAATTCTTCTTTGGCTAGCAAAATATTTAGTTAATCAAATAGGTATTTCTTTATTTTTCTTTGAATGGCAAAAGGGGTTCTAGCTTGGAAGATAAAATTCTTTGAATTTTAGAACATGAACTTTGAAATTTTGCATTAACACCCAACTTTGAAAATGGCATGTTACAGATTTCTTTGCCTTAAACGAGAAAATGCCATATAATTAATGATTGCTTACTTGTGATTTGAACGTTACAGATTCTCACCTCAATTTTCTTGAGATTATACATATTTTCATGCTTCAGGGGGGAAGGAAGAGCTGAATAGGGGCAGTAAATGAGGTAATGTACCTCCTTTACTATTGGTATTATTTTGACATGACCGTTCCATATAGTTATATGCTACTACTATTAGTTTGAACACCCACGTCCAAAACACCATACATGTTCAAACGGGAGGAAGTGTCAAACAATGAAAGCCAAAACGTTCCTTGAAAAGGAAAAATAAATAAAATTAATTCAACCCAGGGTGGGCTCCACCTTAAAAAGCATTGAAGTTCAACATAGAAATGAATAAGTGTGCTCCTTAATTTATATGGTACTAACGTATAGAAGCATAATTTTGATTCAGTAAATATAACGCTCAACATTTCAATACTGGCGTACGTAGAATGAAGTTTATCACCCTGCCCTGAAGACCAGATGTTGTACATGCAACAAGTGGCGCCCTGATATATAGTTTGCCATACGACGACAACAGATAAAAAGGTGGTGGAGAAAAGTAGACTTGTTTAGAACAAACCCATGCAAGTGAAACCAAAACAGAGCAACATCCATGTCCTCAGTGGTAGTCTCTCTGCCTTTCTGATGTGACAAGAAAGTGGCGCAGAGGGGTGCGATCTCTCCCGAGGTCGGTCCGACAGATGTGAGGTAGTAATGACACTGCCGTCGAATGCAGAAGCCCTTCGACATCCCCGCGGATGCCATCGAGTGGGTCAGGCAGTTAGCGGTGAAGCTAGAAATAAAGGGTGCGTTTGGTTTGCTGAATATGGACGGTCGGATCCCAGCTGCACCGTATATTGCGAAAAAAATCAGGTGTTTGGTTGGATGAATTTCCTGTAGCAGCCTGGATCCGCTCGTCCCGCATACGGTCTCGATCCGGGATCGGCAGAGAAGGCCATTTCGGCCGAAGCTGGCAGTCCAGGACCGAGGGATTCCAGAGAAGGGTGGGCTAGGGTTACCTCTCGCGCGCGCTCCTCCGCGTCGGCAGCAGGTGATCTCCCTCTCCTCCCTCCTCCGGATCCGGCGAAGGCCTTCGGGTTGGAGTCGCCGCCGCCTCCCGCGGGTGGAGTCGCCGCCGCTCCCGCGGTTGGAGGCGCTGCCGCTCCCGCGGTTGGAGTCACCGCCGCTCCTGCGGGTGAAGTCGCCGCCTCTCCCGCGGTTGGAGTCGCCGCCGCCTCGCGCGGTTGGAGGCACCGCCGGCCATTGCCCCGGCCGCTGCCGCCACCCGCGCCACCGCTGGCACGAAGGTCGAGGAAGGGGGAGCCGAACGGTGAGGCGCGGCTGTAATACCACTGGATAGCAAAAGGGAGAATTAGGGAAGGAAAATGGGCGATTTTTGCCGTCCGACCCATCAGCTTGTAGAATGCTGAATAAGTAACGCTCGCAGAGGTTCCCATACCACCCCAGAACGGTCGGCACCGTCTAGAAAGCCGCATAAAAGTAGTGCTCTCAGAGGT
Source organism: Dendrocalamus latiflorus (assembly GCA_017311315.1). NCBI lineage: Eukaryota > Viridiplantae > Streptophyta > Magnoliopsida > Poales > Poaceae > Dendrocalamus > Dendrocalamus latiflorus. The sequence continues at coordinate 33,697,398 of CM029638.1, forward strand.
TTCCAGACTGTCCAGGGGCGGTCTGCACCATCTCACGCTTAGGGTGTTCGTCATCCGGCGGGGAGATTCTAACTCTTACCTTTTCCAACTTACCAGCTACGGTAGAAAAGCCCCAGTCAGTATAGGGCTACCGTTGGACCAAAAAGCCCTTAGGGCCATAGCCAGCCAAGGCAAAAAGGGAGGGGTAGAAGCGACATTTCGCAGTGAAAGGGGAAGGCCATGCCTCTTAAGTAGACAAGACAACACAACCACATTTTCCTGCTCCGCTTTTCTGCCACAACATCAACAGCCGTGCAACACCATTTCTCTTCCCAGGCCGAGAGGAAGGGAAGAGGCAGAGAGAGAGAGAGCAAGAGGGAGGAGGGTAGGAAGGAGGAGGGCGAGGAGGAGAAGAGACCCCAATGGAGCTCAGGCGTCGCCGGTGATAGCTTCCAAAGGGGATCGTCCACGACCACTTTTGTTGCCAGTCCCGCAAAACAAGTAGGTTGCCCATCCCCCATGTTTTTCCAACACAGTCTCTCAAGCACAAGCATGTAGAAAGCAAAGAGGAAGGTGCACTGCCCTGAGTAGACGCGAGCCGCAAGGCGCCGGCGCCGCACCGGTGACCGGCGGCACCTTTGGGGGTGACGGTAGTCGGTGCCGAGTGGTGGTGCAGGCGTCCGAGGGCGGCGGCGTAGGCGGCCTGGGGCTGGAGCCGAGGATGGCGGCGCCTAGCGCCCCACCACCGCGCGCACGCAAGGGGGAGGCGGGTCCAGTCCCGGTCGGCCGGATCCGAGGCGGAGCAGGGGAGGCGAGCAAGGGGGTGGAGGCGGCGAGCCCAAGAGCCGGCGGCGGTGTAGCGACAAGTCCACCCTTGCCCGGTCGGATCCGCCCGCTGCCGGTCAGTTTTGAGAGGGGAGTGGGAGAGCAAGAGGCGGCCGGCGGCCGAGGGTAGCTGGATCCGGGCGGGGAGCGCCGGATCTGAGAGAGGAGGCGGCGGCCAGCGGAGAGGGGTAACCGAACTGGGTCGGCCTGCGGGCAGTCGAACCCAAGGGAGGGGTGCCGAGCAAGGAAGAGGAGGGGCGGCGCCGTAGGAAGGAGGCTGAGGGGAGGCCTTCGGCCGGGAGGAGGAAGAGAGGAGGAGGAGGGCGGCTTCGGCCAGGAAGGAGGAAGGGAGAGGAAGAGCCAGAAGAAAAAAGAAGGGGGTGTGGCCGAGTGGGGAAAAGGAAGGTGGAAAAGGAAAAAAAAAGAGGAAGGGCCGGCTGAGTAAGAAAAAAAAAGAAAAGAAAAGAGGAGAAAAAGAAAGAAAAAAAGGGTTTCGGTGGTGTGCGCATTAGATCCCGTAGTCTTGAGGGACCTGTCGTGAGTCTCGAGTCGCGTGCGTAGTACTGATGTCGTCTGTACGCATGCGCGTATTATCACAAAGATTTGAGTCGAGTTAATTGCCTGTTCAGGTGAAGGTCCAGGATCGACGCTGTCCGCACGACGCTCCACTTCGATTGGTTAACAGGCAAGTACATGGTAGAGCGGTAGTCTAAGGTTTATGAATATGTGATGTTTACCTGGTATGATGATATTTATGTGGAAATGCGTTGATTACATGATATCTATGTGGAAATGTGACGTTTACCTGTCATAAGGTTGCATGGTAAATAATGGCAATGATGATGGAGCGAGGTAGGCAAAGATGCTTGTCTACTAATAATGTTAATGATGAGCATGATTATGATCATGGGCATATGCATTTGCATGAGGAGCACTCAAGAGTGAGGACGGTGAGAAAGTCCCTAGCTATGAGTAAAGCTAGTGGACTAATCCGAAGTGCTCTTGAGTAAGACCTACTTCGGTAGGCCTCCACGGGAGTGGAGAGGTCCCGTGCCTATGAGGGCCGGCCCACGATGGGTGAACATCGACGGGTGTTCACTCGGCAATACCGGTACTTGCAAAGTGAAGAGCATGTAGAGTAATGAGGCATGGCATTGCATTGCTTGGCTATGAGAATGATGTTATGAACATGATGATATATGTGCATTATGTGTATATGCTTGCTTATGTTGGTAGTGTCTATTGTTCTATTATGTACTTGCTGAGTCTTTGGACTCACCATTGCTTTGTTGTTTTTTTAGGTATCTATTGAGGACGTCTTGCAGATTGACTTCACGTTCTTGCAGATTGGCTATGAGAATGACTTCACGTTCTTGCAGCACTTCACATATCTAGCTTTTGGTAGTATGTTTAATTCCACTAGTAAATTAGAAAAGTTGTTTAAAAATGGTATGGTGTAAGTGGTTGTTGCTTCATGATCAAGGTAGAGTTTGCTTAAATTGTTTAGCAGATGTCTAGAAGTGGTATTATTATGCAGTGATGGTAGCACTCTAGGCCCAGAGGATGGGCGGGGTGTTACAGCGGCGTTGCGGCGCGGGAGGCCCAGGGCGGCGCCGGGGTGAGGAGAATCGGAAGGGGAAAGAGAGCGTCGAGAGCAAGAGAAGGGGAGGAGTTGAGGCGTCGGTGGAAGAAGTGAAGAGTAAAAAGGGAAACCGAGAGAAGGTGGAAAGAAAAATAAAAATAGGGAAGAAAAAGGAGAAAGGTAAAATAAAGTAGGAGAAATAAAAGAATGTGCAGATTAGAATGTTCATTTTATTAATGTCAAAAAGTCAAATACGTTCTTTTCAGAAGTTAAAACAATTAATATGTCATTGGGTAAAGAAATTACTATTAGGAGTAAGTTAGTTTGTGCAAAAAAAAATGAAAAAACATGTAAAGGGGGTAATCACACCACCTCTCACATTCGGGGGTCACTATACCCCATTATACAGCCAACCAAACACCTTCTCAGCCTACGGTATCCGCTCATACAGCCTCATATACAGCCTACCAATCACAGACTCATTCAGCCTGTATCCACAGATACATCGAACCAAACACTCTTCTTTTTCAAAATACGACCCTCCTCATCCAGCGTCCCCTCATCCAGGATATACGATTCCACTACCCAAAAGCAACCAAACACACCCAAAATGGAGGGTGGGTGGGCTGAATAAACTAAAATAAATTGATAAACATAGTTTTGTCCAGTCGTGCTCACAATTATAATCCAAATTGACAATACCTCGGTAATAAAAAGCACATCTCAAAATATATGAATATGCTTCCACCTTCCTATGAGTAGCCATTTGCCATCCGTATGTCAAAAGTAGTAAAATTAGTGATGTAAATTGTAAGTGGCCATGACTCATGTGATGTAAATTCCTTTTTCCATTATTGCAATTTGTAAATCTATAACAAATTGTAGGATTCATCACTAACAGTCAACACTACATTATATCTAACAATTAACAAATAATACTAAACATTAAATAATAATTCATTACATACAACCTCAGTAAAGAGATAATTATAACAAATAATACTGCTAGAGTTATAAATTAGATACCTTGAGGTCTTTGACCTTTTGACCACTTGACCCCGTCATCGTCATTCAGTAGACCACAGGCGGCAGGCACAGTCCCCTCCGCCCCCATACTTTTCCCCTCTTAGTTCTTCTCATGGCGACACCGTTGGCCTCACCTCCTCCTCAGGTCTCCGCAACCATCAAATCTCCCCAGCCCCAGGCACTTCTCCTTCCTGATCTTAGTTCTCCCCTCTCCCCAAGCACAGCTGGGCCCCTCCACCCTTGGTCATGTCCCCCGCCACTGGCAGAGGCAGAAGCTCCCGCGTGGCCGCGTCCCGCTGGCGCCGCCCTGGCAAATTTGCACCTACCTGGCCGCCTTCCTGCACCGACTACTGAGCCTCATGCGGCGCCCCCACCAGCTATGTCTTCCTCGCTCGGCAGCGCCATTGACCACCACCCACCACCCGATGGCTTGCTTGGCTAGGTCTTCACCTCTTCAGCTTAGGCTTGGGACTACCTTAGGCCCCTAATGTGCGATTCAGTTTAGTCTTGTACATTTGTCATGTGATGTCAAATGTGGGTTGCTATTTGGTACTGTTGGTTGTGGACTAGTTATTGCTTTTGTGGGCTGAATGATTGCAATAAGCCCATATGTAATGTGTTGATTGTGTTCTTCTTCCTTGTGATTCCTACTATGTCCTGAGGGCTGGCGGCCAGCTGGGGAGAGGGGTACTTTCAAAAATCATAGGAGCCTGCATTCCAAACGGGCCGTACCTTTGAAAGCCTAAACAAACCATAGGCCGTTTTTCCTGAACTTGTCATATACACACCAAGTTGTTTCACCGTACCATGCTTTGCCCAAACTTTTTCTAAATAACTAATTGCCAATAATTAACCAATTTTTATTTATAGTAAATAATAATTCCGAATTCACAGAAATAGGAAGGGTTGCTCTGTTTTCACCTACATGGGAAGGACGCAGTTTAGTAGTGCGTCCATTCTTGGACGCTGTTTTAGGGGGTGTTTGGGACTGCTCCACTCCACGTTTTTCAGCTCCGCTCTATGTTTTTTAGCCAAACAGGTTCAGCTCCACGCACTCTATTCGAGGAAAAAAAGGTGGAGTTGTGAGAGCACCTAAAGGGGTGCTCCACAAACTCTAGGTTTTTTGTGGAGCTACTCCACAGTAGAATTCGTGGAGCAGAGTTTGTGGAGCAGTCCCAAACACCCCCCTAAACCACGTCCACGGCCGGACGCAGGCGACCACAGCGTCCATGTCCAGACCCCAAAGCCGCTTCATCCCTGGCCAAATAGATGCACGATGCTACGCAGGTTATAGTCCGGCGGCGGCGTTCTGCACGAAGGACTACTTTGTTTCCTGCTTCCATGACAGATGTGTTTGTAGACTGATCTAGTTTGATCATCGAGCAAGTCCTGACCTAAATAAAACATAGCAGTTTTAATAATTTGGTCTCCATGTCAATCAATGTAGCCGTGGCAGCTTTCATCTTTATTAATTATTTTGAACACTTGTACACTTATCTGTTTTGTATGCACTATTTTAATGGTAGGAAATATGAACAGAAGTGTAATTTCGATATTTTTCTTGTTGTTTGTAGGCGGTGCCCAAAGTATCGACTTGCCTATATTTCTGTAACCCACGAGGAGTGATTCAATGCCTTTCCTTTCTATTGTAGCTTATACCAATTTTGATGTATTTAAGGGGTAAGTAGTTAGGATCGATCCTTGAATGTGTATTAATATTAGTGTAATTTACTGTGCACTTGGTGCATTGAAGCATCTCCCATAACCCATAGTGACAACCCATTTGATTTCCCACGAGGCATATTTTTACCTCACATAGTCCTGCACGTGGTCAAAATAAAATAGGTAATAATAATGCTCCGATGTCCAAAGTGAGTAATTATTTTCGGACACTCTACTCCACGTGGCTTGATCACTATCACAAAACTTTTATCCCACTCTTTAGTTTTGATCCACCCAGCAATTCCTTTTCAGCTCTCCCACAGGTCCCTTCCCCAACCACCGCTACCTATGCTCCTCGTCGGTTGTTAGGATCTTGCGCATGCATCCCCTCCCCCCTATATCGACAGTCAAAACTCACCACCACTCAGCCTCGACGAAGCTGTCTAGCACAACCGAAGCTTGTGCGGAGGTCTCCCTTGCAAGGAGTGACTAGAGCTCACCGAATTTGGCAAGGCCGAGGCCAGAGAAACTCGGTTTCTACATGTTTTGTATTCTTTAAGTGATTTCTTGATCTGAGAGTTTTTGGCTTGATTTCTTTGGTGCTATAACTTTCTATAACATGTGGAAATACATCTAGAACTATCTTGGCCATCAACCACCCACGAGCAAGTCGTATTCACCGTTTTAGATTGTTGACAAGTTTTTGGTGCAATCTTCCTTCAAATGAAAAAAGGTCAAACATTTGGCAAAAATTTTATTAATTATTGATTGTAATAGATTCCTAACATTTTATATGAGGTGTGTACCAAATTTCAAGTGATTTGGAGGTTTGGTTTGAAAGTTAGCTCAATTTTAGAATTTTAGACCTATTTTGGTGCAGCAGAGCTTCACAAACCAAAATATCCCAAATCTCTTAAGTACTTTTAAGTTTTTTGATTGGTGTAGGTTCTTAAGGTCATGAACTAGTTGTGATTCAAGTTTCAAGTCTTTTAGATCAACCGATCAAAAGTTACATGATTTTCTGGATTTGAAATAGTGGTGAAATCATCATTCACGGGCTGAAAATTTCAATAGCTCTAAGAATTTTTGGATTTTTGGCTTCTTGATCTTCATAACTTCTCATAGCTATTGGAGTAAAGATTTGGAAAATACTTGGGGGGGGGGGGGGATTTGAAGGCATTATTCACCCCCTCTGTTGCTATATCGGTCCTACACTGAGCCTAGTCCATTTTCATCGCCTCCTTTGTTAAGCAATCATCATGCCTGCAACATGTAGGTTCACCAATGGCTCACACACCTGCAAATCTCTCCATGTCAGTTCCCCCAACCACAACTCACTTGCACCAACATCATCATTCGATGAGTTGTTGCTTGAATCTTTCCTTCAACATCTCTAGTCTTCCCTGTGCTTTCCTTGAGCTTAACCTTCCCATCCGACTTCCTTGATCATACCTCAGCTCATTCCTGAGCCTAGTCTATGTCCACGCCATTGATCATGATTGCCTCTAAGCTTCCCACACATCAAAAACCAAGGAATCATTTACATACATAAGTTCTCAGACAAAACTAGTTTGATTGTCATTGAGTAGCCAGTCAGGCTGTTGACCTCGGTCGAACTGCCCCCATGACCAATCTAATCACTCGGTTCATGCACCCAAAAAACATCTCCTTGGAAAAACTAGCCGCCAACTAAAAACTGATCGCACTGCACCGGCGGTCCTATTATCCCCCAAAATCTGGTCACAACGGAATTGTGGTCAGACCACTCCCCCTGGGCGGTTAGACTGCTCTAGTCTAATAGCAATTCTAAAAACTTACAAATTAACTTTCACAAATGCAAATTTTAATTTAACATGGTTATCAATTTTTCAATACAGATGATCCATAGACATTCTCAGCATGGTTCTACGTTAGATAACTTCTTCATACGTTTCAGTAGCTCGCACATGTATATGTTTCCTGTCCTCAACACGTAGTTCGCCATAAACAAATTAAGCTTAGCTACCATTTTGGAGCAGCCGGCGATTCCCGCACTTCCAGGTCGATGTATCGCTTGCAATACTTAATGAGAGTGACTTCCACCAATTCGTACCACAAAACAGCCAGCCCTCCACTTAGCTATCCACAGTGATCAAATGTTTTAAACCCAAACGCGAACCGAGATAATCCAATCGCTGACCTCGTTGTCTGGTTTCCGACAAGAAAACCAACTTAGGGTTATGTCCCTGAACCAAGGCACAAAGATCACAAACTGCCTGGTGGTTCCAACTTAAGCAATTCATTGTTGCTGGGGGTGCTCGCCAGGAGCTCCCGCCAGAGCGATCACTGGTCAGCCGCTACAGTGTCAAACAGCCCTTTCTTAGCAACACCACCCACAGGAATTTCAGATCTTACCACCAGAGCCATCTCACCTTGCACACTATGCCGAAGCTGGTCCCTATTGCCAGTTCTCTTTCCCAGCACCGAGCCCTGGAGAATAGAGGTTGGTGTTGTAAAGTCTTACGACTTCCCAAGGCCGTTTACGACCGATTAGAGTCATTTACGACCAATTCCGATACCTTACGACCACTCAAACTCGCTATCGATCGCTTCGAATTCGTGGTCGTATTTCACTGTAGCAGTTTTCGACTACGTTGCTTTATCGCTGTGCTGTCTTCCTTTAGCCGCTCTCGAGTTACTGTGATTGCAACTCTTTACGACCATGCAGTGATGCTGGCGATCACCGTTCACCGTGGTCGAAACCTTTACAACGTGGTCGTAGCCTCCTTCGACCACGTTTGATCTTCTTCTTTGCAGTCGTACGTCTTCAGACCACCTTCGACTTTGCGTGTTCGTGGTTGTAGATACTCCCAATCACACCTGCTTTCGATTCTGCCATGGTCGACCGCCTTTCGACCACGCCTGCTAGCTTTACGACCACGATTAGTGCTCCTTCAACATGGTCGTAAAGTACTGCAGCTTTGCCGTGATCGTAAAAACTTTGACAAAACCAACGAGAACGCACAAATGAGATTTGAACTCAGGGATTTCGCTTCTTTTCTTCTTTACTTCTCAATTTCTTGGCGGTACAGATTATACGGCTCAAAGCCTCTTTTTATACCTGGTTTTTCTCAACTTCATCTCGGATTCGACTTCAATTACGGACTCAGACTCCGACTTCGACTCCTATTCTGTTTCCGGCTATGACTTTCAATTGCGGCTGTGATTTGTCTTCGATTACAACCAAAATTTGCACATGACTTCTAAACAAGATTATTTACAACAGTTGGCTCGGCCGGCAAGACACTTACTCCACCAAACAAAGATTTTGGGTCAGGGCGAGCCAGCCTAGCATCCTCAGTCGCTACAGTGTTCTTGAAACTCAGGTTCTGCACAGCGTCTGCAAGAACTTCTCCATCTTTGCCATCTGCTACCTCCTGCCCGTCTCCAGGATCACAAGAATCATGGCTTGTATCATTCTCAACGCTCTGGTCCATCCGTTCTCCCGATACGAAGCATTTGGATCTTGGTGTAGCTGACTGCACTACGCATGAGAATTTCAGTTCTCTGAACAAAATTAGCCGCTGTAGCCTGTACAAACCATTTTTTATGCTCAAACTTCTAATAGGCTGCTTCCTGAGATGCTTCGTATAATCACGATCCGAGTGTCCTAATAATCCGCAAAAGAAGCGGAAGTGAGGAACTCGTTCATACTTGACATCATACATCTGAACTTCCGTGCGCCCCTTTGGCTTGATCGGGAGCTGTCGTATAGCCCAAACCAGCAGCTTATCAACCGGTAGCTCCACCCGTATGCGAAAGAACTCCGCTCCTGTGCGTGCTGCCCCCTCCATGTCCACCTCAGCAGCTTATTATCAACTTTCTCTTGAGACGGACACGGACGTGCTTCGGAATAGAATCAGAATCAAACACTACCCTCAAGATCAAACAAAAACACAAAATCAACCCCGTCAAACCCTAGCCGCCCGAGAAAGGAAGCCTGGCGGCGTGGGCGTGGCTTGGCGTGACAACAGGGGTGTTATTTAGTTAGTACGTAGCCGCCACAATGTTATGGGTTGACAATGTCGATGCACAAACATGGAGAGCCAAGAGCATCGACACCGAAGCCAATGGTGTGGCGACGCTGGCAAGAGGTGCAAGTGACTAGTGAGATGTGTGACTAGGCCCAGCCAGGGGTGGCTGGGTGGGGGGCTTGGCCCAACAACAGGAGAACAACTAAGCTTTAATTTTGAAAACTTAACATTTGTATGAAATTTTATGCACTTATCATTAATGTATGAAATCTTAACTTTGAAATTTAAAATTCTAATATTAAAATTTTAATATTTTGTAATGTTATTTTTGATCTTGATCTTGACCTCGCTTGATGTCGGACCCAGATTTGCTAATCCGAATCCTCTGTGATTTCACTGCACTATTCCCTGGATCAGTAGATAGTGCTCACAGATACATCACTGTATACCAAAAACATATTATGCGGAAGCTTAATTAATACAGTAATAACTTACACATAGGCCGGTTAGGCCGAGCACGAAGAGTGCAGTAGCGGAACTTCACACGAGTGGAACCCTCAGGACTTGCCCACAGGCAGCCAACTGGGGTTTGCGACCTAGCTTTTGGCTCCATTGATATCCAGCTCTGTCGACTCCTGTTCTGCATGGTACTGCTTGTCCTTCTTGTCTATGTGACTGGATGTTGGTAATTAAGCAAGTATGAGTACAACAACCGTACTCCGCAAGCCACCACACAGAATGCAATAATAATACATGCAAGGTTATCAAAGGGAGGCTTGAGGTTCTTTTAGTTGCTGAAAGCTATATTTTGAAAGTACAATAAATAGGAAACTTCCTGAGACTTAGCAATTTTAACTGAAAACAAGTCTTTTCCGAAACTGATGTGAGAATGTCAAAATTATAGTAGCGCAGGTTACATCCACCTGTTACAGTGCATGGTTACCTCCACCAATGCTAGTTTTTATTAGGAGGTTCCATCCACCTCACATAGTACCACTGGAGTCCATCCCTCCAGGAAAAACCAACCAAAACTGAAGTCCATCCCTTCAATTTTGTTTTTCTCCCATCCCAAGCCAAAGTGTTTTAGAAATAGAACTAACTCTAGGAATTTCTCCATGTCCGCCCTTGACCGTGGGCACGGCTATTCGAATAGTTCATTCTCTGCAGAGACTGTACACTTTATCCACAAGAGACAATCAACTCGATGGGCCTACGTGATTCCTTAGACACGTAGATCGAGAGATTATCACGAAGCCTTTACAATACCTCACCCAATAGTTATCTCACCCACAGGGCTACCTACACCCCATAGGTCCCATAAGTTGTGCGGGATGATATACCCCTCCCTAGCGCAGTCGGACTCCGCTCTCCGCAACGCTAGCTAGGGCAATCTTCACCCTCCACTCGGTGTCCCATTCAGGATGGATCTTCACTATCCACCTGCACCAGTCTTCCGTGGGATAACTAAAGGGGTCTGGTAAATTTTTCAGCCAAGCCTACACTTTGCCAGCATGTGGTTGTACTGTTTATACAAGGAGGTCATCGCAGGATTAAGTCCTTAACCTGTCTGGATGGTGCATACCACAAACCCATAGTCAGGTTCTATCCACACTGACTTGTGTTCCATCCACACCCACCATTCTTACCATCCGTCCAGATCCACCAAGCAAGTTTTAGTTTGGAGAAGTACAAGATAAGTCATACCAAAATACCAGTCATTTACATCCAATGACTGTCCCATATCCAAATTTGTGTTTGTATGAGTGAGGGTCAGGGCATCGGGTGCCCTGTCATAATTTGACTAGCATAGCAGTTATATTTGGACTTAAATCTAAATGTATGTGTTTATAGTACTAGGGCGACAAACATGTGGGTTCATCAATTATCAAGGATGGAGTAGCTTTATATTGCTATTAATACAAATTGGGCAATAACTACGCCTAAAGGAAACATAGATTTGCACATATAATAACACATGCAATTTGAATATTTAAAACAACATAATTTGAATAAAACTGGGATCAAAATGATCAAAGTGATGACTTGTCTTGCTTATGCTACCATGGCCTTGATCATATTCAAAGCCTATTCAGTCGGTGATCTTGAACCCATGGTTCTTGTCTTCACTTGACTCCTAATCCTGTTTGCTTGCTGCTTCCCGAGATTGCAGCTTCTAATTATGCGGCAAACGACTGACCAACCAAATAAAACCAAAGGACCAAATAAATCCAAATAACTCCAAATGTTCAAATAGATTTAAATATACTTGTTTAATTTTGGGCGGTGTTTGAGGATTAGAGAGAGAATTAGCGAGTGTGAGATAGACATGGAGTCAAAGGAAATGAGTACAAGGTGGTAGCTGAGCAACTTTACCGTGAGGGAACATTCGGGACAAGGAAGGATCAACGGTAAAGAGGTATTTACAGGGGTGTTCTGCTTTGGAAAGGAAGGTGGCTAGACATAGCGGATTGAGGAATACTAAAGCTCGATCTTTTATTTAATAGCTTTCTTTTTATGAAATTTTATTTATCAAGGAAGTTCCATGAGTCAGGCAGGACTCTCGGACGGATAAAAGAGGTTATCGAAGATAGTAAAGAGGGACAGGGCTTCGTGATTTTTAGGATGCGGAGGCTGACATGAAATGAGTATGATTTTAATTACGCGATGTGACTTTGATATTTCATGAGACAATATTTATCTGAGATGGCACTTGCCAATTCTAAAGTCAGTTATTTTGCTTGATTAACCACTTTAATTGATAAGACCAATGGCTGTGAGTTGTCAGAAAAGAGAGTTAGGATTTTACAAGGATCTTCTTGATAAAGCTATTATTATTACTATTATTATTAGGTGCAAGGTTGATTATTCCGTTGATTGAACGAATTATTATTAAAGATTAACGATCCATCTTTTATTGGCAGATGCAAACCTTGAGATAATGAGGGAATGGTTATTAATCATGTAAGATTTTATTTTAATCTTGTTATTTAAGGTTGAAATACCCTTGATTCAAATAGTCCAAACATTGATTACCCTACAAGAGGTGCCGCGTGATTTTGGAGGTATGTAAACCATACTTGATATCATATGTGACATGCGGATTGATTTTGAGAGGGCGAGACCGGGCAAGGTAGATCAAATTTTTATTATTGATATATGAACATTGATGGTATAGCTATCGCAATGATTGTATGAATTATCTCTATGGCCATTGAAGTAATGTTAGATGGGCATAGTTCCTTTATTTACTAAGCCTCATTCTTGAACATTTTAGTGGTGGCATTTCCTTTGTTGAGGTCATGAGTAGTTTGATATTTTACAAGAGTTGCTTTTAAATGGGTAAAATAATTCATGGCATAACTTTGCTTTTATACTGTTGATATGAGGGTAGCCAAAGTTCTTGCTAGCATGAACCCTTGTCTTAATAATCTTCTTTTCAATATTATTTGAAATTCATAATTTATCACATGGTCCCTTTTAACTTTAAGCAGTGAATGGTATAATCTTGCTTTGTTATTAATAGGCCTTTGTCTTAAATTATCTTTGAGTTTTTAACTTCATACCCAAATTAGAGTTTCTAATTTACATCAATCCTACAATTTATTTTTACTCCTATTCTTTTTGTATATAACCAAAATGTTAACAGTTTGCTTCATTACAAAATTTATAATTGGTATTTAACAAGCATTAAAGGAAAACAAGGAACATCACCTGGCTTGGGAGGTTCTTCCTAGTGGGCCCACATGTCACTGGAAAGGGAGAAGGGCAGAGCGGGGCTCGGCCAGAAGGAAACAGAGGAGGGGCGCCGGCGCAGGGCCAGGCGGCGGGCTCGCCGGCGAGGGGCGGCCGGAATGACGTCGGCGACGGCAAAAATGGGTCCCTAGGAGAACTTCGAGCCTGATGGGTGTGGAAGCTCGGCTCGGGACGGCGCCTACGGTGGCCGGCGACGAGGCACGGCGGTGGCCGGAACAGGGAGAAATGGCCGATGGTGGCTTAGTCGGTTATAATCCAATTAAAGGAGAGGGGAGTATCAGGGAGGCGTCACAAACTCACTGGGAGAGGAATCGGGGTCCGAGGAAGTCGGGAAAGAGCTGTCGACGGCGAGGTCCGAGCGGCGGAGAGGGGTGCACGGTGCTGGGCGGGATAGGTCAACGAAGCTCTGATCTGGCAGCGGGGTGGTGTTCCGGGGACTGCGTAGTCGGCTCAGGCAGGAGGAATCGACTAGCAGTGGCCGGAATCGGTGGTGGGGAACTTCGCCGGAGTTGGGGAGGACGCTGCGCTCCGACGAGCTGTAAAGCACAGGAGTCCAATTAAATGCTTTGGAAGCACCTAGGGATGTGAAGAAGCATTCGGGAGGGGCTGGTACTACCTGCGGGGCGCTGGGGAAGCTTGGCAACGGTGGCGACCGTAGTCGAGCTCGGAGGAGGCGAAATTTTGCTGGTTAGCGGGGGACTGAGCTGGGTGAGTCGGGGAAGAGTGTAGCTGCGGTTTTTATAGTGCATTTCGGATAGGGGGATGGTTGTTGAGTGATTGCACGATTTACTCCCGCGTGCGGGCACTTGAGTGCGGAGGGCATGGGTGGAGCGAGGCCGGCGCAGGGCTACTCCATCCTGGCACCGTAGGCACATCGATGGCGACGGGACGGGAAGAGGAGTCAATGCAAGCGACCGCATCCGGGGAGGATCTCGCATGCGCGCTCCCAAGGCTGGCGACGAGACAGTGGAGGGACGCATGCACAGGAGCGACGAAGTTAAGGCGGCCGGGCGGAGGCGCGGCTCGGCGGGGAGGAGTAATGCCGAGCGGTGGCGTGCGGCATGGGCAATGGTAGGCCGGCGCAGGCGGAGGCGAGGGCGCAGGCGTAGGGCGGTGGTAGGGGAGTAACTCCAGGGTTAGGCCGACGCTCAGAGGAGTAAAGACGGGGAGGGAGGGAGAGCTAGGCGGGCGGTAGACCTTGGCGCGGTGCGGCGCAAGTAGCGCGAGGGGTAGGGCGGACGGGAGGAAGAGCGGAGGGCGCTGGGGTGGGCCGAAGGCCGAGGAGGAGGTCGGGCCGGCGGCGGCCGTGGGGGCTACGAAGCTGGGCCGTCCGGCCAGGGGCGCGCGGGCGCGTGAGCTGCGAAGAGAAAGAGAGGAGCGGAGGTAGAAGAAGCAGGGGAAGGGAGGATGTCGGGGAAGAGGTGCTGCCGGGCGGGGCCGGGCAGGCAGCGAGGGAGAGAGGGAGCAGGCCGAGCGGGGAGGAGAGAGAGAAAGGCCGGGTGGGCCGGGCCGTGAGGAGAAATGAGCCCAAGTATATTTTCCAAATTCCTTTGATTTTTCTGATTTTAATTTCGGGAGAAGATTTAGCAAGAGCAAGGTTTTAGCAAAATTTCCAAAAGCAAGATTTTAATTGAGGGGTTAATTTAGTAAATGGATTTTGAATGTTTTTAGGATTTCCAGATTTTGGGAAATTAAAACTTAAATCTTAATTGTATTTTGAGTTTGAAACTTAGCTGAAAATATTTAAGACTTAACTTTGTTTTTTTTTCTCAGATTACTTTTCCAGATAATTGGTTCTTGATTCGGATTTCTATCTTCTTTAATCAAATTTTAGCAAGGGATCAAATCAAGAACTCCAATTAAATGCCAAAAAAAATTATTTAGCTCCAAAACTCGACAAAAGATTTTTAATCTTAAGAAATTATATTATTCCCATATTTGGGATGTTACACTTGATCCATTAAATCTTCAGGACTCCAATTTCTAGTTACACAATAAACAACTGAATCCAAATAAAGGCAATTAACTCAAAAGATCCCAAAAAATCCAAATAGACTCAATTTAGCTTTATTATGAGTTAATGGGTATTTTAAGACAAGGTTGATTGGACGCGGAGTTTTGACGGAGTTAAAGGGGTTGGAGCGAAATGGGAAATGGCAAGGAAACCTATCAAAATGGAGGTCAAAAGGATGGGTCATGGTAAAGGTGTATTCATGAGATTATTTCTGTTTAGTACTCAGAGATGGCTAGGTATAGCTGATGGCAGAATTTGATGACCCGATCTTTTTATTAATAACTTCTTTTATTATTTTTTTTATATTTATCAAGGAAATTTCATGAGTCTAGTTAGACCTATAGACCGGTGTAAGAGTTTAGTGTATTAAATTTATCTTTCGGGTATGTACTCTTCGCAACTTAGGTTATGGTATTTTATGGGGTTCTATTTACCAACCATTCGAAGTATTCACTACGTGAGTATTTAATTATCTCATTGATGTTTAATAGTAAATTTTGGTATATTTATTTACTACTCATCTGCCACAATTGGTCATAATATTACATCGTTCTTCAGATTATTCGTTGGCGAAATTTTCTAATGTCCGACGATCCTAGACCATTATATTTTAATACCTAGTCATGATCATTTAGTTGAAGGTATTCTGGGAATCAACTGACATTTATATTTTATTCTTTTACTTAGCATCTGACATAATTTAATCTTAATTAAATTTTATTTACACAGGGCCGAACCTGCTATACAGGTTCATATTTCAATATTGTTATTTAATTGAATCTGCCATTAAGATTTATTTAATGGTGGCATGTTAAATGTTAGGGCATATATTTTAATTATAATTAGGTGCAATCTTTAATTTAAAGCCTTGTGATTTAATAATGGATATCCACCGATTTAAACCATTTAGTGGTCAGTTCTATGATCCTCACTAATATTCAATGACTTGTGATTTATTCTTTAGGTATTACTCCTTTATTAAATCATCATTTCAGGAAAGCATGGACATAAACAAGATTTGTACTCAATTTCTCACCATGCCTTTAATTAATAATTAGATTCTAATTAAATGTTTCAAGCTACATGAGTTACTCATATATGAACTAATCCAAATTTAAATCTTAAATAATCTTATTTACCTCCTAATCAATTTTTGTTAGCTCCCATGAATTAATTTCAAATTTTTCCTTAGCTTTCCTAAATTGAAAATGTATTAAACAGGAAAAAAAGCAAAAATGGGCATAGGGGAGAATCGAACCCGGGTCTGTGAGCTACCGTCGGCTGGGCTTAACCAACTGAGGAACTACAACTTTGTGACTAAACTGGGGAGACAATTTAGAAGAAGTAGCGAAGAGCTAAGCTCACCATAGAGGAAAACAGAGGAACTCGAGGTGGCGCACGGCCGATGACATTGCCGGTGAGGGGCAGCTGGGGAGGCGCCGAAGATGGCAAAAATGGAACTTCGCCGCTAAATGGGAGCCGAGGAGCTCTGAGACAGGCCGGCGGTGAAGCTCGGCAACCGAAGGCGGGGGTGAAATGGGGCGGCGGCGCTGGTGTGGGGAAGGGGGGAAATTAAGGCGTGCATGAGTAGTAGGAGATACTGGGGAAGCTCACCTTGCAGCTGTCTGGGCCAGAGAGGGTCCATGGTAGGCTAGCGACATGAGGCGACGGCGGGTAGGGGAAAAGCTTGATGCCGGTGAAGGAGAGGTGGGGAAGAGCTCGGTTGAGGACGGGGATGGACTCACGTTGCTCCAAGGATGCTACGGGAAGGAGGAATTGGCCCAGTGTAGCTTCAATTGGTGGTGTGCTCGTCAGCCGACTTTAGGGAAGAAGAGGTCACCAATGAGCAAAGAGGGCAGGGGAGGCCAATCCCTCACAAGGGGAGGGAGAGTGGAGTGTGGGAAGGACCATGGTAGCTTCGGTGGCCTTTATAGGCGACGGGGGTGTGTTGCGAGCGTCATGGCACAGGGGCGGCAGGGCATTCGGCGGTGGGGTGCTGCAAGAGTCATGACAAGATGGCGATGTGACGAGAGCAGGCACCGAGGTGGAGACGCGAGGGAAGTAGGCACTATAGCTGACAGAAGTCGGGTGGCAGGCCATGCAGTGGAGGCGCAGAGCGGTGTGGTGACGCGAAAACAGGGAGGAAAGCGTAGTCTAACACCGGAGCGAGACACAACGGAGGCGACGTGCTGGCGACGCACGCACAGTGGGAATGGGACCGGGATGACGCGCGCACAGGAGCCAGCGACGTGCTCGAGGGGACGGGAGCGACGCGAGCGCTGTCGGGGGAAGAAGACAACGCGAGGAGGGAGAAGGAAGAAAAGAAAGAAAGAAAGGAGGGGGGACCCGTGGCAGAGAAGAAAACAGGAGGGAGGAGGAAGGAGAGAGAAAAGAAAGCAGGGCCCACAAGTAAGTGAGAGGGGAGAAAATAAGGGAAAAAGAAAGAGGGAAAAAGAGAAAGGCTCAAGCATATTTTGAAATTTGGATTTTTAAATTAAATTTTAATTAGCATCAGGATTTACTAATTTTTGGAGTTTTGCATGATATTCAAAATTTAAATTTTCATTTAAGTTTTGTATTGAATTTTTGGATTTTCAATTCAAGTCTTGGTTCAAATATCTAGATACAAAAGCTAACATCTCTCTATTTTTTTATTTTTATTTTGTTCTGATTTTGTGTACAATTTTGAATATTCGACCATGGGTTTCGTTTGCTAATTCAATTTAAAAGATAGAATTTTTGGTTTAATTATTTAGAGATAGAGTCTAATATCCTTTCAATTTTATTTTATTGACTTGAATTTGAATTCCAGATTTTGGTATTTTCAATTCATGATCTGTAAATGCACTTTCTATTTTTATTATTTACATGATCATTATTTGCATTTCAGATTATTCTTGGTTATTAATTTGCACACTACAAAACTCAAAAAGATTCCAAATAAATATTCATAAGAAATGTGAATGCCAGCAATTCACAAGAAAAGTTTAAAAATTCCATATTTTTGAACATTTGAAATTTAGGATGTTACAGTCATGGCACAGTTGCGTGTCGTAAGTCACAAGTTACATGATTTTCCACTAAAAATACATGCACACACGCGCGCACGTGCATGCGCGCATGTGTATTTAACCAAAGCTCTCCTCATGTAATCCCCATCCATGTGCCATATGATTCAAAGAGTGACAAAAACTACACCTTATAAATTGATCTCTTCCACCTTGATTTAGCAATATAGTACTAAACCATACATGCTTTAGAATTATAGAAAATTGGCCTCACCCATATGGGCCTATTTCTAACAATCCTTCATCAATTCCAAAGAAAGGAGCAAAAATGATGTGAAAGTTATTGTGCTGAAGTATTGTTAATATACCAGTCCTTATAGGTTAAATTTGCACTTAGAATTACAATATTCATCTTACCACAGCTAATATATGAACTATGACTTGAATTTACAGTTTTTGTAGTCAAACTTCACTTAAAATCTCAACTGATACTAGGCTGCTAATGAATCATGTCTGTACGGAGAGTTATATATTCATGCTCCCTTATCTTCTCATGAACTTTCTAGAGAATGTCTCATTCTCATGAATTGTGACCACACAGTTAGACTCAAATAGGTGTATTCTTTCTAGGTATTCTACAGGCTAATACCTTTTTTATTTAGACAATAGAATATATTAAGGCTTTATGGCAACCTTCTATGCAGTCAAGAGTAATTTGTTTATTAGGAATAGATACAATGAATACTAGTTGAATGCCCGTGCGTTGTTATAGATTTTTAAAATTTATCATACTACATGTTTTAAAACTCACAGGGGGTAAAAATTTTTAGAATATGCATGCAAACATGTTCTAAAAGTTTTCAAATTTATCAAGTAAGTCAAAAGTCATCGATCACACCTCGTGGTTATAAGTTGAAAAACATCGACCAGAGCCCTCGAGCACACCCCATCATCGTAAGTCGGAAGCCATCGACCATCGCGTGTGATCGTAAGTCAGGAGCGGTCGACCATCGCTGGTGGTCATAAGTTGGCAACGGTCAATGATCGATCATGGTCCTAAATCGGGAGCCTTCGACAATGGCTCATTGTCGTACATTGAAAGCTGATGACCATCGTTCATAGTCGTAAGTGGGAAGCATCAAGGATACCTCGTGGTCGTAAGTCGGAACACATCAACCAGCGCTCGTAATAGTAAGTCGGAAGACATCGACCACACCTCGTGGTCATAAGTCAAAACACATCGATCAGTGCTCATGATCGTAAATCAGAAGTCGTCGATCACACCTCGTGGTCATAAGTTAGAAGCCGTCGACCATCGCTCATGATTGTAGGTCAGGAGGGGTTGACCATCGCTAGTGGTCGTATGTTGGCAGGCCTCTGGTGCACTTGTGCCCTGTCACCCGAATGCCGGCGCCAGCCTGCTCGGGCCTGACTTTGACCAAGGCCTCGACTTCGACCACGGCGTCGACTTCGACCACGGCTCTGACTTCGACCACGGCCCCAACTTCGACCATTTCCCCCTTCGACTTCGACCACTGCCCCCTTCAACTTTGACCACTGCCCTCTTCAACCACTATCCCCTTCAACCATAGCTCTTCGACGTTGACCACTTGCTCCTTTGACCATGGCTTCGACTTCGACCACAAATCTTCGACTTTGACTAGCACTCGTGGTTGTAAGTCGAAGACATCGACCACACCTCATGGTCATAAGTCGAAACACATCGACTGGTGCTCACAATCGTAAATCGGAAGCCGTCGATCACACCTCGTGGTCAAAAGCATGTTACAACCCATGGAGAGTACAAGACCTTGTGGGTCTTGCCGTCAAGGGTGGGGAGCTCGATCTCAGGGGTGACTTGGGGGTAGGCGACGAGGATGTCCAACTGGAGGAGGAACTCGTAGCGGTGGAGGTTGTGGACGAACCAGCAGGTGCCCTCTGGGTTGGCGCTACGACTACGACCATGACTTCTACACCACGTTCACAGGTGCTACGACTACGACCATGTCCGCAACTTCGACCACTGCCCTCTTCGACTTCGACCACTATCCCCTTCAACCACTGTCCCCTTCGACCATGGCCCTTTGACATCAACCACTTCCCCCTTTGACCACGGCTTCGACAACGACCACGGATCTTCGACTTTGACCACTGCCCTCCTCAACCACTGTCCCCTTCGACTATAGCCCTTCGATGACCACGACCCTTTGACGCTGACCACTTCTCCCTTCGACCACGGCCCCCTTTAACCACGGCTTTGGCTTCGACCAAGGATTTTTAACTTTGACCACGGATCTTCGACTTCGACCACTGTTCCCTTCGACCATGGCCCTTCGACGTTAATCACTTCCCCCTTCGACCACGGCCCCCTTCGACCACGGCTTCGTCTTCGACCACGGATCTTTGACTTCAACCACAGATCTTCGACATCGACCACTGTTCCCTTTGACCTTGGCCCTTCGACATCAACCACTTCCCCCCTTCGATCACAGCCCCCTTCGACCACGGCTTCAACTTCAACTATGGATCTTTGACTTCAATCACAAATCAGCGACTTCAACCACTGTCCCCGTCAACCACTAGCCCCTTCAACCACAAATCAGCGACTTCAACCACTGTCCCCGTCAACCACTAGCCCCTTCAACCATGGCCCTTCAACGAACACAGTCCTTCGACGTCGACCACCTCCCCCTCCAACCACCGCCCCCTTCGACCACTATCCCCTTTGACCATGACACTTCGACGTCGACCACGGCCCCCTTCAACCACGGCTTCGACTTCGACCACGAATCTTCGACTTTGACCATGGATCTTCGACTTCGACCACTGCCCCCTTCGACCACTGTCCCCCTGAACCATGCCCTTTGACGACCACGACCATTCGACGTCAACCACTTCCCCCTTCGACCACCGTCCCCTTCGACCACTATCCACTTCGACCACAGCCCTTCGATGCTGACCACTGTCTCCTTCGACCACGGACCTTCGATGTTGACCACAGCTTCGACTTCGACCACTGTCCCCTTCAACGACCACGGCCCTTCAACGTCTACCACTTCCCCCATCAACCACTGCCCCCTTCGACCACAACATCGACTTCAACCACGAATCTTCGTCTTCATCCATGGCCCCTCAACCATGTTCCCCTTCGACCACAACCCTGACGTCCACCATGGCTCCCTTCGACCGCTTCGCCGACGTCAAAAACAACCCTTCTACATCGACCGTGGACTAACTTCATTCACGACCCTTCGACTTTAGCCACTGGCCCTTCGACCACTGTCCCCTTCGACCATAGCTTAGAATTCCACCACGACCCTTCGACTTTGACCACGGTCCTTTGACTTTGACCACAGACCTACTTTGTCCACGACCCTTCGACTTTGACCACTGCCCCCTTCAACCACGGTTTGGACTTTGACCACGACCCTTTGACTTCGAGCACAGCCTGACTTTGACCATAGCCCTTTGACTTTGATCGCGGACCAACTTCATCCATGATCCTTCAACTTTGACCGCGGACTGACTTCGTCCATGGCCCTTCGACTTCGACCACGAACCAACTTCGTCCACGACCCTTCGACTTCGACCACTGCCCCTTCGACCACTGTCTCCTTCGACTACAGCTTGGACTTCGATCACGGACCTTCGACTTCGACCACGACCTCATTTCATCCACGGTCGTTCAACTTCAACCACTGCCCCTTCGACCACGGCTTCGACTTCAACCACGGCCCCCTTCAACCGCACTTTGACTTCGACCACGGCCCCTCGACATCGGCCATGGCCCTTGACCATGGCACCAACTTCAACGATTAGCTTGGGAGACCAAAATAGCCAGACAGCGCGATGGGCTCCATGCGAAGAGTAGGAGAAGATAGAGAGGCTCACCGGGTGAGCGACCGCTAGGCGAGGAAGCCACCGTTGCATCGCCGAGTGCCCTTCTCTCTGATCCACCGGCCACTGTCGTCGAGCGCCATTCTCTCTGATCCACCGGTCAGTGTTGCCGAGCATAGTGCTGCTGGTTGGAGGAGCGATGGGAGATGGAATTGGTGGCGGCATCGAGGAGGAGGAGGTGGCGCGGCATCGAGGAGAAGGAGGCGCGACACAAGGGATCAAGGGAGGGAAGGAGGTGGCAGGCAGATGGGGAGAGGAGGTAGTGTACGAATGCGTTAGGGAGGTGGCGATGGGGTGTGGTGCTGCTGGAGGAAGTTGGGGGACTGTGACCAGATGCTGCCGAGCGAGGAAGGAATTAGTGGTAGCATCGAGGAGGAGGCGTGGCACAAGGGTTCGGGAGAGAGAAGAAGGTGGTGGTTGTGGGAGGTGGAGGTGGGGAAGCGGCGGTGGGCAGATGGGAAGAAGAGGCGGCGAGCGATGCATTGGGGAGGCGGCGACGGGGGGATGCGACACTGCTGGGGGAAGTTGAGGGACTACGACCAGATGTTGCTGTGTGGGGAAGGAACTGGTAGCAGCGCTGAGGAGGAGGTGTGGCACGAGGGTTCGGAGGAGAGAAGGAGGCGGCGGTTGTGGGAGGTGGAGTGGTTGAGGGAGGCGGAGGATGTGGGGAAGAGAAGAGGAAGAGCGCAGCCCACACGTCGGCTCGACCTTTTCTTTGAGGAGCAGAAAAACTACATACGTACAGATCTAGACAGCTAATCTTTAATCAGACGGCTGAGAAGAGAGGAGGGAGAACAGACCGACGACCACCAACTTACATTTTTAAGGAGTAGAGATGTACTCTCGTGTTCCATTGCCTAAGTCACAGGATCTCTGATCAAGAAGGTATGGGTTATCATTGTGATGTAACACAAATGAACCTTATTTCTTTGTCTATAGATGCAATGGAAATTGTTTTTTTCATGCTAACCCCTTTGTAACAGGGTCTACTAGATTTTTCTCAATATGAATATAATTCACAGCAATCACTTTTGAGTTTCTGCAATCTCACCCCTCTAGTTTTTCAGGTGATCTCCTGTTTAGGAACGAGGCCAATAGTTCCTATCTTGTTTCTTTATCATTGTTAGTATCACTTC